>JAUCMS010000022.1:9662163-9686302 GCA_032357445.1 Enteromius radiatus | reverse complement strand
ACCTCTGCATCCTCTGTTTCTTTCGCACTAGTCAGTATATATGGGTTTGGTCTAGTATCCTAGACCAAACCTATTTGGTCAATAGGAATCCTAATCAAAAGATTTGCTGTTAATTATCAGAGTAAACAGAGTGGCGTAGAGAGTGTACCCCTCAGGAATGGTGAAGTTTGATCTGTGTGTGTTTGGGCATCTATCACCGAATCAATCTCTTCTGCGTTCCGGCCAAACCAAACACAGATTAGCGGAAAGTTGAGTTTTGTTCCCCTCAGCTTCGATGTGGGGTAATTGAGCACGTTGTATCTGGTGGGACTGGTGTTCCTGTGCTGTGCGGAGTGCAGTCCCATGGGAGCCGGGCGAGAGGCTCCAGCACCGGGGCCTCCATTGTTTATACTGATGGATTCCAGATGCTGGCAGAGGGAGCAGCCAAACTCCAGGGGCCTACGCCAAAAAACCAGGAAGCAGTCCAGCGCTATCTGAAATACTTGGAAAACATTACTTAGCTTTGTAATAACCTAAAAAAGAGTGAACGCGCCAAAATCTGCACTGAATTTTCGAACTGATTATTAGTGACCACTGGACATGAGTTGGTTTCACAACTCAAAATAGTTGTTTTAAGGAATATGTAAGGTCCAGGTATATTTGCTTAAGAGAGTAGCGTTAGCATCTATGTGTTTTGCAAAACGTGTTTGAATTTCAGTATCGCTGTAGGACTGATGTATTTTGATGTTACAAGTAGCAACACATTTTTTCTCCTGTATCGTCATATATATTTGCATGAAACTGATTAAAGTAATAAATTAAAGTAAGATTATAATTTTTAGTACATTTTATTGTTCTAAAAATGATTGAAAACAGTGTTTATTAATGTATAAAGTATTAATAATAAAAATATATAATGTAAAAGTATTGTTCATTGTTAGTTGACACATAATACACAAACAAATTTTGATTAATTGAACCATATTGTAAACTGTTTAACGGTGACATCATTATAGTGCTGAGGTGTTAATGGCTAGTTCTTTATGATTAGCAGCTTCCTTCCCTTTCTCTTTATGGACACAGATCCAGTATCAGCTACTTTAGACTCTCCAACTCCATTCATCAATAAAAAACGTCAAGGCTGACCCCGGGTCAGCAGCCAAAGCTATAACATGTCAACATCAACTTTTCTTGCTTTCTAATTTCTCCCTAAATTCTGTCAGTGACTGCGCGTGATTGGATTGTTTTTCCTAACACTGAGGCATTGTGAGCTGAGAGATTTATCATTTAACAGCACACCTGTTCCCTCTTGTCAGTCTCTGCGATGCTGTCCTTGCCTTTCGGGCGTAAAAAGAGACAGCTGCACCCACAAGAAAAGGACATGGAGAGACCCAAGAAAACACTAGCCTCATTTAGCCGCCCTAGTGGGGATTAATAAATAACACCAGCGTGCACCTGACTGGAATGCTTGCTCAAGTCCGGCCGTTCACGGAGCACTCCGGAAATCGCACACAGACGCAGCTGATGAGCTCGACACTATCATTCTTGTGTGTGGGACTCTGGGAAAGGCCATCTGCAGGCTCTGTCTTGGCCTTGGCTGAATCTCCTCATCCAGGCCAGACAGAGCTCCACTTGATCCGTTCTCACATTGTGATGCTAATGACTCAGAGCTCTGTAACACGCGTTGGTACTTCGTGTCTGTTTACATGTGCTAAGCATTGGGATGACACCTATTTATGTCAAGTATTTGGAGTCGCAACTAAAATATCAGAATGTCATCTATAAAAAATGCAATCAAATAATGTAAGGATTTCTAATTAAAGTTTAATTTTGTTTAAAATATTTCAAATAAATGTAATTTAATATTTTGTTGACAAATACTTTTATGCAGTTTTAAGTGTGGCTTAAGTATCAAATAGTCCAAATATTTTAGGGCTACTGTACATGTGTTTGTGTGTGTGTGTGTGTGTGTACATGTATATAGGACAACATTCTGTTCAGCAATTATCAGTGTTTACTGAGTTCAGTGAGTTCATGTTTACTTAAATCAGATTTTGGGGGATATTTGAAAGAAGCATGAATTTGAATGTTTGTGGGCAGCCAGCTATGCAGGGTTTATGATTAGCCAAACGTTATGCACAACTCTTTTTTTTTTTTTGTACTGCATTTGTGAAGGCAAAAAAAGTGTTTGGATTTTTGTAGTCTCCTGTCGATTCTCTGCCCCAAGAGTTGACATGCATTTCCTTGCAAAACCAAACTTCAGCAGCCTGGGCCAAAGAAGTGGTTTTTTTCAATTACCTCCAGGAATTCTCTTAAACTGCATAGTCACCCTTCCAAGAATTCCTCCATTTTGCACACAGAAAAATATCATAATAACAGCTAAATGAGGTAAATTATTATTAAATTTGTGGCTTCTGTAGATCTGCCGTTTCTCTGAAAATAGATGGCAAGAACCTGTAACACCTCCATATTCTGTTAAACTATTAAACTGGCTTTGCTGCCATTAGACAATGGTTTGGAATGATTTCATTAGGTGACTTTTAGTTTTTTTAAATTTGAAGAAATACATCATATGTACATTTTCTGATAAGATTACTAGATTATTTTATTCGTTTAAACCGTTTATTTATTTATGAACTGATTTATTGCGCTTTAGCAGGCTGTGGAAAGCAAGCAGAGATGCAGGTTTGTGCACATTTACTTACTTTAAAAAGTGGATTTAAGTGGGCTCTTTTTTGGAACTCGCATTGACCAGACCCCTCCTAATATTTCCAGTTCCTTTAAGTCTTATCTCTCTCCAAACACTGAATCCCTATCTCTCACTTTTCTCCTCTGGCACCCTTTTGTTAATCTATATAGTCTTAATTGAAAACAGAGGGCTGATCTGAAAAGGGACTTTTAGAGTTTCTCATGTTATACCAGCGTGGAACCCATCTGCTTCTGATTTCCTTCCCCCTTCAGTCCTGTAGGGCCTGATTGGAGGAACGTCTCCAGCTGTGAGCGATGACTGCCGTGCTGTGGTATTTGTCCTGTTGCGGGGAGGTTGGCTCTGTTGCGAGGACAGCCAGAATCGCTCCCCCCCCCCTCTTATTCAGTCTCCATAGGGAACACAGCTGGAGGGATGGTGAGAGGAGACGCTCGATCTGATCTCTCTTCTCCATGAGTGTTTACAGTCACTGGATACTTCCATCTCTTCTATGTCATAAGCATTCAGAAAGCTCAAAAATTTTCTGCTTGGTCCTCAGAGTGTGACCCCGCTGTCATTTAAGGCTGCTAGGATTCACCTTACTGAGTGTTGACAGGCAGTAAATAGTGTTTTGTGTTTATGGCGAATGGCTTTTTTTGTGTATTTTTGCTCCAAAAAATAACTATAACTCCTTGGAACAGCTGGATAGTGAGGGTCCTTTTTTCAAAAACCCTCTTACAGCTAATGTATGTTGCTTCTGAAGTAAACATTGACTTGCGGCAGGATGTGAGAGACATATCAAACATCAGTTATTCATTCAGTGTTGCTCTTATCGATTCCCTTTCCTGTCTTTAAGCTGTGTTTCCATTGGACAAACAGCCAGATTGATTTACACAAACCTGCTGTGTCCATTAAGCTTGGGGTTGGTTAAAATGGTTACATTACTTCTAGAGCAATGCACTGGATAGAACTGTGTAAACACAAATCTGCGACACACAGGCTTCGGTCACGATGTGTTTAGACTGTGGTGTTTCTGACAACGCCATTAGTTTGTCATTTCCCTGGTGGTGACTGTAAGTAGAGCGTACTCTCCATTGACTTATTTCCTCTGAGATTGTTGCATTTGGAAAATAATGAGTTTGTTTTGAGCAATTGCTTATTTTGTGGGAGGAATATTCTCAGAGCTAAAACAATAGGATAATAAATTTTGGGTTCTTGGGGTTTGTGGATTTTTGATCCGGTGGTTAGTGCAAGACTAATGTGTTTTAAATGAGCAACAAATAGTTTATTTTCCATAATTTATTTAAAGAAATATATATTTTGTTCTTTTTATTTCATTATTGTTTTGTTTTAATAAGCTGAGTTTGTCTCTATAAGCTACAGAATGTCTAAATGTCAAATTCGCCAGGTTTCCTTCACACTGCCAGTGTAGCTCTATTGGTCTAAAATCTATTAAAAACACAACCAAAATAGGTCAGACTGCTGTAAACAGAATATCATGTGTGTCCTCTGGCACTTGCCCAGAGACCTCTGCAGTGCTGGATATATAGAGCCTTTTTCACAGAGTTGTGAATTCTTCAAAACTGCTGATCAAATCTGATGATGCCGTAACGTACGAGTGCCTGTCCGGTCTTATCCAGTTGCGATTCGAGGAGACTTGCCCACTGTTTGCTTTGTGGTATAGTTTAGCATGCAAGGTGCCAGAGGTTTATACAACCATATATACTGTATACACTAGTGCTAAAAATATATATTTTTTTACTTTTGCTGAAAGAATTCTCTTATGCTTACCAATAATGCATTTGATCTGCATCAAAATACATGATCTGCATCAAAAGAAATTTAAAGATTTTATGTCTATAGGAAACACATTGATTGTAAATAAAGTGTCTACTTTTAAGGTTGTCAAATTAGTTTTTGGAGAATAAAATTGTAAAAATTTGGTTAAAATTATGTTACATTGTCATTCAGTGTATTCAGTGTATATTTATGTAAAAAAAAATCAAACAGCATGCTTTTTCTGACTTGTAAATATATTAAAATATATAAAAGTTCAAAATTAAATTTTGTGTGTTTTAAATATTAAAAATGTCTTACTGACAAATAGGCAAATAAAAAAAAAATTAAAATTAAAAATTTGTACTGGACTAATTAGTATTAGAGGCGAAAGTAATTTGTATTTTAATATATTAAAAAATATTATTTTTGTAAATATGCCTGACAAAATTGTTACACTGAATGACATTTTAGTGGGTGTTTTCTGTAAATCAAGGAAAAATGTATGATATTTATTTTTTTTCCTCACAAATTTATTTTAATTAAATAGAAAACTAAATTTAAAGCAGTATTTCAACATTTTCAAGCCATGTACATATTTGACAATGTATTTATGCTTAAAACCTTTTCTCGTTTTTGAACCACATATAGTTGACACAGGAATATTTTGAGATATTATTAGAATAAAAAAAACTTCCGCCCGTGTTGGAAAAGCTGAATTTTCAGCAGCTATTACTCCAGTCTACATTGTCACATGATCTGCAGTTTTGGCTCTCAATTATATTTTCAATACAAATTCAGTCATTTTAAAATGTAATAATATTTCCCAATATCCCTCTTCAATGATGTGAAGCTTTAACTCTATCAATTCATGAACTAATACTATTCTCAAAAACTGGGCATCTGGCACACACCTGAGTTTCAGACCACGGGGTAGTCCTTGACACCAAAATCAAACTCCATGTTGAGTTAATTACTAAATGTTTGAAGGAAAGCAGTGGTTCTGACATTAGATATCGCTGATTGTTTTGCCTGTTCTTTGATTTAGGACCTCACCCACACCAGACCACCAGCATTATGATAGCACAGGGACTGGCACCATCGCAGGGATGGCCTCGTGTCAGACTTTCTGTGAAGTTTGAAAGTATCGCCAAAACAACAGCCACAACCGTCATGCTTTCCAGCTGTTGTCGACAGTTTTGTTGACAGTGGTTGACTTATGGTGTTTAAGGATGGGGAGGAGAGCCTTTTACATGCAGTGTGTCAGTTGGCCAGTTGGCTCTGGGTGGATGGAAGCAGATGCTAATAAATGATATCACTTCTTTTTCGCTCATATGGGACCTGGAACTTAATTTCCAAACTCTCAACAGTAAAGCAGCTTTAGGCCTCCCTATCCCCATAACAGTGTGGAATAAACACTCCGGTAGCCAGTGATTTGCTATGCAAGATTACACACGGTTGGATGCATGAATTCACATTCTAAATCCTGTTTAGTGTCACAGCAATTTAGTAAAAATCATAGATACTCATGTGCTCACAATGCACTACTACTAGCCACTTTCTGTTCTCTTTTAGGAGAACTGAGTCAAAAAGGAAGCACAGGGTATGTATTAATGTACACTCTGTGACCAGAAGACCACACCGCAATTATCTGTTGAGGTTTGAAGTCACTTACATAATTAAAATCATTAGAATTCCCCATATACTGAGTTCTCGAATTTGTGTAGTGGTTTGGAGTTTGAACTCTCCAGCTAAAGTCTGCCATACCACACATAGCATCTTGTTCAGTTTAGGAAGATGAAAAAAAAACCCAAAAAACAGTGTCGCGTTTCAAGTTAGGAGCTCTCTGTAAGTATCAACATTTTGTTTAGATGTTTTTTCTGTGTTTTCTGTATAGAACAGCATCAAATCAGTTGTGACAGGGTTTGACAGACTCGAGTTAAGCATTTTAAGTGTGTTTGGCTTGAAAAAAAAAACGTTGACTAAAATTATGTTTGCGATGCTCAGGGGAAAAACCTAGTCTTTTCTTTTTGCAACTACACCCATAATATAACCCTTCTTAGAAAATGTATTGTTGTAAAGAAAAAAAGCCAATCCTATAGATTTTAGTAATTGGTAATTTCTCTTGCTTGTTCTAAAAGAGTTCTTTTCATCTATATTTGATAATTAAGTTTGACGATTATTGATAAAAGGTCTCCAAATTAATATTACATTTTCCATTCTGAAGGTTTGCAGTGTCCAAATATGCTTTTATTTTGATATAAATAACCAGCCATTTATAACTTATTGGCCATAATTTGAAAATAATGACTGGCTTATCAGTATCAGCTAGAATTTAATAAAACTGTTTAAAACTGCATGATGCTCGCCAGCTGTTACCATTCCAAATATTTAAAGAGAAACAACAGTGTTGTCTTGTTCTCAATAGCATCAAAGATAAAGATTGTGTGCAATGCTTTACTTATTTGCATAAAATTTGCTCAGTCTCAAATTACAAAATATACAAATTTTCCACAATCTATAGAAGCTTCAAATTGCTTCCGAGCTGCACTAAGTCAGAGCGGATTGGACGAATGTAGATATTCTGAGCTGAACTCTCATTAATCGGACTCTATCTCTGACATGTCCTCTCAGGCAAGACCCAAAGGTGAAGGACTGACTCCATACCAAGGCAAGAAGAGGTGCTTTGGTGAATACAAGTGCCCTAAGTGCAAGAGGAAGTGGATGAGTGGGAACTCCTGGGCCAACATGGGACAGGAATGCATCAAATGCCATATCAATGTTTATCCTCATAAACAGGTACAGTATCCATGTTTTAACAGCTCATATAATCTGACACTGTATTGCTAAAATACTACATGCAAGTTTCTCTAATCTGTCAGTTAACTGAGTAAGCACATACGGTGGAATCTTCCAAGAAGTTCTTATAGACGGGGCCCAGCAGGTACCCTTGAAACCTGAGACACAAACTCAAGGCATCCGTCTAACCCAAATACCCTTTGAACTCAAGAAGGGGTCATTTTTCAGGAAGTCAATGAACACAAAAAAAAAATACAGTGTAAAAAGCGGCAACCTATTTGTTCAGATATTTCCACATGAAACGCGTTTTTAGGTTATTCTTTTAGTCGTATACACAATACAGCAAGAGTTAAAGCTTATTAATTATTCTTAAATGACGTCTGGAGACTTTCTGGTTAACCTTGTTTTTAAAGAAGCATTGCATGGTTCTAGGTAAGCATGCAAATAGCTCTCGGGAGGGAAGCATTCAATGAAATTACCTTCACTACAAGTAGTTTTGCATCCGCATGCATTAGCAGCAGTCGTACTGAAGGAACCAGCTGTTGAGATGGCCAACTCTTCCACAGGACAGAGTATTATGGCTAATTCCCTTCTGACAAGCGAATTCTTTAGCTTCTCAGTCTCACCTACTTAACATGCTTCCTGCAGTAAGCGTGCGAGATGTGCAGCGCACTGCAATATATATCAAAAAGCCTTTAAGGGTTTGCAGCTGGCCTTCTTTGCCTGTAACTCAAGCAAACATATGAAAATTTCTGTTTTTATTGTTCTCTCAAAATGGAAATCATTCATCCAAGTCGTGCAGTATGGAAATCGCTCAATACTCCAGATTGTACGCCATAAAGTATTTTATATCTCCAGCCGCTCGATTAAGTGAAAGTGTAGCGCCAATGCCACACTGCTGCATAAAATAGCCAGAAAGTGCTCGAGAAGCAGGCGTCCGGAGATCCCTGCTTTTATCATTCTCATTTTTAACGACATGCACAGGGAACACGGCTGACATCTTTACAGTATGAGAGCAGACATGGAGCAGAGGTATTATATAAAGTCCTCCCAAGCTTCCTGGGTTTTTTGGTTTTGGCAGGAATTCCTTCTGCTTATTAAGAGCATCAAGGCTGCAGTTGCCAAATTATTAATTCGCAGAGGTATTAGACATTTCCTCTTATTATCATTCACAAAAGCCTTTGGCTCACAAGCAAACACTCCCTCGGGTTACAGCACTGTCTCCTCCCAATGGCCCGTCATAACCTGGTTTTCCGTAATTCACGGAGCGCAACTGAGACGTACAGGAAAGAATAACAAGATTGTAAAACGATCTTCCAAAAGCAGTGGGTGGGAAAACAAATAATTGCAAAAGTATTATTTGTGATCAACAGCCAAAAAGATTTGGCTCGTGCACGTTCTCAGTGTCTTTTGTGTCGCGTCCAAAACAAAGTCTTCCCTCCCTGGTCGTCGTTTTGAGCGATGGAATCCTGTAGGCACCTAAACTTGCTTGGGATCCTCTTGCATATTAATCTCTGCAAAATTACTGAAGGGAAAAAAAAAATGAAATGAAGTCTTAATAACAAAACATGTATTTCTGGCAGCAATTGCAAACACAACAAGGACAACTTGGCTCTTGATAGCCATCCTAAACAAATTTTTGACACACCCCTGCGGTTGGTCCATTGTGGTTTGAGACTTGGACCTCCGCGATCCTGATACTTCGTCTCCAAAACCATATCTCCAAAGAGTCTAGCCAAGCGCAAAAAGAAATCTCCGGTTTCAACCTGACTGATGTTGTGGACAGAAGT
The DNA here is from genome assembly GCA_032357445.1 of Enteromius radiatus. Taxonomy (NCBI): domain Eukaryota; kingdom Metazoa; phylum Chordata; class Actinopteri; order Cypriniformes; family Cyprinidae; genus Enteromius; species Enteromius radiatus. The sequence goes on along the minus strand of JAUCMS010000022.1, from coordinate 9,677,272 downwards.
ACACGTGCACTTAAAGTGTGATTCACATGTTCTGCTCCTCTCAGCGTCCTTTAGAGAAACCAGACGGCCTGGACGTTTCGGACCAGAGCAAGGAACACCCACAGCATCTGTGCGAGAAGTGCAAAGTCCTGGGCTACTACTGCCGCCGCGTGCAATAAGGAGGATCCCGAGGTCGTCTCCGCCCTTTCCCATCGCTTCGCCTACCAAGCGCTCCAAGAAAAAGTGAAAAGTGCCAAAACATTCATGTAAATATCTCTAACGCTAGTAACGGCTTTGTGTATCAGCAGCATGCGACGCATTTATTGTGTATAATGGACAACTGAATATGTTTGGGACAGTGTTTCTATCCGCATGGGATGCAGTGGATTACCTCACCACTGCGTCCCCTGATTGTGTGTTTACAGACTCTCCCTTCATTCTCCCTGCCAAGTGAACTATGAGGATGTGCCGAGCACTAAAGGTGTCGTGTTAGTTTGCTCAAACAAGGGCCCAGTGTGCCTTTGCAGAGTTTTTGGGTCAATAGCACATCATATTAACTGTGAATTAACAGAGGGACAATGGACTTTCCATCCCTAGCTTTTGTGTCACATATTTATTTATGTTTGTGTATCGTTTCGTAGTGCAATTGAATTAACTAAACTGGGATAATTTCATCCGTGCTAATATCTGGACAGGTATTGTCTAACCCCACCTCTTGCCATTAGAAACTACTGTAGAATAGAACTTTCTACTGCTTCGGATTAGCGCGTCAGGTAGTTTATATCTTTCACGTACATGTATGAATTGCCAAATGCAAGATGTTTTTGTCAAGTTGGTTAAATGCAGCTCTGGAGGCATTTGAATCGAGTTGTTGGCAACTATGCAAAACCATTGCAGCTTATACAGAGATATCAGTTCCTTACATTGTTGTGCAGTCAAATGAAGTGTGTGGATGATCAAAACGAAGCCGTGGCTAGCTGACCGTCACCGTCCTTTGAAATGTGATTTCGTATGTTGTCAATTGGTGCCAGAGAACTGCTTCAAACGTCTTAGAAACCCACGTAAAGCTGAAGCGTTTTGGTACAGGGGTCAAAATGTGAGCTTTTCAGTCTATGCGCTAGCATTTAAAAACATAACGCCTGCTCTTCGCTGAGATATTTAGCTCAGGATAAAGAGTGTGTTTGAATGACACATCTCAGATGAAATAGTGTGCGTCTGTCTTATATAAACACCGCTCTAGAAAATGTCATTAATTCATTTCAATGTTAGGCAACACATTTGTTTTTAACTTTCAACAAAATGACGGATTCAATTCCTTCAATCTTGAAAATAAAGGTTACAAAAGAGTTTTTCGCCACAAACCAATGCCATAGAAGAAGAACAGTTGTTGAAATAACCATTTTTTATGAACTAAAGAACCATAAAGAACCTTTTGTGCAATGAAAAGGTTCTAGGGACGTTTGAATTTGACCCTTGCACTAAAATATGTTTCATTAAAGAAATTCTCCGCTGTTTACACAATCATTCTGATCGTATCTCAGAATGAGATCCTTAATTTTTAACGTTTTTATTGCCTAACCCCGCATTTGTATGTTTATACATTGGCTACAAACGTACCTGATGAATTACACCCTGTTTAAACTGTGACTTTTTTTGGGAAGCATTTTCTATTTGAGTGGACAAATATATGGCTGTAAAGGGAAAAGAAGGACAAAGTAAGTAATGCTGAAGAGGAGTTATTTTGTGTTGTAACGAGAAAAACCATTGGGTACATTTGACTGATCAAAAGATGTTCGAATGAGAACATGATGATGGAAAGGTGTTAATATTTGGATGGAAGTAAGTGTGTACAGGATCTCATCTATGTGCCTTTACCTCTTGTTATGGCTCACACAAAGTACTAATTGAACTTATTTGGGTGTGGCCCAGGATTATTAAACAAAAAATGTAGCTTTACGTGTTCCAGTGGGAAGTCGTAGATGAATATTGCGAGAATTATGTCAATCCTAGATGTACATATGAAGTTAAATGCATTTACATGGTAAATACAGTGTGTATAACTGTTTACTTATCGTTGGAGTCCACGTATTTTCTGTTGAATATTAGTTAATGTTTCATTCATTGGGATAAACTCAGATGAAGATATGAATCTTGTCTGAAGGGAACGTCTAGTGCCTTAACACAGTTTGGTTATGAAAAGTCCAGATTTATGCCAAGGAATGTCACGTATGATGTAGAGGAATTGAAGGAGCCGATTAGATGCCTGAAAATGCAAACCAGCTAATTTTACTTTAAATGAAAATAGTACAAACTGCCAGTCAATCATTAGATCACTGTTAAATAAAAAACAAGGCTGTTTCTGCGAGTCGCTGCTTTGTTCTCTGGACGTCGTCATTGTTTCTGAGAGCCTTTATTTCTTGGTAACTGTGTTTTTCTGGTGTTGCTAATGGCTTCACTGTGCGTACATTCTTACACGCCAAGGTTTACTTCAGGCCTCCTTTAGGCTGGAATGAGTTACTCTGCTTTTTGATAAACACCGTAATGAAAATGACCAGTGAAATAAACGATTACTGCGGATTCATCATAATCATTGCTGATCACCCATAGCTGGTAGTCGGCACATAATGATTTCCTTGCGTCTTTGGGATCAATTCAATTTTATTGTCAAGTCTGTACACTTTAACAGATGACCCGGTGCACCACTAGATTGAGGCCTCGTTATTAAATTTGCTTTATTATTGCAAAATAGTCGCATTGCACTATATACGTGACTAAAATGATAACAGCCCTTGTTGAAGGGATATATTACATAAACAAGCTTCCCCTGATTTCTGCTTTATTGAATGAAAGACAGAGCTTGTGGTATTGACAGAGTGTACATGCATTTAAAACTATACAAAGTGCTTTTTGCGCATGTGTTTTTGTCTTGAAATACATATACTTGACTTTTATAGCTCACTTTCAGTATAAACTTGTTATTTTCTATTAAAGGTATGTGTATTTTGGAAACAATATAGATAATGAAGATTTTGGAGCAATTTGATATCCAGACAAGATTTTGATGTTTTCCCTTACAAAGATACTAGTATGTGTTTTGTGTATATATTCGATTACCATCATTATCAAGTTAGCTATTTCGAAATGTTATGATGCAATATTAAAACTTGTGTATGTGAAAAAAGGGCAAAATGCTGAGATGCAAAAAGAGCTGGGAGTTTTTTGTTTTTTCTTCCTTCGATGTTTTACAATAATCTTTGATTATATCCTACAGAAATATTTATGGAAGGATTTTGTTCTTTTTTTTTAACAATTCAATTCTTTTTTTGTATAAAATATGCAACAGAAGCTACTCTATGAAGAAAATATTGATGACTACATAGAATATTATTCAAAAGTTGGTACATAATTATTATGCCCTTACAAGCCATTTTATTTGTGTTTTGTTATTCTAGATGTTATCGGTATACAGTAACCTTACTTGTTACGAGCATCCGTGTGCTTTAATGTTGTTTCGAATCTTTGCGTGTCTTGCTATATAGCATGAATGTTTTGATTTGCATTTATAGGAAACCTGTAACACTCGTTCTAACTTCACAAACAGCTGTTTTTCACATAACACGTAGGGCCTTTTTACTGAGGTGTTTTATAGACGCAAAACAGTGGCAAAAAAAAAAACGTGACTAACTCCAGTCATTGACCATAACACTGAATTGCACGTACAAACCTTTTACATGTGTTTGTGAATCAGGCCCATACTGTATGAAACTGTGAGCTCTAGTTAGCCGTCTCCAGTTACTGCCAAGTCCAGGAATGATGTCGAAATATTTTTCTTCGTATGTAAAAACGGGGGGAAAAGAACTATTTTTCAAACAAGCGTGTGGGACTGAAGTTTGCATGTGCATGTTTTTTAAATGATTCAAGATTTATCATTTGTGCAATGTATTCTTATTTAAAATTAATACATGTTTAATTCTTGCCAAGATAGTTTTTATAGAATACACCTCTCTAATTGTTAGTTTATCTAATTAATAAATGCCTATTCACTCCTAGGATTTCCAGTACCATTAATAGATTTACTGAATGTACTGATTTAACACTCATGTTTGTAATGTCTGTAAAATATTTGTCATCATATTGGAGTGGACTGAGCAACAGAAAGTGTGGATAAAAGAGAATGTGCTAGAATGTGGGACGAGATGAAATCTGTTGCTCTGCGTCCATGAAACGGCATTCCGATATGTGCCTTATTTGTTAGTTAGGAAAAATGAAGACTGTGCTTTTAGAAGTTTGTTCGATTAAAACATTGACTAAGTGAATCATGACTGTGTTTCATTTTTTCCCTATAGCACACAGTGATGTATATTTCTCTGCCAAATATATGTACAGCCTGTTTTTTGGATTTCAACATGTACTTTGGCCCGTGTCTGGGTGTTGGGAAATTGTGTCCATTTTAAATCAGTTACGCTGAAGGCAGTATGGACTGATTAATTATTTAGATATGGTCCTTGGGAATGATGCTTGTGTAATAGAAACCATAGTCTGAAGCCTTGGGGAACAGTTGTGATTCTGACATCACATTCATTTACTGTCGAATAACCCTTCTTTCAGTTCAGCGTTCGCCTGGTCTTCGCAAAAGCGCAGGTTTGAAGACACAGATGTGTATTTTTTTCACTCGACCTAATTACTTGTAATGATTGTAAACACATGAGCGCTGTATGTGAACGTCAGGACTTGGCGATGACGCTGGCTTTACTCTTGAAGCCAACTTTAAGTAATTGGTCTACACATTCCAAATCCCTTAAACTTCACTAGAGGGTGGAGGCCCAAATTATATCAAGTTTGTTGCAACAATGCAGACTTAAACAGAGCGGGAATGAGAATGTCTCTATAGCAACATTGCAATCGGAGAAGTCAAACAAACCAGTTGTGAGTTCAGACCCCATATGGTTTCATTTAGGAAAGAGAACTGTTTTCCACAAAGGTTCATAATTTACTTTCATAAGGCATTACTGTGATAAGCTACACCTACACACCGTCTAAAACGGACTGCTCATTTTCATTTCAGGGTATGTGAATGTCAGCTGGCTGCAGTTATAATGGAACACATCTGACAAACTCGTATTCCCAACCATCTCCGCAAACCATTGTACGAACATGTTCAGAGGACTCGTGCTGAAAGTTTAACATTGGAGGTGGAGAATCTTCATAGCCAAACAGGATGTCATATCCTGCTTTAGGGGGACAGGAAATCTTGTCGCTGGATAGAGTCTAAAAAAAGGTATGGGATCATTCTCAGGAAGATTTAAAAAGCATGCCACGCAACCAGATATACTGCTGCAGTTGTAGCCGGCCCTCATCTGGAAAACAGCCTTGAGTCATTAAAAAAAAAAAAAAAAAATGGGCACAGGATGCAAATATCCTGGAAGAAATTCCATATGTCAAACCCAGTTTCATGTGTAATTTATTTATTTAAAAAAACCTCCCGGGGTTTCTCTGGCATGGTTCTTAGAAGGTAAACAATCTCTCTATAGCTTTTATCCTAATTTCAAAACCAAAAAAGAGGCTTTAACAGTATAAATTTCCATATGGCCCATGGCATTTGACCCATAAGCAAGATAGTTGTGTAGGGGTAAGTATTTACCATACTTGCAGAGTCATTTGCTTGCTTAGTAAGCATAAAACAGCTTAATGGATCCATAGACTGACACAATAAAATGTCAATAGGTACTTTGATAACAAATGTACTAAAAAAAGTACTTTAAAATACATGCATTAGCAGTTTTGTTGTGATCACATTGAAATGAATGCACATCCTTGGTTACTTGAGTTCTCCACAGTCTGTGATGGCAATCTTCTTCACGGTCCCTCCATCATGCAGGCCGCAGGACTCCATTACAGAGACTGTCTCCATTCCTTCTTTGACCTGCCCGAAAACAACATGTTTGCCATCGAGCCTGAAAGAGAACGACAGGAACATCAATCCCATAAAAAAAAAAAAAAAAAAATTAAGACACTTTGTATGGGTAACAATTAAACCAAAAACCTTTCCACCATCATACCATTCTGTTTTTGCAGTGCAGATGAAAAACTGGGATCCATTTGTGTTGGGCCCAGAGTTCGCCATAGACAGAACACCTACAAGAGAGAGACATCAGACCACCTCCTGAGTTACTGCATGCTTTTTTTATAGGCAAATTTGTCACTTTGAATAGTTTAATGATATAGAGATTCAGGGAAAATCTAACAATCAACAGTTCCACAATAACAACCAGAGAATAAAAAAATAAGAGTTTGAAAGCAGCAGGGGGTACTGGATGAAAGACAACATCTGGTTTGGGTAAGTTACGGCTCTCTACTACAATTACATCCAGTCATGTATTACACAACCCAACACTATTTGCCCATATTAATCTTAGAGGGTTTGCTGGTGTCGGATCCCCCTGGCACCAAAAAATGCACTAGGATAGGCTGGCTTTGACTTGCTTAGAAAGTAGGTCATTTGTTTAAAGATTACAAAAGCGATTTCTGCAACTAAGGGGGCCTCACTACCACCTTGTGGCTGTAAACAGACGGACATGCAGCTTTTGCACTTATCCTCAGGCTTGTAATGATGAAATTGAGCTGAATCTGATCCCAGAGGAACTGAGTAGATGCCATGTCTAGACACATGCAGAACTATGGAACTATGGATTTCCACAGAATTGGATTGTCCTCCATTGATAAATTGCATTATTAAATGTTTTTGAATAAATTATGTTTTCAGCTACCAACGTGACTGTAGAAGCACAAACTCTGTGATAGCTAACACACTTCGTTTACAACCTTTTGTAGTGTGTAGTCAAAAACTGTACTCTCTATTTTTGTGACGGTTCATATCAAGTATAAAGTAATAGTGACCATCACCTGGTCCAGTGTGTTTCAGCTTGAAATTCTCATCGTTAAATGTCTTTCCATAAATAGACTTCCCACCAGTGCCATTATGATTAGTGAAATCTCCACCCTGTCAACAAAACATCCATCATTAGCTGGCCTTGGGACCAAAACATATAACTCATAACTTTTAAATAAAACCGAAGAGATAAGATGGCATTTTTTACGTAATAAATAATGGTAATGCTGAAGGGCACAATGAACAGTATCATAACTAATTTGATACCTGACACATAAACTCAGGGATGATTCTGTGAAATACTGAACCCTTATATCCAAAGCCATGCTCTCCTGTACAAAGGGCCCGGAAATTTGCTGAAAGACAAGAACCAATATGAAAACTGAACTGTATAAAACAATGACATTTATATTTGTTTATTAAAATCATGTTTTATATATTATACTGTGTATTTTATACCACATCTAAAATGAATTGTATATTGTATATTTGATGGTGCATTTCATTTGTGCAAGGCCAAATAAATATTATTAGATTTTTAATTTTTATGAAACCCATATTTGCTTACCAGCTGTTTTGGGTACAACGTCAGCATAAAGCTGCAAATAAAGTACGAAAAACCTGTCTTTAGAGCACTGATATAAAGTTTTATAATAATAATACTCATATTTTTCCTTATTATTATTATAATTTGTATAGTATTATTAGTATTTAGTTATTAATTAGTAATAAAAAATTACCATATTTTCAACTAACGTTATGCTAACTAACGCTATCAAGTTAGTTTTAGCATTGGATGCCTTGGCAAGACAAATAACTCTCTTTTTCCTCGCTTTTCATTGTAATTCAAACATTTATGATACATTACAAATTCAGCTTAAATGACATGACTTGCCTCAATAATAATTCTTCCAATGAACTCGTCGTCAGCTGCAATATCCATAAAGACAACAGGGTTCTTCACCGGTCCTGAAACCAGTTTGTTCGCAGCGATTGCGACAGAGCAATATTTCAAGCGATTTTTCATCTGTAACATTCTTGCTGTAGTTTTGAAAACATACAAACGAATACATATAAGAACCAGCACTCAAGGTTATAACTGGCGTACTACCGTACACACACATCACGTGATCTGTTCTTCTGTGGTCAAGGAAAGGAAAGCCGTAGAACGTCCAGTTAAATCAACAGCGACACCATGTGGACTGATGAGGCGAAATAACTTTTCGTATTCAGTCGGTTCAATCAATTCAGTTACTTTTTGAGTTCTTTGGATCATCAATATTCAAAAAGTAAAAAGTCCACGTTATGGTGACGTGATGATGGGTTCTCTCTTTGGCGTTGGACTTTTTTTTTACTAATTTGATACTTACTAATTTCAGACAATTATTAAACCAGACAGCAAGGCATTCGCAGCAGTCGAATTACAGGTGCTGGTCATTTAATTAGAATATCTTCAAAAAGTTGATTTATTTCACTAATACCAATCAAGAAGTGAAACTTGTATAATTTATACATTTATTCCACACAGACTGATATATTTCAAATGTTTCTTTATTTTATTTTGATGATGTTATGTTCTCTGATAAAAGTAAATTTGGCATTTAGTCTGGAGAAAGAGAGAAGAGGCACAGAATCCACGTTGCTTGAGGTCCAGTGTTAAGTTTCAACAGTCCGTGATGCTTTGGGGTGCCATGTCATCTGCTGGTGTTGGTCCACTGTGTTTTCTGAGGTCCAAGGTCAATGCAGCTGTATACCAGGACGTTTTAAAGCACTTCATGCTTCCTGCTGCTGACCAACTTTATGGAGATTTCATTTTCCAACAGGCCTTCCATTTCTGCTTTGTTCTTTGTGGTTGTTTTCTTGCAGTAACCGTAAAGCCTGTGGTTTTTCATGGCAGATTCTCTCAGCTACGCATACACACCAAATGAAACATCAGAAAGAGCCAGAAGCTTGTTTCATCTGAATACATATTTATTAGATAAATATTAGGATGTCACAGCATCTAACTACATACAGTTTTGCAAGACTAAAAATCACAATTAGTTTGTTGTTTTTTTTTCTTTTTTCTTCTGACCAGTTTAGAATATGAAATGATTGTACAACAGAATGTACAAGCAAAGTCAACTGCAACATTTGGTGCCAATCACCACAGATTGTACCTCATATTTGTTTTTAATTTTCCTGATCATGATATCAAAATTGTACAAACTCTGGATTTTGGTTACAATCTTTTGGAACCGCTCCTGGCCCCGTGTCCCTATTGTCCAAATTATTTCCCCAGGATTTTCTTCATTATCTTCTGTAGCACCTATTAAGTACACAAGAAATGGAGCAATACACGTAAGCTAAATATTACACAAATGTAAAACAAATGTGTCTCTTTTTATCCCCTCCCCAAATTCCTCAATCGTGTGGGATGAATATTTTACAAAAGTGAACAAATGCTTAGAGGTTCCACAGACGCTAACAAACACAGATTTATTTTACCCAATTTAGATTCTGATGGGAGGATGCAAGCTTTACAAATTCTAAATACACAATGCACATTCCCCTGGGGAAAATGAATACATTTCTGTTAACGTGTCTCTATTTATCATTTACATATGTACATGCATCCCTAATGTGCCCCTTGCCCCTTTTTCCTTCGACCCTCACTGAACCCTGCGGCTGAGTAGCAAACACACCGTCTATTTCATTCAAACCTTTCTGTTCCTGCCTCAGCACCCACTGCCTCTTCTATGACTGTACATCAATAGTACAACTTTAGGAGTCTTTAAGTTCAGTTTATGCCTATTTGTGTCTACAAAGTGGGAACGAATATGTGGCAGTGCATCTTTGAAAAAAGATATACAAGTGAACTACAGACAAACGCTATAGAACCCACGCTTTCCTGTTGGCATTCTAAGTATTTAAATTGTCAACGACAAACATCATTTTTGTACATAATTCTACACCAAGAAGAACAGGAAAAAAAACCAAAACAAACCAACTAAAAACCAATATTGCAAATCATAAAAAAATAACTTAAAACTCATCCCAAACAGTATTCAATTGTACAGATGCTAGCCTTCTTCATCAGTCTGAGTAACATCAGTATCACGGAAATGTCGTCACAAATATTATAAATACTGATAATTATTCAAGCGGGCAATTTTGATGTAAAGACTAAAACTGAAGAAAATCCATCTTGTACAAATGGACGTTGTTAACCTTCACTGAGCTGCTGATATAAAAGTTTGACAGGTTTTCCTGAAATCATTTTCTGTAAGAATTGAATGCATCGATGGGTATCGAGATAATATATATCTTCATTATATAATTGAATTAAAAAGTAGAAAACTATAAATATAGAACATATTCTAACACTTTCTTCATTGTTTGCTGTGTAATTACTATGATATTACTTGTAAACAAAGTGAAGCATCATACATTTGATTAAATTCGATGGGTAACAATTTAAAAACGGGCTTGTCAAAATAGGTTTGGGCTACCTTCTCAAATTAGGGTGCGTAACTTTGGTAATCCATCGACATCTGATAAAATGTACACATTTTTGTACATTTGTACAATTGTAACAACAGAAAGAAAACTATAATTATCATTATATGAACAATATATTGTGCATTATAAAATAAAACTTTAACAACAGTTTATGATTAAAAGGCTGAATTAAAACAGAACAGAAGAAATGGAAAACAACCATTATCATTTAAAATAAGGGGCGATTGGCAACAGTGAATGTTTCAACATTGTATGCAGTTTGTCAGAAGAGGGGTACAAACATCAAGGGCCTAAGACGACCAAGCCTCATGCATGAAGAGAACTCACAGAGATGACACAAGACTGACTTCCCTTTGAAATGTGAATTGCTTTCTTCTTGCTCTGTGACCGCTAGTGTGGAGAATCCACAGGACGTTGCGGGAGGAGGAACAGTCTGTCGGAAGATGCACAAATATTATGGGTACAGTGCTGCAATTCTGTCTCGAGAAGGAAAAAAAATGCATGCCGTGATGCCCTCAAGCATTTGTTTAGAACATGATGCATACGTCTGAAGGTGCAGGACATATGCATCACATTACAAAATGAGGTGCAAATGGCGTGAGAGTTTGGGAGTGTTTGGAGGGCTTTCGCAAAACTCCCATCGTTAGTCTCTGGGATGGGAGGGTCTGATCATTCTGGTGATTCCGAGATGAGCTTTTTTCCCTTTTGTAGTCTCCTTTACAGGCTTCCAGGTGCAGTTTTACGCATTCTCTTGTGCTTTTTCGAGGGAGATGGACAGACAAAGAGTGTGGACATCCAGCAGACGAGGACTTGGGAAGCTGTGGTGGTAGAGCTTGGAAGAACAAACCTTCAAGAGATTGCGGACACACAGAGGCCAGTACAGGAAGAAATATTATATATATATATATACACATATATATGTATATATATATACATTCTATTCAGGTCTTCTTTTCACAAAAGGAAAAAAATCTGAATTAAAAATGCTACAATACTTTCCTAGTGAGCACACACACAGTTCTGTGTGACATATTCATATGAACTGATTATAGCTGCACATGTATTTCCATTAGTATTGAAAGATATCACTTTAGTGCCAACCAACATGGCTGCCATATATGTGTGGAAAAGGTTGCTTGTAAAAGAGTGAGATATTTACACGAGGAAGAGGCAAAAGGATGGCTGTTTCCTGTTTGCAAAGTACAGAGTCAGTCTTCAGGTGCCTCTCAATTCCTGACAGCCAAACAAATTAGGGCCTCATCAAAAGGCCGACCGAAGGAAGTCAGTTGTTCTCAAAAAGGGAAAGCAGATCGTCATTGCTGCTGCTTGGGAGGTCAGGTGGGTCTAAGTATGACAGCAACTCGTCTGGGTTCGCCAGTTCTGGCAGAAGCTGCGGAGAGTGACAGACAGACACATTTATGTCTTGCAAATGACCTTGAAGAAACTTACACAGAAATATTCTGGGTTTAAGCTCAGATGACAGTATTTGTGGCATAATATAAGAAGGAAAAGATGTTTTTCAACCCTTGTTTAAACAGAAAAAAGCTTATAATTAAGCTTTGAGAACAGAAATGAATGCTATTTGAGTATTATTTGAGCTATAAAGCTGTTTGAATAATCAGTCAGAGGTTTATGATTCTTTAAGATTTATGGTATTAGGTCATCAATTTAGTGAAAATAGTCCAATACCACCATAAAATCAGAAATATTAAAAGATGCAGTCCCGCACACTATCGATACTTGCTAAATACTTACGTTTATTGTCACAAGCACAACTTTTTGGTCCACTGACCTTTATCAGGGATATGCCTTCAATATTTATCAAGTACTGTACTGCATCTTTTTTTATTTCAAAAAGGTGGTAGAAATTCGTTTCTGTGGTAATTATGTCAACACTATGCCTCAAATGCTTAAATGATTGAGCTTAACTTGTGCTGAATCCAGAATATTCCTTAAATCAGAACTTTTCAGAATGCTCAGATCTTTGGAGCATGACGAAAGCGTGAGGCTCACATGACTGTAAGAGAGATGTAAGTAGCACATGACTCTAGAAATTAAAATCCATACAAGCATCAGTGTGGATACTCACATCCAGAGAAGGCTCGGGCATGTCTGCAGGTCCCTGGCCACCTGCCTGCCCGTCGGCGGCGGGGTTGAAGGTCATGTCGGCATGTGGGTGACTGTTTTGGCCTGGCTGTTGGGGGGGCGGGGGCTGGCGTGGGGGCTGGGAGGATGGAGGGCCGCTGTGATGCAATGGCTGAGCTGATTGGCTGTTGGGGTGAGGGGATGCGTGCATGCCTGGCTGCATGGAAGCATGGGATTGATCAGCACTCACGGGATGGGGCATCTGCAGAGGGAGGAGAGAGGAGCGATGAGTCTATCTGCATAAAGTGGAGCACTCTGACTGAGAGAGCTCAAGTAGCAGCCAGAGACAAGACAGGTGCCATGCAGATGATTTGCAAAACAATATATTTGACTGATTCGTCTACGCAGAACTGAGTGTACTGAGTGTAAAGTGTACTTTGGTCTTAATACTAAAAAGGAAAATAGTTCATCTGCTTGCTTTTGGTGTGATTTAGATTTTTCAAGTTTTGAAATCATTGTTCTCAGCAGGTGTAAAATATGAAACTTTTATTTTGAAACAACTCATGTTAGTATTAAACGTAATATGTTAGCAGCACTGAACTGGTAAGCCAGCAAACAAAGTCTGACATTAATTTTCTAGAGATGCATACATGCTTTGATAGCTGTGGCAGTGAGGCTTTAATTAGGGACCAAACTTCTCAGACAAAGTTTACCATGCAGTATGCTCAATTTCTCTCTGAGAAAGTCAGCTGACAATACAGGCAACCAAAACAGATTTATATATATTTATTTTATATAAACAGATAAAAAAATTTTCCTTATGATGAACAGACATGCATAATATTTGGTAAACACGGAAGCCCAAACTTGCATGTTGTGATGCTCAGGAAGCATGGAGATTTGTTCTAAAGCTTGACACACATTTATGTATCAGCTTCATTGGACCTTTAACTAATATCAAATTTGTAAGGAGATTGTGGGGTCTGTATCGAAGTAATTTAGTCCCAAATTGAATGAAGTGATTTACCGAGTCGGACATGCCGTGGGCGAGAGGCTTGTCGGAGCCCATGAGGCTGTTGGGCACGTCTGGAGGATGTGAGAGCTGGGGTCCGTGCATGAAGTCATTCATGGGAGCTCCGCCACCAGAGTTACTGTGGGAGAAGTCAAAGTTTCCATGGCCCTGGTAACTATTGCCTGATGCACAAAACAGAGAAACAGCAATGAGGAGCGATGACCTCAGAATCGCAGAGAAAAAGAGCTAGAGGGATTTTTAGACAGCTTGGATGGCAACCCAGCCTGTTAAGAGCTCACAGGCGTAAGTTCTTCTGACTGTTACAATTGAAGGGAAAAAATTAATCGTGCCTAAACAATGAAGCTTGTAAAACTCTAAGGACTGTTTTATGAGAGAGACAGAAAGGAAAAAAACAGAGTCTGATCAGGTGCTGACCTCTACCTTGGCCCCCATATTCACCATTGTTTCCTCCGTGCTGAGGAGGGAGGGGGGTGTAGGGCGAAGGGCCGGGACCCAGCTGCGCGATCATATCCATCACATTAGGCATGATCATTTGACTGGGACTCATGGTTTTAAAACGCTTGGCCAGAGGGCCATCTGGGTCCTCCTTTATATGAATATCTGACTTTATGGGCACTGGCCTCCAACTACACGTAGGGTCGATGGTGACCTCTTCAAACTCCGAACTGCAAGAATGGAACAACATTAATGACTGCGAATAATGGGATGTATATAATTGAACATTATTATTATTTTTTTCTTACAGGGCTCTTACTGAACAACTGTGTAATCCAATGTTGAAGTGATAAACTTACTTCTGAATCGCATTGAGAATTCCCCACATGTACTGATCCACCTCCAGCCCTTCCAATAATGCTGTTTTACTGGGGACAGACAGAAACGTATAAAACACAGAGCCAAGAGGAACAGCGTATCACATTTATTAGGCTGCCCAAAACAATTCTTATGTGGTTTGCCACGTACTTGCATACAGGACATCTCCACGTTCCTCTCTCACAGTTCAGCTGCAGATAGGACTCCAAGTCAAAGCACTGCAACAGAAAAGCAAATGTAAATTCAATAAGTACATCAATCAAACAATACACACACACACACACACACATATCTATCTATATATATATATCTATCTATCTATCTATCTATCTATCTATATATATATATATATATATATATATAATTTCAGTAACTGCCATGGGATTATGGGGTTTTTGCACAATTTGTTTTGATTCACACATTGCCACAAGTTTTGCAATGATGAATTGGGAAAGCCCCAAACGCATGCTTTTACATAATGCAAATGAGTGAGATTCTATAAATATAATTTTGATCATAATCAGTATTTTTATCAAATTGTAGTATTAAGTCTAAACATCCTTAAAATGTCCTAATAAGTTTTTTCCAGTTTTTCCAAAAAGTGTATAAAGTTTAAAATATTTCCTATTAAGTTTGTATATATATATATATATATATATATATATATATATATATTAGGGGTGGGCATAGATACATTTTTTTAATCTAGATTAATTTTGAAATTAATCTACATTAATCTAGATTAAAATGGCTCATTTGAATTCTGACAAAGGCATTCAGAATATGTGTGCTACCTAAATAGTGACTAA
>JAUCMS010000022.1:9636432-9662063 GCA_032357445.1 Enteromius radiatus | reverse complement strand
CACGCATACAGAGCGCGCGATCTCTGTGACGCACAGATGTACAAAACAGACCCTCTCACCTCTGTAATAAACACGGAGATGTTTTTATATTTTTTTTTTATCGCGCGATAAGTGTCTCGCGTTAATGCAGCACGTTAACGCCGATAACGGCCCACCACTAATATATATATATATATATATATATATATATATATATACACATATATACAAATAAACTCTCTCTCTATATATATATGATACTGTTCAGCTGCATGACATGTGACCATTAATCAATGTGAACATAAGTGGTTAAGTTAACATAAAAACTTTACTTAATCTCAAGTAAATATTCTAGGTCTGATAAACACAAACTTGTATCATCTTAATTTTGTTACATGATCTTTAGATTTTTATCTTCTGTTCTTGGGAAAACAAGTACATGATTAAGAACACTTCAACTCTGCGTACCTGCACGTGTTTGCAGTCATGTCCCCTAGCAGGGAGCTGGATCCGTCGGAATGTGATTGGACACTTGAGGGACACTTTGATGGCTGTCTGCTCTACTCCATCCTCTCCATTTAGTGTGGCATTCCCAGAGGATGCTGCTACGCTACTGAAGTTTCTTTTAACTGCAGGAAAACAGACAAGAGACATTGCAAAGATTAGGGTTTGATGAAGAAGATAACACAGAGTGACAGACATCCACAGATTCCAAAGCATCTTACTTTTGGTAATGCAGTGTTCGGCAGGAAGGAGCCTCTTCTTGAGGAGCCCTTGCAGGACCGATCGCACCGACGGCCTATGGACCAGCTGCAGCACGAACAAGTGCGACTGCAACAAGACCAAACATGTGTGTGTTATATAACAACCCGTTAGCAAGCATCTTCACATCAGAATATCCTTTACATGATACAGTATCTGTACCGTTCAGCTTTCAGACAGGGAAGCATAAAACTGATACCAGCAAATGTAGTGGGAAGGCAGAGAACAGAAGCTGCTTCAAATCAGTGTTATCTGATTTCGTATCACATGCTGTATAACAGCTCCCGGACACGGCCGCTAAATGACAGACTATACATTACTGAAAGGCAGCGGAGGAATACTCACACAACAGCAGGCTGTGACTGTTATCTGGATGGTGTTTCTTCCTGGTTGACACACATGCTTTAGGTGCAGGGGTTTGTGGGATGTTTTATTGTCGCCCCTCTCTATAGTGAGGGGGGTGGCGTTGACGCTGACTTGGACGGATGCGGGCCAATTTGTGTTCATTTGTCGGTCCTCATGATGATAGCACTTAAACTGCAGCTCCAGATCAGATCTGTTGAACATGCGGAGAAGGTTTTAGCTATATTCCATTTAATAAAAGTGAATGGTGACTTTTCATTAAACAAGGAACTCAAGCAATTTATCAGAAGTGTATGTTCTGAGGTCGTGCAATAGCTTTGTTTGAGTAAAAGTCCAAAATGCAATTCCTCACATCTGTGTGATGTGACCATATATATATTCAAATCTAGCTTCAGAAGACTTGTGACAGACAGTCAGTCTTTTTGTCTTTTGTCATTTTTGGAGACTGATAGCCCTTCATCATCATTCCACTTATATTCTATCAAAAAGAGAAGCATGAACAACCTGCTAAACTTCTCCTTTTGTGTTCCACGGTAGAAATCACACAGGTTTGAGTGTGTAAATAATGACAGTAACAAAAGTGCAGTTTATAGCAGTAGCATGCACACCTCCACATGAGCGTCTGGTGGACGGAGGGGCGTAGATGGAAGACGTGGTTACTGACGGCCAGGTTGTGCTCTAATCTGAAGGGCTCCAGCACCACTCCATCTCTCACTGGGAACGTCAAACGCAGCTCCTCGTTGGGGTTGGCTACGGGAACAAATATTGAGATTAGATGGATTCATAGTCCTCCCATGTAGACCATAGTATCAATGTGTAAGATGCTTTCAAGTTCGGCTTGCACCTCACCTAGTTTCACCCTTTCCCAACGAAACACATATATTATGAATGAGCTCTGAGTGGATGTGAAAAATGCATGAGTCTCAGATAAATGTGCAATGGGACTTTTTTTTTTTTTCCCTACTCAGCTGCAGGTGGTGGATCAAAGGGTTCTCAGGGGTTTATTCTGATAGACTGTGACCGAGTTTGTAATACAGACAGAGCAGAGATCAATGCAATAAAACGGTTGTGTGTGGGGTTTCTTTGCATGACTCACTTGGAGGTGGAGGCAGAGACGTCATGTTTGGCTTCATGTCTGGAGGAAACGGTGGCTTGACATCTTGACTGGGCGACATGTACGGTATACTACTTCCTGGGGTCATAGGTGGAGTGGGGTTCCCAGGAACCGGTGAGTGTGGGTAGTTCACCACTTGCCGAGGAGGCTTTAATCAAAGATACATATGATTACTGAATTGCACTAAAAATATAGCAAATCTGGAAGCTTACTCATAATTGTGAATGAAAATAAAGCACTAGGATCACCACCTACCCCATTTCCTTGATTATACCCATAACCACCTCCAGAGAAATTGTTGTTCTGACCATTAAATGGCTCTTGCTGAAATAGGAAAGAGCACACAGAGTGTAAAGCAAGAAAGCAAGATACCTGCTATTAATATTTCATTTGATTTCTTTAACCTACCAAAAGTAAACTTGACGGTTTAAATTGAATGTGGCCTTTTCCAAAGTGTGAGCCAAATTACAAAATGTCCTCAGGAAAACTGTGTCCACAAATATTGCAAAAACCAAGCAATATGAATTTACCTTATAGTACTGGCCCATGGCTACCCCAGTAGGGGGATATTGGCCAGACCCCTGTTGTCCCGGCATCCTTTGCCCAGGGTAATTGGGTGAAGGAAGAGCTCTAGAAGCGTTTGGGTTAGGGTACTGCCCTTGCTGGCTGGGAAACTGGCCATTGGGTCCAAACTGCTGGCCTCCATAATTAGGCTGTGAAAAAACAAAAAAAACAAACTGTTGGTTCACCAAAACAAATGGCCAATTCAAAATATTTGCTGAAAGTCCATTTGAGCCATTGGTGGTCTTACCTCTCCTGGATAGGGCCTCTTGGTGCCCTGCATGGGCATGGACTGAGGTCTGGGTCCAGGGTAACCCTGTTGAGGCATCCTTTGGCCGTGGCTACCGAAGGGCCCCATCCCTGGGCCTCTGGGCTGGTTCATACTCATCGGCGGGCCACTCATGTTAGAGCTATTCATGCCACCACCCATACCAGCTGGGTTCATGCCTCCAGCCATGGACGGGGGCCCACGAGGCCCTGGCTGGTTCATGAACTGATTATTGTAACCTTGCGTAGGTCCCATCTGGAAAGAAGAGCAGACCTGTGGAGAAAGCCAACAGCAGTTCAGATGAATACAAGGACCCAGGGTAGGTTAAGAAGCCAAAACCAGTGTCCAACCAACCTGGTTGTACTGGTTCATGTCTTTATTGGTCTCTTGCAGAGCTGCCACCGTTGCTGTGGCAGTAGCTGTTGCGGTGGCGGCGGCAGCAGCGACGGCGGCAGCGGCAGCAGCAGCAGCAGGTTGGGTGAAATCTGAGGGCGGTCGTGTATGAGGGGGCATGCCTATGCCACTCGGAGCATTCGGCCCGCCTGGGTAACTGAGCAGAAGCAATAAACAACAAATAAACATCCACATCACAACTTACACAGTTAGAAAGGTCTATTTATTGGAATAAAACTTTTTGGAAGGCCACATATATATTTCCTGGATTTGCACTTGGCACAGCAAGAAGGTGATATCATCCCTTTCAAGAAAAACATCCTTGAACTGAGTATTGGCTGGGCTTTAAAACCATGTGTCAAGTATCACTAATGGGAGACTCTTCTACAGCTTATTGAATCTCCCAAAGTGATGCAAAGCAACTTTGTCAAACAACTTCCCATCATCCTGTCTGAAACTGCATCTCTAATGCTTGAAACATTACCTTCCACCAAAGCCTCCTCCTCCCGGGTGACCTGGACGCCCATACATGCTTTGCTGCATGTAGGCCTGGCTGGATCCCCCTTTTGCTGAAAACTGTTGTTGTTGGCCAGGGAACTGAGGTGAGTTGATCCCTGGGTTGTTGCCTGACATACCCGACCCTAGTGCATTGCCTCCAGGGTTCATGGGATTGTTGGTATTGGCCATGGGGTTACCCAAGACCTAGATCAAAAGCAACGTCGGTTATAAGATCAATGTTATTACGGTTACTGTTTTCGTAAAGCGACACTATACGTGTGACTCACCTGACTTTGTGATGTATTGGTAACTCCCCACACCGTCGTAACCACTGACAGCGAGCCCGGGGCCTGGTTAGCGTTTTGTTGCCAGGGAACGCTGTCATATGGAAAGGACCCATCACTACAAAACAGTGTTCAAACAGTAATATGAGATCAGGGGCATCAAACATGTGTTGAGAAAGAGAAAAGTTGACTCCAACGCAGCCCGATAAAGAAAAGCTCCCTCCTGACTACAGAACATTAGCTTTTCCATGAAAATGAAGCTGTAATGTTTGCGAAAGTGGCCAATCACCAGCCCTGGAGCACAAAATGTTCTTTAAAACATCACTAAGCTAGTGAAATTCCTCAGCGTTTTCTCTGGCAATCTATCAATCTCTATTAACTTCTAGTTGATGTACCTAGACGGTAATGTTACAATATTATGTTTTTATCTGCTGTTGTTTTGGACCACTGTGAGAATAAAGTTCATCTGCACAGCCTTCAGTGATGTCATGTTTACAGGGTTGTAAACGAAAGCTTGGTCAATGGATTCTTGGAAAAGCCTCGTCTTTAAGATCACATGGCACATAAAAACAAACATTTCTGTGCTGGATGAGTACACTAGGAGGGAATTCTGAGAAAGGGGGCGAGACCACTGTAAGTTTAACAGTGCTTGGAACTGCTCCAAAAAGTCTGGGTACTGACCCATGTGAGAGCGAGGGCTTCATGGAGTTCATGGGCGGCTGCAAGGGTACTTTGCCCTGTGGATCACTCTGACGATTCTTCTGATGCCGCAACAAGAGCAGCCGTCCCAGCTCCTCGCACCAGGACGACAGGAGAGCTGGAGAGAAAGAGACAAACAAAGAGAAAGAGAGATCAGGAAGGGTCACAGAAACAAATCACCTGTTGGCTAACCAGCAATCTTGCTTTGTTTTATCTCCAGGAGTAAAACTCACTGCCAAATATTAGCACATCTTTCCTTCACACATTGACAATTTCAGGTGTCATTCAATTTGGTACTCTAACCTTCAGTGTAAGCAGTGGTAGTGATGCCAAAAGTGTTGCAAAATCTTAAATCAGTTCATGTCTTTACCACTAGAGGTCACTACAATAACAGCAGCGACACAAGCATGCTTGGGATCATCTATAATAGCTTGTCAGTATGCTTCTCATAGGATCATATGCTTTTCATCTGCAGTGCACTTTAAGCAGTGATACTACTACAGAAGACCTGTCTTCCCCTCTCGTGAAAGGAGAATGAAGGAGGATAGAGCGAGACATGGGAGATGAGAATCAGTGCTGAGGACAGTGAATCATGCCGGTGATGTGTCCTGGCAGCACTTTACTCCTGAGAGGGGTGACAAAATGAGCCTCTCGCCATGGTGATGGAGTCGGTTCGGGATGGCAGCAGCTGGCATGTGGCCAGATCTTGGTCTAATCGATTCTACACGCCGCACAAGAGCGCTGCATTTAAGTGCTCTTCATACAAACGGTCCTTATACTTTCCAAGTAACACTATTTAGATAAATACTAACTACTAGCTGAGTCATTCTATGACAAGAGTACCATTTGTGTCCACAACATCTGATGAAGTGCACTAAGCACAAACGACCGCAATGAAGTGTTTTAACAAACATATTTGTTTAAAAATTTAGTTCAAATTTGTAGCACTGAAACATGCATGAATTCATCTTTTGACATGCCTGTCAATATGACATTTGACAAACCCCCCATATTCAATGAAAAATAAAATACAAACGCAAACAGAATTTAGAAAAATACTTTTTAAATGTTCCACCTTATCACATTTCCAATGTGACATGTTCAGAACCCCTCAAAATAATTATTTGACTTGAGGTGGCACAAGGCAATTTATTAGTACTTAAAGACATTCTTTGTCCGGCAGAATATTTCATACAGCATATTTCATATGTGCTTAAAAAAATTACTCCTTTCCAACATTGAAAAAGGTGCCTGTTTCATGGAAAGACAGAGCTGCAGACAGAGAACAAGGACGAAAAAAATATTCTCCAAAAAACTATCACACACCGACAGAACAAGAACAAAAGCCAGGAACTGTTTCAGTAGTGCTGCACCTCTAGTCTTCCTTTGCCATCAAACAGATTCTGCAAGGGACCTTATAAAATATTCTCTTTCCCCTAAGACAAGTTCATACACGCAACAATACCCCTCTTTCTTCTCTAAATCTACTTCACAGACAGTAGATGAGTAAAAAAAACCTGCTATGGCTATTTGAACAGAGAGGGTGGTGTCAAGAGTCCAGAATCTCTCTCTCTCTCTCTCTCTCTCTCTCTCTCTGAGGCTGGTGCAGAGAGACAGACGTCTGTCTTGGCTCTTTCCTCTGTAAATCGATCAGCCAGTAATGACTATGAAGACTGCTCAGCTGTCTCCAGCACCTTTATTGCTGGGGGAACGTAAACCAGCACACACACTCCTGAAAAACACACACCTCAGTCTTATTTACCACAGTCTGCACTTTAGGGATAGTTCACACAAAAATCATTTACTTGCCCTCGTGTCATTCCCAACTTTCATATATTGAAAATGCACATGTGAGATTTGAGAAGTAAGGTGGAGGTGATTTAGTTTGATCGGTTCGTTACACAAAGTTTTTGTATAGAACGGGTTTTAGGACAGACCCTAAGTGGCATTTTTCTTGGGAAAAATGTCACCTTCCATTACTTTTTTTTGTCTAAGGAAGACAGAAGGTCAAAGAGGTTTGGAGCCACAAGAGGACTGAAGTAATGGAGCAGAATTTTGATTCAAATTTGTGCAACATTAGTCATTTAATGCCTGTATTAATAACCATTTCAGAATAAAATTTAAGGACCCTTAATGCATTGCTGAATCCGAACTGGAGTTCTTCCAAGAAACAGCTTTAAGTTATTCAATATCACAGCAGCACCTGACGCACTTTCCCTTCCAAGTTCAAACACACAATTACAGTGAGAAAATCGCGTTTGTGTAAATATATCAAAGGGGTCTGTTTCAAAGAGAACGCTTCTCACCTCTCTGCGACAGGCGTGAAAGCCGTCCCAGCAGGATTGGAGCGGGAGGCTGGAATCACCCACCTACTTCAATGAGAATTATTCTACCCTGCCATTACAGAGAGCTTATCGGCCAGCTAAATCACTACCTCTGCATGCTGGCAACTGCTATTTTCTCACAAAAGACCAACTTAGAGCTCATATGACAGGTTACAGCCAGACACCGCCTGCCAATTTTCAACTGTTGTTCCCCGCCTAGCATGCCTCCCACACGTAACAAAGACTAGAGCTCTCCTGCCTGTAATTCAACCAGTAAACTCAGAGAAAAACAACCTAATCAACACGGCACCTTCCAGCAGCATACAATATCCCTCTCACCTAGCTGAATACAGCTACACCATTTCTCCCACAAACATCATCGCCTCCACCACTACCCACGAGGCTGTGTTGTCATATTAATGTGGAACGTTTACTGTAACGCAATCTCTCTCATCAATAGGGATGCACTGATTTTTGGTCCAATATTAAGCTCATTTACTCTTGAAATGCTCCAATAACAGAATATCATTCAGTGTACATACAATACATTTTGCATAAACGCTGCCACACAAAGAAGCCCCAGCAGCAGAACAAAATGTCTCAAGATTGGAGGAATTTCAAGACAAACGACATCTAATTAATTTGCAGTAGGCACGCCTGCATAGAGCTCCTGTTGTGCAAGTAGACAACTGCGCAAGCGCAGAGGAACAGAGGAGCGTTCCAAAAATTATCTGACTTAATGTGGTCAGAATCATGCATGATTCATTTTTTTTTTTTTCTGGTCAAACAGTCATGCTGTCCTTACATCCCACTGTATTTTACAGCATCACCAAAATAGCAGCAATGAGGAGCAAAAGGAAAGTTTCTCTAACAAATGATATCATGAATCCTTACTCACCAGTAAATCAGCATTAATCACATTTCTCTTTTATTCCTTGTATTAAAACGCCTCTCTCAGTCTCCGTTTTCCTTTCATCTGCCTCCCTTTCCTCATTTAGTTCTGCTCGCATTGCCAGACACCTGCTCCAGAAAGGGTTGTGTTGAGTGTTAAGTTGGCAGTAGGCTACTGTAGCTCTGTGGCAATGGGCATTTCGGTGGCATGGCTGTGTGTTGGGTCTATGTCAGCGGGCATTATGGTGGCAGGGCTGGCTCACAGCGGTGTGCACTAGGCAGTGATCCCAGCAGGAAGAGATGAGTACCAACACAGAGAACAGCTCTCACAAAGCCACGCCAGACGATAAAACTGAGGTTTGCTTACACCAGCCAAACTCTAATACAGTCTGAGACTTAGCATACTTGGTGTGCCATTTATCACAACACAGCAGCTTCAAAAACGGTTGTTAGGAAAGTCATTTCAAGGTGAGAACAAAGACATTAACAGTGTTTACAAATCAGTGTACAGTGTCATATCGTGTCATCATAAAAATCTTAATACAAACACATTTTTTGAAGAAAAGCTGGGCGGTGATTCCAGTGTTACTGTTAACAAAAACTAAAAATTAGTCAAACGTTTTTGTTAGTGTTGTTAAAAACACCACCAGGAAAATCTGACTGCACAACTAACTAAACTAAACCAATAATGATCATAAATGTTATTTTTGGTTTGTTTGTTTTATGGTATATTCTAAAACTTGGCAACCACTTTTAAAATTCAATAATGTTTTAATAACATCAGTTAGTGCATTAACTTTGGAACTAAAATAGTATAACTAAAGTAACTAAAAAATTAAATTGAGTAAAACTACATAAAATAATAATTAAAAAAAACTACAATAAAATAACTCCTTATTTACGACATTTGTGTCACTCTTTTAAAACGAGAGCACTCCAAAGTAGCAGACAGAAACATTTGCTAACACTGTAAGATCCATGCAATCCATACAAGCTCTATGACTCATATTAGCCATGTTCTGCCATTTCTAAAGGTGCCAGACTGCAACAGAAACCATCTTACTGAGGGGACAACAGCCTGTGGCTCTACAGACTTCTGGCAAAACAGAGCAGCGAGACAGACACTACACAAACCAACCCAAACCAACCCCCCCTCCCTGTCTGCTCTTTGTCTAGAGAAGAGGCTCTCCAAGCAGGTTTAGTGGGCTTTGAATAACTGACCAGGGTAAATCCCCAAATGATCCAGTATGTAGGGAACCCAGGTCACCCCCGGTTACCCAAATCGCTTCTGAAGCAGCCCCAAGAATGTTTGCCTGTCGCTCCTTCTCAGGTTGGCCGCTTCATCACTGCCAGCACCCGTTCTCAGCCAAACTCTCAGTTTTACTGGCTTCAACGCCTCATTATGAGCTTTTTGATTATGATGTTGCTAATAAAAGGTAGATGCCAGCAAAAGGTGGTTTGGACAAGGGAGTCGAGTAGAAATCAAGAAACTTCACTCGTTAATCAGAGGCTTTGTTCCAAAAATCTATTGAGCTGTCCTACTACCTACACAGGCAGCATCCTAAATGAAATGAAACATTGTAAGTGATTAATTTAAGAAATCTAAATAACACATCTATATTAAAAGCACCTTTAATTTGTGTTTGGCTTAAATTTAGCCATAAATAAATAAGAAATAATATTAATAGATATATTAGAAGACGCTTTAATGATGCTTTAAAACTACAATGCTTCAAAATGCAAGGTAGGCAGTTCACTAGGGTTTGGAACAAATCTAATGCTTAGTTAAAGACCTGATTTACTGCCAAAGGCCAAACCTCAGTAAAAGAATAACCGCATCTATGTCCCATCCACTTCTTATTCACAGAATTTGTTGAAATTTTGAATAGTGCCATTTTAAAAAGTGGAAAGATTTCAAACCTCATGAGGATGTCTAGAACATAAAAATGTGACTGGAATCATAACACAAGCCATTTTTTCAAATGTCCTTGGAGACCTTTTCTCTCACCCTCACTCTCAATCTGTGAGTCTGTGAGGGTCTCAAACTGATGCCACAGTGATTTGGCAGACATGTCGACTGACCTTCCTTGACCACTTAGTGAAAATACGCAACCCTGCTTGTCCACATGGCCATACTGTGTCTGCCCTTCATCCTCACTTCACTAAGATCATCACAGCACCTCACCTGACCTATAAAACCAACCAAAGAGAAATCCAACAGCAGGCCATGGCTAATAGAGACCAATGTAGAAATTGTTAAAAGCTGGTTTTATTGAAATCTATAAAATGACAAACTAGCATTTATGCAAAGCTTTCAAGTCATTCATGCAATTTAAAAAAAATAAATTAAAAAATAAACAGAAAATGATAATGAATTTAGTTTAAGTCACAGGTAATCTGTTTATTTGAAAATAATGGTTTCCTGGGCCTAATTTCTAAGAATTCCTCCTCAAATTTATCCATCCTAAATACTTCAATCTGTTAATGCAGGTCTTTTCCAGTGAGTGTAAGCAGCTTAAATGAGAACTTCACAACAGCCTTCACAGAGATTTGTGTAAACCGCCACACACATGCCAGAAAAATGCAGGTTTGTGAAGGGAATACAAGAAAAGACTACTAAAACACAAGCTAATAACGGTGTATACAAGGAAACATCATGCCAGAGCCAAAATTCTGACACAACCTGTCCACTTCTTATTAACACAATATGTTGAAATTTCAGCTAGTGCAGCTTTTTAAATTACTATGTTTGTAAAATCTACACTTAACTGACTAATAGTCATGTATAGGGTTTTGCAGAAAAAGAACAACCATCGTTCACAAAAAAAAAAAAGGTACAGGGAAAAAAAAAAAAAAGGGAAAACAGCAGTAGATTCTGTCTGGCCCTGATAATAGGGAAGTTCTAACTGTAAAAATGCACTGTGGCAAAGTGAAGTCTATGGAAATAGTCTTCCCTCCGTTCTCAGAGTTAGTACAGTAATACAGCAGGCATTTGCTCAGGCAGCACACTACTATTAACTAATGGTCCTCCCGTATGAGAGGCTCACATAGTAACTACATAAAAAAGTTTGCGACAAAAGTTTGAAAAAGTTTGAAAAGTTTAAAATAGTTTAAGGAGTTAGAAAAGTTAAAACAGTTTAAGTTTAAAAAAGTTTGATGTTTTCAGTCTTTAATACTTAGAAATAGTCAGATTATAGACATAATAGTAGCGTGTGGCCATCATGTTTCTAGCAGAATTAGCAAATTACTAGCATGATTAGCATGTTACTATCATATTGCTAGCATGGTTAGCATGTCACTAGCATGATTATAGACTGTTTCATCGGGCGCACACGCCTGGACCTAAGTTAACTTCCAGTCTGGTTAGTGTCACGGGCTACAAACACAGCTAATGATGAGTAATGAAGTTGGTCTCAGGTTATTGTGCTGTGGGATATGTTTCCCAAACATTTATTTATTTGTGGTGACATGTTGTTAGCATGATAAGCTAAGTAATTTAGTATGATCAGCATGTTGTTTTTAACATTATTAGCATGTTGCTAGCATGATTTAGATGATCTAGAAATAGTATTAGATAGAGTGGAAGCTTGAAGGAGTTTAAATGGGGTAAAAATAGTACATAGAAGGGAAGTCTGAGTCTAGAAGTTAGAGTCAGAAATGTTAGTCTCAGAAGAAGAATAATAATACGTTTAAATAGCATTTCAGTAAGTTGGCTAATTTCTTAATTAGGTCCAGCACTGAACCTGAGTGCAGTCTACACACACTCAATCAAGTCAGAGTTATTAACCCCTAACTGAGGCTAACAGGCCACAAAATGACCTGGGTGACATAACCACTCAGGACACTCTGGTACAACACACACACACAGTCAGATTAAAACACTTCACACAGATTTCCACAAACACAACCACAGAGTAGCTGCTTGAGCAGATGAAACTGATATTTCTCATTTGAATGCATAAATAAACGATCACGTCGTTGTCTGTTTCTGTCAGTGACAGATGTAATGCGCCTCCTACAGTGCAGTAACATCCGCACAATGTGCGCTCGCTGACTTTCTGCTGTCTGTCTGAGAGAATCGAAACAGCTTGATGCTCTTTTGAATTGGAAAGGAATTTAAAGCACACGGCACAGTGCATTGTCGCTACAGATTGGGCTAAAATGGGAATGAATGACTGCGATGAAACGGAGAAGAGCTGACAGAAAGACTGGCACGTGACACAGGACAGCCCTAGAAGTGTGACACACGGATGAAGGCTTGGTTTTGAACATAAAATACAACAAAATGGAATGTCATTCTTGTTCAATGAGCTGCACAGTCCAGAAAAAAAAGCTGAAAACCTGGGCCGTAAACCAACAGAGTGCCTTCACAAAAGATGATGGGAGAAAATCCTGGGATAATCTGAGATGACAGTGCAGCCCATGCATCTGTAAAACAGGTATGAATGCTCAGTCAGAAGCCAATGACCCCCCACAATACAAACCCCGCAAACAAAGGAAGCACATCAAAAGCGTCTGCGTCAACGTGATTTATCTGCGTACAAATGAATAAAAAAACAAAACAAAACAGAATGAATGCCCAGGGTGACAATGAAGAGAGAGATCTCTCCACTAGATGTGTTTCACAAGCCAAACAATGCTAGAACACAGAAGAGTACCTGTGTCACTTTGACATCTCCTGCAGGTGGTGGTTTCTGTAGGGTTCAAATTCAACATTTTACTCAAGGGGGCAAAGAAATATTAAGACAAGATAGTATCAGTAAGCAGAGTTGACGTCATCAATGGGTGAACTGATGTCCTGGTTGAATTGATGGGACTTAACGAGGTTCTTAACCCTGGTTCTGGACAGCCTGCTCCGCAAAACACTGACTTCTCATCTCACTAATTATAAGTGCATTGGCTGAAATACTCCAGGTGCTTGCACATTTGTCAGAAATTTCAAGCTAAGCAATTCAAATGT
This sequence comes from Enteromius radiatus, assembly GCA_032357445.1. NCBI lineage: Eukaryota > Metazoa > Chordata > Actinopteri > Cypriniformes > Cyprinidae > Enteromius > Enteromius radiatus. The sequence goes on along the minus strand of JAUCMS010000022.1, from coordinate 9,648,967 downwards.
AATCTAGGATTATGGTCTAACACAATAGTGGAAGTATTTAAAAAACTGATACATTTAAAAAGTATATACAAAAAGGATTTGATTGTTCTGCATTTAATTCTAAAATCTTAACATGACATTCCAACATCTACAAATCTTAATCTGTCCAAAAATACACCACAGAATCTCTCATGACATATTTAATTTAAAGTTGGACAAATGTGCAGAAATCTTGATGGCGCTTTGTATGACTAACACATTTGTCACCGTATGAGAAAACATCTAAATATCAAATTAGTCATTAAAAAGCATATCGCAATTCAACTGTCAACATTTTTTCCTACAGGCTATGACTACCCTATATTACTAATGGAAAGTCTCTTTGGGCTTCATAACTGGCCTTTATGACTAGACAATTTAAGCACAGATGGTTAAAACGATAATGATCTAGAGGATGACTTAAATACACTGTACATATGCATCAATCTTAGCTGTTCATTCATATTCTTGTTTACATCATTGATTGGTTGTGTATTTCTACACTTATGGTTAGGATAAAAGTAATGAAACTATGTTAATATATTTTAAAATGCAATTTATTACAGTTATGTCAAAGCTGAATTTTTGGCATCATTCCCCAGTCTTCAGTGTAACAATATTATGATATAATAATTTGGTGCTCAAGAAATCGTTCTTATTACTATTAACAGTTGAAAATTGCTTATCACAAGTATTATACTTTTTCCAGGATCTTTGATGAACAGAAAGTTCAAAAGATTATTTGAAACAGAAATCTTATATAACATTATAAACGTCCTTACTATTGTGTATGCAATGCATCCCTGCTGATTTCTTTCAAAATAAATAAATAAAATGAAAACTTCTGACCCCACACTTTTGAACAGTGGTGTATAAAATGTTTCTGAAATTACTACAAATATATATTAGATTAAAAAGATCAGCGTAAAATGATTTTAAATACAAAATACATATTAATTAATAATATAAATAATTCTGCCAACTAACACAGTTCACTAGACTGATGTCTATATTACAGTCTTTGAACACCTCTTATTAAAATTAAAAATCCAAGCTATCCTATCAAAAACTTCAGCATTAAGGTAACAAGTTATGGTTTGCTTTGTTTGCCAACTTCTTTACCTTGCATACACTTTGTAACTAAGGGTAACGGTAAATGTTTGCACTGGGGCAATGGCACTTTATCAGTGTCTGTGGAAAATTCATGAAATGCATTTGCTAGTCTTCTTTTCGTACTCAGATGAACAACAGCTAAAGCTGTAAAGTATAACCTGTGTTGTATGTTATTTCTCTTTTGTTACCTAAGCCGCTTACTGTAAATGCAGCAATACATGACACATTTAAGTCTATGTTACTATCACTATAATTTGCGTAATTATTCATTTTATACATTAAATAATCAATCAACACCCATAAATTATTCTAATATCCAAATACAACCTTTAAAAAAAATACACAGAGATGTCTCACTGTCTCAACCTCAAGGGAAACTAGCATAGTTTTAGACAGCTTAGGAAAATTGAACTAGTGTAAAACATTACCCATACGCCCATACGTTAACATAACACTTGCATGTTTATTTAAAGTAAATCCAGCAAACACAAATGACACACGTCAAAGAGCACCAAGCTATTAAAAGCTCCTCAGCACTGAAGAGGAAGTTTCACACATGAACAGCAGGATCCTCATTACAGCAAACTGCTGTTTATTTCCCCATCAGCATGTACTCTGAGGCCGAGAGCTTTAACAAAACTTCACAGGAACCTGTAGACTTTGCTCAAGCAGTATATTATCCTTACGACGCTTTAACTGCCACCCCGTAGCATTTACAAGAAACAACTACTTACTATAAATATCTAGGGATCGTGCCTCAGACACTGCTGTAGAAACACAAGAGATAAAGCCGGTTTCTAAATATACAAACAGCAGGGGCACAGGCAGCACATAACCACCCCCATTCACAAAAATTCCCACGTTCGTTCCCTCACAAATCTGCCCGTTGAACAGAACCTCAAATGCACTGCAAAAAAAAGCTCCCCCATCCAATGATTTACAACGCCGTAAAAAATGAACACACACACACACTCTCGCAGTAGCCGGCATAGAGGAAGAGACTCCATGTAACCGGCTGGAGCCACGCTGTCGCCAGGCTCACGTCAACCCGCTAAAGGACTGACAAAAACACTGTGCCTCAAGTAGGTCAGCTCTCCTCCTGGAGATAATCAAGCCCACTCTGACCCTCTATGTGTGAGAGTTTGTGAGGGAGAGAGGGAACTAGGTCAAACGCAGTTAGTTGTTACGACTCGATCATGTGCAGGACTTGCGCATACACCTGCCTGCAACTCACCCGCATGCACTCCGACCGTCACGTGACTTACCAACGCTCGAGATCTGGCTCTCATCGCAGTCTTCTCATTGCACAGAGAAAATGGGATTTTACCAGCAGGCAAAGACGAACCCGTGAGAAATCTACGAGCTTTTCTGTCTATCTCGGTCTGATTGTCTGGGGCTCTCTCTCTCTGTTTTCCCTCTCTTCGCCTGTCCAGCGACTGCACAATGCACATCAATTATTCAGCGGCGGTCTCTGGGTTTCCAGTGCAAAGCCAATCACAGATGGAGTTCTGTGCTAATGGGCTCCTGCTATACCTGGCTCCTCTGCTCCAAGACGTAGCCCACAGGGAATCAGGTTAAGCTCTTCGAAAACTTCAGACACACACACACACAGAATGACAAGCCTGTAAAGTGTCTGCAGTGCAAAACCACAAAATAAACAGGAAGCACCGTTGTGTTTCAGAAGGGTTAAAAAAAAAAAAAAAGCAAGAGAGACAGAGAAAGAGAGGGATGTGGGGGCAGGGAAAGAGAAGACAGATGAAGAAAAAGCAGCAATTGTCCTCTCACCTCAGATGTATGGTTTCCTAAGTGACGTCCACATGCCTAAAACCCTCATTCATTCATACAAACACACGCATGCATGCATTCACGTGAACACTCTCACAACACACACACACACACATATCCATGCAATGCGACGGCCACTTTGCCAGAGGGCGGAAAGGGGGGTTGGGGGGGGGGAAGAAAGCATGGGCGGCTCACATTTCAAACTTGCAAAGAGGGGGCGGGGCCTATAGTGGCAGACCGGCTGTATCTTGGCCCTCAACCAAATCATCCGGAGAAAGACTGAGAACAAACAACACGCTCGGATCAATTCAGTTAAAGCTGTGTTCGCAGCCCCGCGATTACTGCTATCAAAGCGGGTGAATCCCGTTATATTGGTGAGCTAATCACATGACACTGATGTATAAATCCATCAGACTGTGCACGCTAATTAAGCCCGGGGCTGGTGGGCGGCCCTCCTGAGTGTCATGCGAGGGTGAAATTAATGGAAACTGTGTTAGCTTTTAACGCTAAGTGCCTAACTTGACACTTGCTAACACTGTTAATTACACACATCTAAAAGTGTTGAATATCAGAAAGGGATCCAGCACTTCCCCAGGCTGTCAATAGCGTGCGTCCATTAATGAATTAATACATAGCTGCTCTTCAGTCCCTGAATTAGCGTCGCCTAATCTGCTAATAAAAATGCTGTATCAACAGCAGGATTTTTCTTGACGCTGCACAAAAAAAAAAAGCACTGTAATAATTTCAAGTGACATCAAATTAGCAATAATTCACTGAAAGTTCCAACGTACTGTAGCCACAAAGACTTACTATACAGCATGAAGCATCAAGACCTCAGTGTGCACGCCTTCTCCCCGGCTGGCATTGAAGAGGTGCGTGTGACAGATACCTTTAATATCAAGCTACGAGGGGATGAAATAACTCAGAGAAAATGAGAGATGTCAAGACTACAGGCTACATGAAAAAGGAGGTGAAAAGCCAAAGCTGGCTCAAACAGGAACTTGAGCTTCCTTTAACTTTTACTGCAAAGCAGTGAGTCATAACCCTCCACCAACACAAACACATCACTCCAGTCATTCTCTACAGCTCTCAACTTTAGTACTTTATAAATGAGCAATCTTTTAAATAAGCTGATGTTTTTGATGTAAAAAAATCTATCATAACACAGTATAACCGTTTCAAATTACAAGCTACAATGAAGTAATCAGCTTGTTTCTGAGCAGATCTGGAGCATCTAAAAGTAGCTGAACTGTTGCTGAATGATTACATCAGAAGAGCTGAATTTTGAAACCGATTTAAGTTCAAAATAGAGCTGCAGAATTAATCTAATTACAATTACGGATGCCACAATTACATAACTTAACGCGGCAATTTATAGTTCAAAATCCACTTGTTTTATTCTGTGTTCCTATATTAAGGGTTTCGGTGTTGTTTTAAGTTTAGTTTTAGTACAGCATTATAATAGTATGCATATATTTACTTTTAAAGAAGAACCAATCCAATGTAAAGTTCACATTTGAGACTTAATACCATAGAAAGGTTTTTCAGTTGTTTTTAGCTTGTTTATTTTCATTTAAAATATGGGACACAGTTGCTTCAAGCAATGGTATAAACATCCTTTAACGTAAACTCGTAATTAATAATAGTCCAAAATTAATTTTATGGCTACCCTGACGATGGTGGATTTTATCTTTTCATAAATATTTCTGAACTGCAGTATTCTATACATCATTTAAATATTTCTTAATCAAAACAACTAAAATGCCTACATCTGAATATGTTTTTTCATACAGTGTGGAGTTACAATGTTATCATCCAACTAATAAAGAACTAGCTAATCAACAACAGTCAATATTTGTTCACATTTGCTGAATCTGCACCGAAACTGTTGAATTGCTTGGTAATTGCTTATTCTCTGACCCACTAACGATCTCTACTTTGCATGTTTGATGTTGCAGACTCAAAACCACAGCGAACGTCTGAAGTAAATGTATGAAGTGAGAATGCAGATAGAGGCAGGCAGGATTTTCGGTATATCAAACCAACGGGGAGGTCCCCGGGCTTGAGTTTCTTGTGTATTTGCACTCGTGTCTTCTCTGTAAACCATGTGTGTACATGACATGTGAATTACGGCTGAGTGCTGGAAAGCGATCCGTCACCCTCGACATGGCGGATTGGTTGCTCTCCTGACGTGCCTTCCAGCTGGGCTGATTTACAAGCTGCTGACAGACTTCCTATGTAGAGCAGGAACATTCCTCACCGTTGCGTTGAGAGATCCGTTTCACCCCACAGTGTGGCCATTGGCCAATTTCATACTTTAGCCAATCCGCTGCTCAGAGAACAGCCATGTGTCAACTTTACTTTGACGTGCAAATGCGTCAAACAACTGTATCTCTACATTAAAAAAACAACAACAATAATCAGAGCCAAAAACTTGAATATGACGAAAGATCGTGTAATGTTAAATGTAATTAAATGTGGGTACCAGTGCATCCATTTTTGTTTTAGTCACAAACGGTACAAATAACTGTTACACAACTAAATCATAACGAATCATATATAATTATTATAGAAGATGACTTGACTATTTGTAAGTGTGTCAAAAATAACACAAACTATGGAATTCTTATAAACACTGGTTAAAGATTTTAAAAACAAAGCATTTTTCAAATTCCTGTACGTAATGTCTTCTGCGCTTCATGCCAAATCTGCTCGATAACAGACTTTAAAAACACTTGAATTGAGACACACCTTGCAATTATCTTGTCGCAACATCTCACTCTGAACAATGGCACACTATCTCTGCTCCTGTACGCAGGCACAAACGTGATTTTGGAAGCTGACTTTTTTTCAGCAAAACGTTTAAATAATAGCAGGCTTTCTGAATGGGGCCATGCGACTGAGAAACATGGCCTAATAGACAAACACATTAGCTGTCAATCTCACAACTAACCTGCTCTCGATTAAATATCGGCATGACACATACAAAGGGAAGAACTCGATTTTGATCTAAGTGAGGAGACCGTTGTGACTGACAGAATATTGTTGTAATACTGTCAAAAGCAATTGTGATGCAGTGTATAATTAACATATGCTTAATAAAAGCATCTCAGACAAGGTATTTAGCATTTCTTGGCACAGACGCAACTCTGCGCTCTAAAGAGGGAGATTTTAGACTAAATAATTATCCTATTGCACTGGCGGTGGGGTGCCGAACAAAACCTGGTTAAAAAGTCTGTCAGTAGCATGTAAGCAGAGAAGATCAGACTCAACAAGAGCACTCACACATACACACAAACAGATGCAAACACACTGTGGACAGATAATTCCCATAATCACAGATTAATACTGCCGGATAAACCCGCTGACAGAGGTCAGCACTCACAAACCAGCACACACTGACAGACTAGACTTCCTCTACACACATACACTACATCTCACTTTCCTGAAGATCAGCTGGTGACAATCACAACAACACAACTTTTAGTCTAGATAATAATCAAAAGTAAAGAAATATATAATAGTATATAATAATACAAATTATAATTATTACATATAGAATTATTAAAATTTTTAAATTACATTTTCCATTTCTCCTGTTTTTATACAGTATAATGTATTATACATTTTATAACTGTTTATAAATATATGAATTATTACAGCATTAATAATAATAAAATGTTATTATATATATATATATATATATATAATAAATACATTGTTTTATTTTAACAGTTACATATAATTTATTAGTTTTGTCATAAGATCACATCCAAAATAAGTTTGTTTGCCTAATATATGTGTGCTTTCCGTCTATATGTATAATGTATATATAAATAAACACACATACAGTATATATATTTTTTTAAATATTTAGAGGTCTATATTTATATTCAATTATTAAATATTCAATTTGTTATATTTTATATCATATTTTATTTAAATTATGAAATACATGCATGTGTGTGAATTTATATATACATAATAAATATACACAACACACATACAGTATGTGAACAAAAACTTGTTTACAACATTATTTAATAATACGTTTTTTCTTTTTACAATTTCAGAAATATATCTTGTTTTAATGATATTTAGAATTTAAAAACGATAATGATAGTGTGCTTTCATTGAAAAATACATGCCTCAAGCAAATTTAAAAAACAAAGAAATCAAATTGACCATTTTACAACACTATAACTGCTGAAATGTAACATTAACAAGATCTTAAAGCATAAATTTATGAATTACTTATACCGTTTATCCATTACAGGTGCTTAACATTCTTTTACAAGAGACGAATAAAAGTGTAATTCTAAGTGCAAGTGGATGACTTTTGGCCATCCTCACAGCCAAGTGTCAGCTGCATTATATATCACAGAGACAGCAAAACATGACGAATTCATCCTGCAGCCAGTGACTGGCTCTCCACGGCCGCCTGATTGTGCATTGATCGTGTAATGTGGGAGTGTCTCGCGCCAGACACACTGAACTCCGGTGTGTGGTGTCGGGTGGCCGCCCCTCTGTCGCCATCCTGCCTGTCACTGGGTTTTCGCTGGGGCTGCACTTTCTCGACAAATCCCTGGCCTGACGTGCATATCTCTTCTCTCTCTTTTTTTCCTTTCGCTCTTTCTGTGTGTGTTTGCGTGATGGATGTAGACAGATAAAGGGAGAAAGAGTGTGTGGCATCAAGGAGGACAGAAAACGCGAGGGACGATAGATGTGTTTATGAGACTGAGCCCTGCCACTGTCGTCTGTGTGTCTGGGGTGGCAGACGCCCTTATGATAGAGGTAAGATGGATGCCCCCATGATGCACCGAGAGAGAGGAAGTCTGAGTCATATCTGCTTCGAGCCATTTCTTTATCAGCCACTGCTCTGAAAGCAACCACTGGTATAAATTTGAAATGCTTGATTTGAAATATTGGAGATATCACTAAAATTGAGAAATATTTCAGCTATCAAACAACAAGCCACGTGAGTGTTACTGACAGCATACTGCCACTATCTCAGCTGTTTACTGCAAAAATATCTTTATTAATCAGTATTTTTCTTGTTTTAGAGTCCAATTCTGACGTCCTTAAAACAAGTTTAATTACTGTAAGTAAATTAAAAAATAATAAATAAAAGAATGTTATTGTTAATTATGAACTAAAATTTAAATCAAATCAAACAAAACATTAAATTAAAAACTTAAAAAGAGAAATGGCATCATTGTCATGGTGATTAACTGATAAAAGCTGTATATCAGTTCAAGCATTAAAATGACAAACTTAATAAATTAGAAATAAACGCAAGAAGTAATAAAAAAAGAGAATAACAAAAGACACAACATACTAAAACTGGAAGCATAAAAATAAAAGCTATTTTAAGCTCAGTTAATACAAGCTTTGCAGTGATCTAAAAGAGAAATACGAACAAAAAAAAGGCCCAAGGTGTCCCACAGTAACCATGGTTCAAATGGACAGTTTATCTTCATTCTCAACAGCGAGCCATGTCAGGCCTTTCTCAAATGAAGTACACTCACACACCTCAACCCCGGCGTTTGCCGGCCATCTATCTCTGTTTGGCTGATGCCCGTCTGCAATTCACTTTGACAAATGTACAAGAACAGGACACTCAGCTTTGGCTGAGAAGGTCAGGATTTCAAACAGAGCTGATTACAAAGCGATGCTGCTCCGCTGATGGATGATTGTTGGAAAGTGAACTCTGGCGGCTTATCAATAAATTATTTGGGGGTGTTTCTGGCACGCTGAGAGCTCCACGTGTAAAATCGTCAGGAAAAGACAACCTCTGGAAGTTAAATTGTCTTAAGGAGATGAGTGAGTGTCGGACAAAGGAAAGTGAAAGGATGCTAATGCATGGCCGTGCGCTGTGATTGCATAATGCCGCAATCAAAAGATTTCCTGTCACATCGCTAAATGAGAAATGTGGATTCATTACAGGCAGAGTGTCTGTACCAATGATGAGTGAGAAGAAACATCGCAATGAGAGAAGCGGTTCTCACCTGCCGACTTAGGGGTGAACTTGTCGCGGTTTGCCGCACACACGGCAAGGAGCCGATAGCCGAGGTCCAAGTCGAAACCCTGCTGCGCTGCCACGCGACTTACAACCTGCGGAAAGAAACCATATCAGCATTAAAATGGGTCTTTGTGAACTTGCGCGCTTCATCTGCATGTGTGTGCCCATTATTTGCATTCACAAGAGAGGTGCAAACAGAGTTCTCCGCTAAAAGACTGAAGAAAAATCAAGCTGAAATGTTCTAAACACACTCTTTAGCATTAAGGCTATTGAATTTTTCAATAGTCTACATGAGCTATGTGCAATTAAGCTTCCTTGAAATTCTACCCCAGACTCCCATGAGAGAAGCGAGAACCAGCAGTATACTCGCATCACCCGGCTACCACCCCCCTCTTCCTTGTACACCAAATATCTCTCCAAAAACTACTCATAAAAGAGCAATTTCCCTTTTTTAGTGCAATCATATCAAATATTTATATATGTGCATGAATAATGTATTCAAAGATAAAACAGCCACCTCCACTGATGCAGAATAGTGTTAAGACTGTGTTGATATTTGCAGGGCACGATTGATGAGCTTTCCCTAGAGATCTGTGTGACTGGTGCGCAGACATCTGTGTTTGTTCTCTGAATACCCTGATCTGCAGAGACCACAGCCCGCACTTGGCCCCTTGAACTCGCAACTCCAGCTTCTTTCAAAGCATCTTGTGATCTTTTGCGAAACAATTCAAAAGTGTGTAAATAAAACCCTAAAGCCACATGTAAGACAGAGACGGTAGGTGACAACGTCACACACAGAATACATAACATGGCTTTACCTGTGGAATCTCTTAAAGGGCTTGAAAACTCAAAAATTTTATTTACTCATATTGTTTTAAATCTGCATGACTGACTTTATACTGCAAAAAGAGAAGTTAGCCAGAATGTCCAAGATTATCTTTCTTGTACAATGGAATTCAAATGGTGACAAAAATGACAAACCATTACATAACCATCACAAACAATCTATATGGATACTGGGGTTGTTTATTCCAAGTCAAAACCCCTAACCCTAACCCACTGAACATCCTAATCACACCGGTGTTGAAACCCCGTTCACACTAGCAGCGACTTCTGCCACTGCTTGTCGCCAGGGGCTGGTGATGAGGTCGCTGGTGGGCGTTCTCATTTTCTTACTGTTTTTTAGTAACGTCATTGTTGACAATGAATCAGGTTTTTTGCCATTAATATAAACATAAATATACACTGAGTTCATACATACAACTAAAAATGAATGAGAAACAGAGAGTACTTTGTCCCACTGTGTGCGTTTATCTACGCTAATACGCAAATTCCGTCATCACTGCTGGAGCTGAAAGGAGAATGCTCACATGAGCACTATAGTCTTCTTAGTCTCTCTTCATTTGCATAAAGTTGAGAGATTCTGAACTTTGTTGCGTCGCTGGACATGCACACATCCGGTCGCCAAAGGCTGCTGTCGTCAGAAATCGCCAGCTCTGAAATGAATGGGATCACGTCGCTTTGTTGCTGTATGTCGCATGTAGTGTGAACGGGGCTAAAGCCATCTGTTTTTCATTTTAAAGTTATGCTTTTAAATATTGGTCTGAATAGCATTCAATTTAAAAGAATTCATTTTGTCTCCCCTTTCACTCTCTATTATTCTATCCATCAAAAAAAGACACGACCAATATAAAATGAGAGGCATTCAACCTTTTGTAATATCTGCTTGTAAAATCTGAACGAGGCTGCACATGATCTTTAATGACTCATGTATCACACTGCTGCAGCTGTGCGCTGCATTTATCCACTTACTAACCTTCTCAATTCTTAACACCCGGCGCTTGACGTGCAATTTGTGTTCCACATGGGGTGCAAACGTGACTCTTCTTAATCATAAATTGTCATACATCTGCTACCAAGGCGGTGCAACAAAAACGACAAATCAAACCTGCGCTGACAGATCTCTATTCAAGATTTAATGGTCAAATAACAGCTTAACAGGATTCTAGAGTGCCATCTATGAAACTCAAAATCTAGCCCAGTTTTTGTCCTCCGTTTTCTTTTTTTTTTTTTAGATTTTTGGACAGGCAGCGCCGCTGTGCTCTTGCCAAACTTTAATTTCCCTTCTGCAGCTGCACTTGCCAAACGCAGCAGCCAGGCTTGCTGCCACGAGGGCTGGTATAGATTCCACTGGCGTTTAGAAATGCATCCTCTCATAAGCCTTTTCCACATAATCTCTCTTCTCAGAACGCAGGCCTAAAATATTAAGCGATTCAACAGAATAAAATATTAGAATCACTGAGCCACGCAAAGCTCCTCGGTTACAGCTTTGCTAAAGGGCCGAGGGCACACAAAAAGTGACTTGCAATATAATACAAGAAAAAAATGGCCATTTCTTTCTTTCCAGAGTGAGGCCCACAGTACTGCAGATATGCAGGGTTGACAAGAAAAGACAGTGGGACAGCAGAGAAAGTTGTCATCGCTAAAGCTACTGACAGTTTGGAGATGTCATTTATCATTTGGCTGAGTGCTGATATTGTGCAGCTGGGAGACAATGGAAGAACAGCTCCATATGCAGGTCTGCGGAGAGCAGAGAGTTACCTGCTGCCTGAGGGGAAATGTGTAAGACATGTCCACATCTGTCAGCCAACATTCTTATCTCCCAGTCCTTTCATCTCTCCACTATCCTCACCGCTACATCCTCACCTGGGGAGATGAACCTCGCCGCTGCTCTCTAAGGGACCCGCAATGCATCGGACAAATTAATTACTATATACAGAGCACAAACATACTGCGCATTCTTTTGGAGTGAACGCGTGTGGTGTGAAGACGGTGTCTGGGGACACACTGTCATGTACACACACGACACCAACTCCAGAGAGAGAGGCTGAACCAAACTCAGGCTGTCAGAGCCTAGTAACAGCACTGAGGCGGTCTGGAATACCTGGAGAACACTGTCTGTTAACATTCCCATTCATCTCAAAGGCAGTAGCTCGGCTGGTGCAGAGACCCTTTTGTGATGCAGTCAGGTTGTTTTGAGCTAATGCCATGTGACTAATCAAAAAAAAAATTATTTATCAAATACTTGGTTAATGACACTAAACACACACACACACACACACAGAAACCCTCAACAGCCCCAAACTTGACATGAAACAGTTTTTTGGATAATTAAGATCTTTTAATGAGTCTCCTATGCTCAAAAAGACTGATTTATATAATCAGATATACAGTAATATTGTGAAACATTAAAATTTTAAATAAGTTATCAGTTGTATAATGTAATTTATACCTCTTATGACAAAGCTGATTTTTTCTGCAGCCATTTCTCCAGTATATAGTCCCACATGATCCTTCTGAAACCATTCTAGTACTCTGATTTGGGGCTGTAGAAACATTTATTGTCAGTGCTGAAAAGAGTTTTTGCTGCTGAATAGAGATTTCTTCAAAAAACATAAAGAAATCTTAATTATTCCAGACTGATAATGTAGACTCATTCATAAAATACTAATAAAAAAGCTATTAAAGGTGCCATAGAATGGAAAACTGAATTTACCTTGGCATGGTTGAATAATAACAGTTCAGTACATGGACATA
>JAUCMS010000022.1:9613502-9636332 GCA_032357445.1 Enteromius radiatus | reverse complement strand
AGAGCAGACCTCCTCATTACTATTCATGAACCTTCCAAATAAGGCAAAAACAGATTGTTTCATTCTAGGGTCAAATTCTAGGGTTGTAAATGGATTCTTTTTTTCCCCTTACCTAAGCTACCTACCTTCTATGTACATATCAGACAACAATTTAAAATATTCTCTCAATGCATTCTATGGCACCTTTAGGGGATTCAATCAATGACGTAATGTAAGTTTAAGTGTGGGTTTTAATGACGGCAATACAAAAGAAAACATTAGCATTCGTTCAAACCCCAGTCTTGTAAAATGCCAGTGTCCATAGGAAGCAATTAGTTGCGAGCGTAAAACAATGTTTGAATGCGTCTCTTATGTGTGTGTAACAGTGTCTTAATACGGGATGTTGTATTTGGGTCTTAAGGGTGGTATTTAAAAAATAATTACATTATTTTTGGCAAAAAGTTGTCATTTACTTAAAGGCTCTAAATATTGGTGCAAGATTAAATTGAGAGTTATGTCCCACATAAGGCACTATATACTATGAATTGCATTCTACAGTCAAGTGTAACACCACACTACACACGGCAGAATCAATTAAATATCACAGCCAATCAGAAGCATGTGTGGGCGGGCTCTCTCTGAAAGCGCACTGCTCTCGCAACGAAATGGATACATTTATGATCTAATAAATAAACATTAAAGCTTTTTAACATCATTAAATGTACATACTGAGTGACTGATAACATCTCTGTTACACAATACACTCATTTAACGGTCATCTTTGCTTTTGTTTATTTTCCAAATTGGAGGTAAACTGTCTGTTGTTGCTTTCAGTATGGCTATAAGGTCACGTAATATGATATTTAAACTCATATTGGACATGTTAAACTTTGAATAAAGCACATAATCACCTAAGATTATCCACTATCATATAGTTTGTATAGTGTTGTTCCAGCTGTGATTGTCGCGGAAATAGAAACGGTTTCTAATTTTAAAATTTTGCGCATCACCGTCACGGCTAGTGTCGTGTTGCATGTAGTTAGAACACGGTGTAAGTGCTGTTTTGTCATCAAACATCGAAATGTAGCAATATATAAGGAAAGCTGCAACAGCTGAGTGCAGTAGAACAGTCCAACATTCCACACACATTTTTGGTTAGTTTTGGTAATAATTACAAAAAAGTACAAAATGGCATTGGAATCCTCAGGACAGTGTTTTACAAACTTTTTAATTTTCCTCGTATTGCATATATTTACCACTTGTGCTTCTGGGACAAAAAAAATAAATGAAAAATATGATGTCAGTTGAATTTTAAAATAAATGTAATTATTTTAAGGCTTATTGTGGCCCCCTGGTTGAGAAGCACTGATCTAGGACATATGATGACAAATTGTTAAGACAAAAAGCAAAGACACCTGATGCAAGTCTAGCCAGAGCAAGCATGTTCTGAGAGCCTCCAGTAAATCAATATAGGAGGAATTCAGATCACAGAGTGGGAGTGGGGCTGAAATGAGTCCAGTGGAAATCAATGGGAAATGTCTGTATGTCCACAAAAAGCACCTGGACTGGAGACCTGAATCAGACTGAAGGTGCTAAACACTGGCAATATGCCACAATCAATGACTGTCATGGAGAATGTGGGGCAAGTGTCCCACTGTATGTTCAGCACCACTGGCATCAATAAACAGAATTCAATGTGAAAAGTTCAGCTTAGTAATGATTTAATTACACTTGATTCCACATGGTGCGATAGGAGAAGGTATTTTAAAATAATAATAAAAAAAAAAAACAGTCTCAGGCTGAGGTGACAGGAGGGAAGAAAAGAAACAGAGAGGGAGAGAGAGATCAGTGGGTGGGCAGAGGGACACGTGAAGCGTGACTGTTGCTTTAACCTTCGTCACTGGCCCCTGACATGAGGACAAGACTTTAGCAGCTGCTGTCTTACCGTCAAGCATCCCATAAGGCTTTGTTCAAATGGCCGCTGGAAGGCTCGTGGGTCTCCACACCAGTCCAGTAGCTCTGTGGCTGCCGTCTGGAAATTGGCCGGATTCTGTAAGTGCTGTTCGAACAGAAGAAATCACAAATATTACAACATTAAAATCTAGAGGGAAAACCAATTTTCAAAAACTTCATTTTAAGCAATAAAAATAAACACTGAAAATATTCAATTGCCAACACTGTTGTGAAAACTTAACCATAAATCTTCAACGTGACATTATCATCACATAAATATCACTTAAAAATCATAATATAGGTATTACACAAAATAGTGACTTATAGATATTTAAAAGATATTTAAAAGAAAAGTTTTAATGTTAAAGAAATTCTATGTTCCACAGAAGAAAATCATACAGGACAATACAGTACTAAATATCTAATATATCACCACATTTAACAATGATTATGATGAGCAATAATTATCTATTATATTCATATTTAAACTGCAATTTAAAACTAGAAATGTCTGTGTTTTTATGTACTGTACATACTGAAGGACAAGTCAAAATTGATTTATGTGGGAAAAAAGAGCATAATTTAGATTTTGTTTTGTTCTAAAATATTTCCTTAGACTTGAAAAGCTGCTGAAAAATATTTAATGAATACATAAAAACTTTATACTTTGTATATACACACAATCTATTTTCCCTGTAGACTTTATGGCATATCGACAACCAGTATTCGACAAGGGGTGTTATTTGGATCTTAAAGTGGACATGGTTTTCAGTCAGCCAAGTGCTCCAACTCCTCCTGCCCTTTGACTCGGTGCATCTGCACAGCCCTGCAAGAACCCAGCCGGTAACCCAAGGCCTCCTGGTCCGAACGCAGCTGTGCATTCTGGGACAGATCCACCCTCCTGACAAAGAGCTCAGTGTGCTTCAAGGCCTCCTCACACACCGCAGTGCGTCCTAATCCAGACTCTTCATCATCTTTTGTCCACTAAGATGTAATAGATCTGCACCTCTGAAAGCAATAGTCAAGCAGGGCCGGCCAATAAGGCGAACACAAGAGGGGGGGCTTTGTAACAGAATTGAATGAGAAGAGGCTTATTCTCTTTTCCCTACGTTTTTTTTTTTTATTTATTGAGCGCTGAGGTTGTTTATCCTCCCCTCAGGACCGCCCTCCCCCCACCCCAACTCTCCAGCGACTGGTGGCGCACAAGACATGACAAGAAATTTAAACAAACGAGCAATCTGTACACCTTCTTCAGAGCCTTTGCACGTTTAATGCTCCAGCGCTGTTTGGCCGCTCCGAGAAGGAGACTGCGCACTTTGAAGACCATTATACTCCGACGGACACCTCCTCTTTCCCGGCTCGTAGCGAGGAAGCGGCATTGTCTTCCGAGGGCGGCAGAGGTCGCCATTTGAATGAGCGAATTTGGTGTGCGTGTGTTGACAAAGAGCTCATCTGACAAAGAGCCAATGTCTACTGCCGCAGAACCCCGCTGAGTAAATCCTGCACAGCATAAGGGATATGCGGGTAGAAAATGTTCCCCCTCTCGCCGCAAAAAGCTGGTGGAAAAGAATCTCCATTTTGAGGGAGGCGATTCTTTGTTTAAGTGGACATTCTGGTGTCTGGCTCCAACCGCACGATTATCAGGAAAGAGAGGAGGGGATGGAAAGCACGCTGTTGTGATGGTGGCCACTCGGAGCCGTGTGTCAGCAGTGAAGGGTTTTTGGCAGGATCTCAACACAGGTGTTAACGCAACAGCAGCCAAATCTCAGCACTCCACCTTTCCCCTGCTAAGCATGTGGTGTCCAAACTGGACCTCTCCACCTCAGGGCAGCTCTGTGTGTTATGATCAGTCACTACAGAGGCATTAAAGTCATGTTGCTTGACCGGGCCAGCATATCATCTATTCTACAATATCACGACATTACAGTCATCGTAGAAAGAAAAATATGATTTTTTCATGCTCTTTTTTTCTTGCTGTCCTCCCAGTCCGTTTTAGGAAATAAACAGCAAAAATTAATCGTTCTGACGTTTGTGAAGTGTGTCAGAACCATAATAATATAAGAGTATTTTTTTATATAGATTCCTAGGCCCATTTTATGGATACAAATGCATATTTGTAATATATTCTAGTGCTGTCAAATGATTAAATCGCAATTAATCAGATCCAAAATGAAAGTTTTTGTTTAAATATATGTGCACGTATTTATTTTGCACCGTATATATAAATATACACAGGTGCATGTATATATTTTAAAAATAGCTACATGTATTTATATTCACATTATTAATAAATAATAATTCATATTATTTATAAATATATTTAATACATAAACATTGTTAAAACATACATGCATGTGTGTATTTACTGTACATACACATAATAAATAGACACAGTACACACACACACACACACACATTTATTATGTAAACAAAAACATATTTTGAACGCGAAAAACTGTTTGGCAGCACTAATATATTAATATAATTTTACATTTTGTAAAAATATTTTTTGATTAAAAAAAAATCAATAAGTATAGAATATGACTCAAGTGACAATTTAAATAACTAAATTAAGAAAATAAACTTTTTAGAAATTTTCTGGAAAAGAAACTTCAAATTATTCAAGCCGCATTCAATACTACACTGAGACAAAAGGCCAAAAAGAAGGTCAGGATCTTGAAATCTTAAGGGCAATTTCTCTCATCAGGAAATCTGTCATAGGAAATCCCTATGATGAAGCTCATTTCATCAGTCCTACACGGGACATGGACCATGAATAACCGCCTCCTCCAGTATCAGAATACTCTTCAGCAAATTTGTATTCATGTTCCATGTGAATGATAATTTCTTCTTAAGAAGAAAAAAGAAAAGAAAGACTGTCTAATTAAACTGAGTCGCTGTGCCATGTTTCACTTATTATTTCTAATCATTAAATTCCTCCTCATGTTCTTGATGGAGAATGAGCCGAGAGAATTGTTCTGATCATCCGAACGTTTATCATGCATTCAAAGGTAAACACTGTGAATGATAAGAGTTTTAGTTTTAGTTAGCAGAATAAATTGAAGCTCAACAAATAGGGAAAAGAAAATGAGCACACTAAGCTAAGATGCCACAATATTACTAATGAGCTGAGAATATATATAAATACATAATATATACAGTTAAAATTAACACCAAACATTTGTAAGGAAAATGGATCTGGGTGAGCGTGTGATTCGGTTTAATGCAACGGGTGGACTTAAGTTGATTGTGATGTCAGTCTGCTCCTCTCAGACCGAAGAGGATCTCATTTTGTGTGATTGACAGCTATTGGCTGCTGACATCTCAGCGTGCGGGCTTTAACTGCTGGTGAGGAAGCCCGTGATGGGAAAACAGAGGAATTCTGTAGGAAGGGCTCTGCAAATGAAAGTCAGATGGCAGTGCGAGAGTCTGGCGGAATGAGGATAGAAAAAAAAAAGTCAAAGAAGTCAAGAGAGAAAATGTCCGTTTGATCAACATTACAATCACAACATGCTGATGGCTTCATGTGGGTGTTAGTCATGAGATTGGACATAATGTTTTACACTACTGTCATTATAACCAACTGAGTAAAGTTGAGGGAAGAATAGATTGAATGACAGCCAGGCGTATGATTGAGTGACAAGATGACAGAATGATGAAAAGAGGGAAATAGGGCAGAGAGGAAAGGAAACACCCTTATTAGATCAGGTTTTTGACATATTGATGTCACAAACAAGAGAACGCGTAGAAATTGTCACAGTATTGGCATTTCTCATATAAACTAGAGGTCATTTACGTATGGATGTTTTAAGTGTACTACTACGTCAAACATTATTACTGTTGCTGCAAATAACCCTGACTAAAAGATTTTGTGGACATAAAAATCATCAAGTATACTTCTTTGCTTAAACTGAGCTCCCTGGGACAAAAGTCCTGGCAGCTATACTGACGACTCTAAATATGCCATATCAATATGATTAATGAGCAGCAATCGATTGCATTTTGTCTTTAGCTTTAATCAGACTCAATCTGCTATGCAAAACAGAGATAACAATGTCATTTGTAACCAATTAAATAGGCTTAGAAATTCAATGGATTCTTACATGCTGTAGACATGATCTTATTAGCGCTAAGACTTGCCTAATTGATGCAGAGACAACAAAGCCTAACGGAAATCTGTGTGGACATGAAAAATGCTGAACTGTCTGTAATATACAAGTTGGCATGTCAAATATTTCCATAAATCTGTCGAGAGATACAAAAAGTCACACCTACACAGCACACTGCAATTATCCAAGTCTAGAATCACAAGACATAGCCTTGGGTCATACCTACTTCCATGCTATAGTAGTGTCAAAAATGCCATTTTTTTTTACTTTGTCAAATGTCCTCTTTGTTATATTAAAACATGTGCACATTTTAATTAGTTTTCATAAACTGAAGTGCTCTTAAATCAGTCAAATATTTGCTTTATATGCACTGATACCCACTGCTATGGTTTAGGGTTTAGAAGCACTGTATAAAAGCATGAGTTTGTGACTCAGAAATTAGTTGACCTAACAGACCAAATGTGAAAAAATTAAATTTAGGTGTTAGGTTTACCTAACTTTTTAATGTTTTTAAAATAAATGTGACCAAGGCTGCCTTTTTTTTTATTTATTTAAATACACACACACACAAAAAAAATAATAATAATAATATATATATATATATATATATATATATATATATGTGTTTAAATATTATTACAATTTAATATAATCATTTTTTATTTTAATATATTTTAAAATCTTATTACTGAGATAAAGTTGAATTTTTAAGCAGCCATAATTAGTGTCACATGACCACATGACTCATTGGTATTATTTAATATAGATAATATAATTATCTATCTGCATTTTATCTGCATTTAAACAGTCAAGTTGTACCCCTGAGTTTTTGAGCACAAATAAAAAAAGCGCCGGCTGATAGAGGATGCTTGGAAAACAGCCGAGGAGGACAACAGGGTTCAGACTCCAACCATATTCGGCAACCTGATATGAGCCAAGCTAATGGAAAACTACAGATCGACATCAGAGAGGCAGTGGGAGACCCTGGAACAGGGAACAGACAGACAGACATTGTGTCACTGTGGTTCTTTTCTCACCTGTTTGATGCACAGCAGCCTGTCATTGGTCTGCTGTATGTGCCTGTCCATCGAAGGAATCGAGTTCATCTTGACTGCTGCCTCTTTCTTTCTACCTGGAAGCCATTAAAGTTCTTCTCTCTGAAAAATGGACAGACAAAGAGAGGAGTGTGTCAGGCTGAGAGAAAAACGAGAGAGCACTTCAGCGCAAATCTGTGATCTCCTCACACGCTCAACAAGGCCCTGAAAGACACTGAGCGCTCAGATGACATTTCAGTAGTGGGTGAGGAGGAGCCGTCCCATCTTTCATGTTGACAAAGTCGGTCTAACTTTGACACTCCTCTCAGTTTCTTACAAGCACAACTGTGATCTTCAGAAAAATGTGAGCAAAATAAACAGCACAAGTCACTAAGGATGGAGCAGCGCAAGCGTGTGTGTGCTGAAAGGAAGAACTGTGACCAATTACACTCCAATCAGACCTCCGCAAATGCCTGAACCCCAACAGTGTGTCTATTACACGCTGTTAAAGGTATCAGGACTTACATTCAAGGTTATCAATTTAGCCGCTGCAGGCTGATTTACAGTTGCATTTGCTGGCAAATAAACACGAGGCCCCGTGGCCAGCGCTGTAACTCACTGCGCTGACATGCGGAAGGATTAATTGGTGAAGAACGGGAGCATCGGGATTTCATCTCTCATCTGGCCACTTCACCACCATCACTCTTAAAATTCCAAGGCACAAATGTGGAAAAAAAATAAAAAGACAGACGGCAAAATTCCCCCACCACCCACTGCAGCAGCCTGATAAAGCTCTTTTCAGATACTTTGGCTGTGTGCGTGACAGGATGGGGAGCGTCTCTGGCTCCCAGGAGAGTTAGATTGTGCCCTATATATGTTAAAGCAGACAGTGCATTTCAGGAAGCGATGTCGGGACAGGTATTAAAAGTGCTTTCTTAAGCCTGAAATGTTTAAGCATGTAAGTCACGGATGATAGGTCTGGTACCTGCATAATGGAAGTGTGCTGAACTCACAACCTCAAAGTCATACAAATGCACAACTTGCTCCCCTTTTGGCCAAAAATATCCAGCTAATGTGCGATAGGTGGAAACACGGCAAAAAAAAATAAAGATAAATAAATATATATCAGTATTTGTATTAAGTAAAAAAAGTATACTATATATTCTGTCCTCTATCTCCCAGGAAGAAGAATTTTATAATAATTTTGTTTTTCCCTCATTTAAAAAGCATAAAACCTGTATATATATATATATATATGAGAGAGTATGTAAACAAACTTTTATTTTGAATGTGATGGTGCTTATTTGTTTGAAAAATCTCCTCATCAATGCAGATTTAAATAATTAGTTTCTCTATTCATTTTATACACATACACACACTGAAAAACAGTAAACTATGGAAAAATAACTTTTTCAACGCTATAAAAGCACAGCACTAGAAAGGCAAGAGCGTAGAAAACAAGTGAGCAGATCTTTTTTTAATGCAGTGGAAATCATTTAAGATATATGCATCGACCAATGACTAAATGTAATGCTAATTTGGCAAATCCCTCGGACAGTATTTGGGTCGGTGTGGTTGCAGTTACAGTCAAAGGCCAGCAGGTGTCTCTCTCTCACACACTGCAGTCCTGCCACCCTGACCATCAGCACCACCACAAATAACTGCTGAGTGTTCCTTTAAGCCTTTACAAGCGCTACAAATCCTCTGCTCCAACCCACTAACAGGGACCGCTCAAACCAGAGGCTCGCCTGTCTGACCTTGTGGCTATTGATTAACTATTTCCCTCCTTACCCCGCTGTCACTCTCACCTCCAGCTACCAGCAGTGAGAGCATGAGAAGGGGGGTGAGGGGGTGGCTGCTTTCACTCTCCTCCTCCTTTTCTTTCTTGTGAGACAGCTTTTGTTTGGTGTGCAAACTCTAAGCTACGGGCTTCAAGAGGGCGATGATGACATGAAAACATCTTTACAGCAGCAGCTGAACATCCTGATCCATGACGTCAAAGAGCCGTAAAGCAGAGTCCAAAACTCCACACAGCTTGATCACGCATCTCTCTTTCTCTCTCTCTCTCTGTCTCTGTCTGTCACTCTCTCACCCCTCAGGCAATGAAGGGTGGAAAAACACCAGTTATATAACACACCAACTACCTCAATGAAAACAAACTCTTCTTCTCATTATTGAAAGAGAAGCAGAAGCCGGCCATGGAGTCATTCCAAACAAAAAATTACAGTCAGATACTTGGACATGCTTTAACTGCTCCTGGACCCATCTAACTCAAATCACATTTTCTTTATGTAATTATAAGATTAAATACAAATTATGTTTCTTATTAGCTGAATAAATCATTAAATATAATTGTATATGTGTGTTTGTGTGTCATATATAATATATATATATATCTTCAAACCTGCAATTCTACACTTAAAACATGCTCCAAAAATATAATATTTAAGTTGAGAAGTGTAAATAAAATAACAGACACATAAATAGTTTTAATTAGCGAATATTAGTTTTATGAAGCATGTTATTTTATGTAATTCACAACATCAAACCTAAAATAAAATTACATTTTAAAAATGTAAAAGAAAAACAAAAAAACAACCATCAGCAGGACACAGAAACTAAAACTTAAAAAAACAGTAGGAAAATCATCAGATGAACAAGGCTAGGTATAATTCATATAACAAAAGCAAGGAAGTGAAGTATATAAAAAAAAAGAAAACAGTGTGGAAAGTAGTTGTTTAATCTTATGAAAGGTGGGGTCAGACAAAGGGCTGAGAGAGATGGAGAGAAAGAGAGAACTTAGTTTGTGCAGGGAGAATTATCTCTTCATAATCAGACACACACTGCATGAGTGAGCTCTGCATTTCCACTCACGCTTGACTCCCTTTTCAAAGGCAGCTCACTATAAATACCATCAGCCGCTCTCTTGGGTTAAGGACAGGGATTGAGAGACTGATACCAGCCTAGAACACAATTCAAGAAAAAGGCCACGCTTAAAAGACCGATCATAATTATAGCCCACGCTCAGATCCGACCATGAGATCTTTACAAAGCAACTTGAATCGTTCATGTGGTGTAAACTTCTCATTCACCGCTTTAACACGGGACAATGGTTTCACAACTTAATCAGCATTAAATCTTTTCAATCTCAGTCTAGCCAAGAGCTGCCCACTTAGGAAAGATCTGTCTGACTGACAGGTCAAAAGACCAATCAGAAGTGATTAAACAGAGCAATTGTGCACATTTTCACAATTTAACCTTGAAAAAAATATTGTTTGCAGAACTCAAAAGAACATATTCTGAAGAATGCTGATAACCATTTTGACATTTTTCATCAAGATATCTTCTTTTATATTCTATAGTAAAAATACAGACGATACTCCTGCTTACCTTCTTTTAAACTTTTTAACATTATCCAAAGATTTGCTGCCTCTCATCTGTTAAACTAATCTAGTTACTAGATCTCAATTCGAAACAGCTCATAAAACCCGTGTTTATTTCCTGGTGGGCTGGTGTACTCTTGACTTCATGAACGTTACGTGGCACCAGCCAATCAGATCGGAAATGGCCATCTCAGCCAGGTCTCGTACACAAACTGCCTCAGACGGTCAGTGCATGGACTGTGGGCGGTCTGTGGGTGGAACGTATGGGACTCACTTTAAGCTCGACTGACCAGAGCGCACTCACACTAAAGATCAGGCAGAAGTAAGTGTCTCAGCACCTGTTGGTGTAACAGTCACAGCTGAGGGGCAAAGAAGCAAGGGTCTACATACAAGTTCACCACGTTTGTTGCCACATTCCACTGTCTTCTCAGATTGATCGCCACCAACCACTTATTAATCACCTATAATGGCCCCAAAAAGTATTTGGACACTTATACTACCGATCAAAAGTTTGGGGTTGGTAAGATAATAAAATGTTTTTAAAATCAGTTTCTTAAGCTCACTAAGGCTACATTTATTTGACCAGAAATAATTAGTAAAAATATGTGTTACAGTTTAAAGTAACTGTTTTCCATTTGAAAATGTATCTTCAGTGATCCTCCTGATACCATTCTAATATGCGGGTGGTTTTCTGCTAAAGAAACACTTCATATAATTAGTAATGATGTGCTGCTTAATATTTTTGTGGAAACCGTGACACATTTTTCAGGATTTTTTGTGGAATAAAAAGCTCAAAAGAACAGTTTTTTTAATAGTTACAAAAGATTCCTGTCAATGTATTATCAATGATCAAATAATCTATTTAATGTAATATTGCTGAATAAAAAAAAAAAAAGCTTTTCTCCCAACTTACTTTTATCAGCCATATTCCACTTAAATTGACCTCAAGTTTTTGTAACTATAAACAAAACAGTATAACAACATTTCGGTGTATTGCTTTGCATGGAAAGTGTACTAATAATGTCTGCCTTTAAAAATAAATAGAGCCACCATTTATCAAAAGTACAAATAAACTCAAGAAACAAATCCATTTTCATCTCGCTCCTAAACCTTGTATAAATGAAGAATGCGGTGAGAAACTAGAAAATCAAGCCCATAACTATATTGTTGGTGTTGTGTGTGTGTGTGTGTGTGTGTGTGTGTGTGGCGAGGAGCAGCGAGCTGGACAGTGGCCCCTGCAGACAGCACAAGGCAGCGTTTGTTATGTGAGTCCAGAAAGCCAGCGTAAAGGCTCTCCACTGCTCTCTATTGTCCTGACCTAAAATGTGCCGTAATCTCCTGAGCAGTCTCTCTAGCACCATATGTGTGTGTGCTGGCCTCCTCCTGCCCCCATCTCTCCTTTTTTTTCCCTCTCTTTCTCCCCCATTCTCTCCTGCCACTCAATCCGCCCCTCCTCCCTCTCCGGAACCCAGGCTGCGCGCTCCTTTAACAGGCTGGGGAATGGATTCATTTCATCTAATGTGGTTTGGTCTGAAGCAGAGCCACTCACCCTGAGCAAGAGGCTCCCCACTGCAGTCATGTGTTTTCATACAAGCCAATCAACATGGCCGCACCGGCTCACCATCTTCCCCCGCCGTGGCCCTCCCTCTCTCTTCCTCTCATGCTCTCTATTTATTTCTTTCACTCACTCTACCTTCCTCTTACTCTCAAACCGACTCCCCCTTTCCGCTTTGCCCCCTCCCTTTCTGCCACCCCCTCCTTTTCTTCTTTACTCTTTACATCTGCCTGAGGCTTTCTGTTTCATTCTGGTCACAAGGCACTTAGCTACTGACTCGAGTCTGCTTTTCTGTCCCTTCACCTCTCTGCTCACCTCATCCTCCACGATATCACAATCCCCATCCTTCCCGCTCGTTTTAATTTGCTCTTTCTGTTCCTTTTTCTCTACCTGTCTCTCTCTCTCTCTCTCTCTCATTATTTGTTGGGAGCTCGGATCTGTTGGGATCCCTGCTGGAACAGAAGGTTGGTGTAGCCCATCTGTGAGCTGATGGGAGAGGGGAGGGCACATGTACAGACACAAACTCCCCTCAACTAAGAGACTATTTTAATTAGTGGTCAGCCATTAAATTTGTGATAATAGCTAATACAATCCATTTTTAAAGAGTATTATAATAATTGACCTAACTACAAAAATTAAGCAAACAACTCATTTTAAATTTTCAAAATATTATTAGTCAGTCACCTTAAATATTTACTTAAACTTTCTAAATGTATTGTATGTATGGCTGATACAGGGCTGCATTAGATATCTAGATATTTAGATGATGTTTGTTAAAGTATGTCTATTTTTTGCTTTATGTTATATATATTTGTATATAATTATTTTCTGCAATGTTCATGTGAATGACCAATAATAGCAATATATTGTCTTGCAAAAGATTGAAAATGAATCTAAAAAGCCATGTACAATCCACATAAATATTAACATCAATATACTCTAAATATAGTATAATAACATAAACAATCCAAATAAACAATACATTAAAATAAATCAAAATGGTAACTATATTATATAATTACTACATGTTTTTTTTATTTTATTTGTTATACCTAACTGACCTGAGAAATATCATAAACAACATGAACATGGAACCGTCTGCAATCAACTGTATTTATATCACCATCTTATATATATATATATATATATATATATTACCATTACAAAATACTAACAGCTCAGCAACCACAAGTATTCTCATGAATGCTCACATCTGAAACCATCCGACACTGTGATTCTTCACAATTCCTTTACACGTCTGTAGAAGCGGAACGACCTCAGTCGGTTTGACCTTGCCCTTGAGTAGGTGAATGAAAAGCACATCACTAACAGAGGGCGAGTATGGCCACCCTGAAAATAATGTCAACCCAGCGTTTCCTGTGTGCAGGGAGCAAAATGGATCCTGGCCTCATACTGATCTGCTGCTGGGCTGCTGCACAGATAATATCCACTTTAATTTCTCACCTGAGGGGAAGTTCTCACGAGGGAGCTGCTGACGCCAGACTGGGGATGTGACAGCCATTTTTCATCAGCTCACCGCATGATGCCAACACATAATACCCTTTTTTCTACTAATCTGGGGTCAGTTTGGAATCAATTTATTGCGTATCACTGTGCTAATATTTTCCTCCTCAGTGGCCGTTTGACACTTTGAACTTCACTGCATGGAAACAAGTACGACATTACTCTTTAAAATCAATTAATTACCCAATATAAAAAGAGTGATTTAGAAAATGAACTCTTTTACACAGGCAACTATCCCTGCGGCTTGTGCACTTCCAAAAATGGGCAGCCAGTTTTGAAATTGTCCGCAGCTGTTTAACTATTTGATATTTGAGAGCGTTTGGCGTCTATAAATATTGAACAGCAGTACGGTGCCAGGAGCCTCTACAATGGCAGGTATGTGTCACCAGATACCCCAGGACAATCCCATCATGCCATGAATATGTTTTTTTTTTGGGGGGGGGCAAAAACGGTATTTCTAGGGTGATTGGTGAACTCACTCTCCCTTCTGCGCTCATTCCTCTGCGTCTGTTCACTTCAGCTCTGATTCACTGCGCGGGGCAAGACCAGAGCTGAGAAAAACTCCAGCTATCTCAGATAAGAGCTCCCTGGGTCTGTGTGGCGCTTAGCCCATCCAAGCCGAGACGGCAACAAATCACTGTGTGCGTAAATCATGATTTAACCCTTTGCTCTTATCAACACGTTGCCCAGGATTGCCAAGCATGGTGGTCGGTGTGTGTGCGTCTTTGTGAGGTTGAGCAAAAGCATGTCCAGCATTCCTAACAATCTTCTCTCACCCTCCTCTGGCTCATCCTGAGATTCTCTCATTTGTCAGAGATCGCCAACTGCCAGGCCGGGACAGCCTTGTGTAAATAAACCAGGAAGTGTTTTCACCTCACAGTGGGTTAGAGTGGCAGGAGCAGTAAACCAGCTCAAGTCCCCCGCTGCTGGGGGCTGCTTCTGTTGCGTTCCTTCACTTCCTTTTGAATTATATGAGAAACATAAAGCAGTGATTCCCAGTCTAGGTAACTAAACAACTGAAATGAAGAGGGGAAATGGACGACCAACAAACTCAAAACAGTTGTTACAGTTTTAATTGAGGTACACTTTTATCAATCCATAATTTAGCCAAAATGCAGTTTTGCTATTCCACTGAAAAGAATTGTTAAATTCATAAATTCATCAGAAGGTACCCACAAAAAAATGAAATAAATAATAATTATAATTAAACAATAAAAAACTAAATAATAAAAAAAAAAAAAAAAAAATAATATATATATATATATATATATAATAAAATAAATATACTTTATTATTTAATTTACACTATTTACATGTTTGGAGTAAGGCCATTTTTGTTAAAAGAAATTATTAATTCTATTCAGAAATCAAAAAAAATAAAAAAAAATAAAACATAATAACTTAAACATATAACACAATAAAAACAAATAATTGTTAATAATTGTAAACATTCTAAAGGAATCATGAAAAAATGTATCATGATCTTGACAAATAATTCTTAAAAATGTAATTATAATTGTAAACCTAATCAAAATAACCCAACTGCAGTTTTATTGAGATGAATTGGAATGCACAATAAGAAAAAGAAAGAAAAAGAATAATAAAAAAAAAAAAAACATTATTTTGTTTCTGTTCACATTAACTCTTTATATAGACCTTTGCAATAAAAAATACAATATATATATATATATATATAAATTGAATTTCCTGTTTTGTATTTATTTTAAATCTCTACAGACAATAGTTTGTGGACCACTGATATAAAGCCAATCAAAATGCACTTCATCTGTTTCTGTATATTCTCATTACTCCAGGCTGTGGTTATGAATGGATGGTCAGTAAGTCTTCAAAAATCAGGTCACAGTGAGACACATGATTGTGAATCTTATGTACTGTTCCCATCTAAAAATAGACCCTAATGCACATCAAGGCAAGGAAGCTACTGAGCATCTCTCAGAGCATAAAAGCCGCCTTCAAATAGATTCAGGAGCAGAGTCGCATGAGATGAATGCTTGTCATGTGAAAGTTACAAAGCTTTCATACATTTACATATCAATTTACTTTTTTAAAAGTAAAAGAGAGAACTCAAGACTTGGCAGTAACATGGCAAATGTTGGAAGTTTACTAAACCAATTTATTATATCTGTGGTATCACTGAAAGAAAATGCAGTCTTTCATAAGGATGCATAAATCCTGAGAGTTCTAATTTAGGGTAACAGCAGAGAGGAGGAATTCCAGGCCAGGCTTTTTAGAACAACAAAAAAGAAAAAGAGTGTAATTTATGTTCCTGTACTGTTGGTAAAAGTGAATGGCTGTATTTCAAGCTGGTGGAAGAGATCTCAGGCTCTGTCTGTGAGCTCAGCAGAATAAAACATTGGGTTTGTGGACCATGAGTGAGGTGTAGAGCTGACAGGCCGGTGTAAACCGAACCCTGCAGGCAGCAGACCAGCTTTGCTGTTGGTGGACACCTCAGGGCTCTTACTGCTGAATAGGTAAGCTGAGAAATTCCATGGCCTTCTGTTTCAGGCCTGCTCTAAAAGTGCTGAAACATCAGCAACTGTAGTCTACCGCTGTGCTCTGGACTCGCTCTCAAAGACTGAAAGACAGAAGCTCTTTCCCCTATGTCAGAAGATCCAAAAATAATACATATTTCAACAAATGCACTAGGTATTAGTGCTTTTTTAATGTCTAAAGTCAATACCTACAGACTCAGAAAATAATTTTACTTGCCTCGCTTATATTTCACGTATGCAGAAACTTTGTCTCTCTTTCTTTCCAAAAAAAAAAAAAAAGTAGTACATTTGCATCCAAATGAAAAGTGATTACAAAAAAGTGCATTGTGTCGAAGACGTTGCTCTGATTTATACAGCAAGATCACAGATGACAAAATCGGTGATTTAAACAGCCACGCGCTTACATACTGTTCACAAGTGAGACTAACATTTCTCAAAAATCTCCAACATCCGACCTCCTGCTTGGCGGCTCCTGCTGTGTCAGAGTTTGCTTCTGTTTTATAAGACAAATCTAATTAGTGTGAAACTCCAATTAA
Organism: Enteromius radiatus; assembly: GCA_032357445.1. Classification (NCBI taxonomy): domain Eukaryota; kingdom Metazoa; phylum Chordata; class Actinopteri; order Cypriniformes; family Cyprinidae; genus Enteromius; species Enteromius radiatus. The sequence goes on along the minus strand of JAUCMS010000022.1, from coordinate 9,619,746 downwards.
ATGAAAAGAATCTATTAGAAGCACAAAAAAGTCTCCAGGAATAGAACTTGTCAATAGGGTGTAACTCTGCTACTTGGTATCGGTTGGTTTAAAAAAATATGGTGATGAACCCAGCTGACTGAAAATACAGTTTTAATTATCTCACTTACTAATTAAACAGCCTGATCAATGGCACAGCGCTTATAGCTCATAGCTGCTACTACACCTGTTTACAAGTGCACTATGTCCGGGGGCTAGAGAACTGAGTACAGCTGGTTAGAAAAGAGGTTTTACTGTTTAGAAAGCGCTCCGATTGCACAGCCAAAGGGATCAATCTGAAATTGATTGACATCTAACTCACAATTAGCACATGATCTTCTGGCCAAGTCCTGTCTGCATAAGCAGTGGTTGGCTCTGTTGGAAAATAAACAAATGAATAAAAATAAAAGCAACACAAATCAACCACCCTCACCAAGAAGATCATCAACTAACCTGTGAGAACATGCTACAACAGAAATATTTTCTTTTTTTATAGTTGTGAGCCATAGATAAATGTTAATTCTGTATTATTGTAATATTGGTTATTTGTAATATTTATTTTATACAACAGAGAAATATAGAAAAATTGAATGTTTATTTGTGTATGTACAGTACTTTATGTGTGTTCCACACACACACACAAATCCTATAGAATATAAATTATAATTATAAATACTCACATGCAGAATAGATGTATTGTTACTATCTTACATAAAATTTGAAGCTAAAATTAGAAAATGAAGTGCTACTAAAACAAGCCTCATTAAAAACTAAATACAAAATAATAACAATACATGCATATTTTTTAATATACGTTTTCAGTTTATCATGATTTTATTGGGTTAGTTTTTTTGGTTTGTTGTTTTTTAACCTAGTCAAATAAAAACAAATTGAGATTAATTACAATGCACAATGAAAAACATGTTTTTTGAGAATTGTTAAAAATTCTGTTTTTGCAAATATATATATATATATATATACAGTATATGTGTGTGTGTGTGTATGTACACTACATTACACTACACTACATTAAAAATGAAATTAGATTCCAACAACAGGTCTGCATTTCTTCAATTAAGGAATTAATCTCCAGTCTTCATGTGGAAGTGTCTTCTGGCAAGGGAGAGATGCATGAACAAAACAGGACTAGAACGCTTTTGTCATCTGTACATGCCAGCGAAGACAGAAACGAGCACGCAGAGGGTGGCGGCAAAGTGTCAGACGTTCACAAAGAAAATCAACTTGTGCAGTGTCGCCTGGAGCACGCAGTCGCACACGCAGTGGGCTAGAATCAATCCGGCCGACTGCGACTCAGCCCCCGTGGATTAAGATTTAAATTGAGGCCCATCTACGCTGTCACTAAAATGGATATTGTATCCTTCATGCAGGAAGTAGGGAATTACGGCATCCCTCTCTCCCGCCTTTACTGCTCTTGACAGATAAGTGGTGCAAGCAAAGCTGCACGGCACAGGCGCTGCTTTTCAAAACCAGCGGTCGCCTTCATCTAGGCACGGGCAAATAGAGCATTGGACGGCTGGGGTCTGCGAGGGATGCTGTTCCTTTTAAAACCTTGCCTGCTGTGAACCGGCTCAAATAAATATCCCCAAAGGCATGCCTCATTCAAACACACTCCCTCAAACAGCGGCCAAGAAATAGCACCATCATGGCACTCAAACACGCTTTCCACCTCGCTCTCTCCCATCTTCTCTACTTCCTCCCCACCCGATTGACTCTGTGCGGCCAGGCGGTTGGTGTAGCCAAAAGGTCACTGGTGGGTAATTTGTTTTTAGCTATGCAGACAAGCCTCACAACACACACGCCCAGGTAAACCAATTACACCCTGACATGAATTGCCATGACAAACAGCCTCCACACACAAGCGCCGCGGCCATTAGCGGTCACGCCGCTGTCCTCCCTCTTGGAGAAGAGCCCCATCCCTGACACCCAGCCCACCCTGGTTAGCTCTTTCTCATTAGCCGCCCGGGAGATCATTAACCAACACTTACCGGAACCAAGTAGATGGTTTTTATTTGACGCACAAAGCCATTTAAATCAAGCAAGCTGATTGACACAAATGTTCATGCTAAAATAAACCGCTAAGCCCCGCCCATTTGGCAAGATCTTTATAATTTGGATTCCCAGAATTACAGCCAACAGCTTGAAAAGAACATCCTTTTGGTATTCAAAATATGAGACGAGATAAATACGAGCACAGGATGGATTTGGTCTGGATTTCATGGCATTAGCGATATGAACTGATGCTATTTTTCCTCATATGATTTTTTTAATAAAGCTCTTCAGCCTTTTTTTCGGTCTGTACATAAGTGTGTGTGTGTGTGTGTGTGCGTGCGCACTGTCTGGTACCACCTCGTGAAAACAACAGCTTTCTTGGCATTCGTTAAAAATCCTCCAGAGAAAAACTCAAGCTATGCCTGGCAGCCACGGCTTTATGGATGCGAGCAATTTCAGCCGCATGTTTGCAAAACAGCATGTCATCATCGCTGCTGTTAATCAAACACACTCCCTCATCTACCCCCACCACACACCCGCATACTGTCCTCTCTCTTGGGCTCCGGGGCTGCCATTTGACTCACGGCGAAGGGCTCCTAAGTATCCATGTTAAATCTGTTACCTTGCATCCCAGCACCCCCTGCACGCCAATCCTCCTTGAAATTAATTACATGAGTGAGCAGCACTTTTACACTCACTAACTGGCCATTTCTGTAGTCGGCTCGGGAGGGCTCTCCTGTACTCCATTCACTGGCCCTGAAGCAGCCCTCGGCCTCCCCTGCCAGTTACTATGGCAACAATGTTCTTTCAGCACTTGCAAAATAATGAAGACAATGTGTTTTCCATTTAGATTAGTTTTTGGCGCGGCGGTGATACAGAGTGTCCATCTTAGCACCTCTTTCACGGCTGATACGATGCAATAAAAATGGCTCTCTCGGCTTCAAACGCTGGTTTACCTCTACTATCGGCCAGATAGCTGGTGTACGATACCAGGGAATTCTTTTTCTTCTCTTAACACAACGGTTTAATTACTTGCTGGGAGAGTGGAAGATCAAGTCAGTGTGAAGGGAACAAAGGCGGAAGACGGTACACTTCGGCTACTGCAGCAACACGAGGGAAAAATATGAAGATTTTTTTCAGTCAATTGGTTAATGGTAGAAAGATAAAACTTAAAATGAAAAAAAAAAATTACTTGGAGGGGTGGAAAATACTGTAAATTTTGAAACATTGTAAAATATTGTAAAAATAAATAAATTAAATTAAATTAAACAATTATCCAATTCAATTATCCATAAAAACTTCAACTAATATGACTAAAGTTAACGTTTCATAATTTCACATATTTTTAGGAAACAGAAATTCACCCTAAATATTTTCGAAATGTATATTTCTTAGCTCATTAGGAATGATTCATCCATGAAACTAGGGGTGGGTGTATCATGATAAAAGTTTTTTTTATTTCACGGTAGTGATATACAGTATATGTATATATTTTTTTTAATTACGTTTTATTCTATTATATCAAAAAGAATAAGAAACTGATTACAAGCAACAGAACAACAACAAAAACAGACATAAGAAAAAATTTAAATCATAAAGAAGCATATTCTTCACTGTGACAATTAAATATATTTTTCTTATTAAATTTACAAAAGTGATTTAGTCAAGAGTAGTGAGGGTTGTTTTTGCTCTTTATTGTTTTATTAACATGAATCACAGAGAGCAGGAATTTTTGACTGCTGTCACTTTAAGAGCTCCCTGAATCCAGTATAATCTTATATGTTTATTTTCTCAGATCTTCCAGATCAAGACCTAAATTACTGTGTTTATGAGGGTACTTGCAAAGATGGCCATTTAACACATAAAGTTTTGTGTATTTAACCATTTAAGGCATAGAGGATAATCCAAAATCTCTAAAGGTTAATGAATCAAACCCAAGCCCTTCCATACAAACATCTGCTAGCTTGCATTCTTATCTTCATACATACAACACAGTTCTTGGTTTAGTTTGAGTCTTGATTTGACTAAATAAATGATTTCATTCATTTTTAGAAACACTCTAAATTAATTGAAGTTGGAGTTGGAGAGTAAGTTATTAGGCTGATTCTAAAGCTATTTCAAGACTTATAACTGATTCACTTAAAAGAATCGGCTCACTCATAAATCAAAAGGCCATAAAAATGATTCAGTAGTCCTAAAACAAAATAAAACCTGTTCTGACTAAGAACAGGTTCCCTGTACCCAACTCTACAGAAGACACATTAACTCTACGCAACAGTTTGCATAAACATCCACACCCTTGTAGGGATAGCAGTTAGCAATGCTGCTATAAAATCCAAACAAAGTTCTTACCTGGAAAATCCTTCCCCAGAAAAGGGCCTTGGGCAGACCCAGACGAAAGCCACTGCTGTGAATGGAAACAGCACAGTGTTTACAGTGGAAATAGTGAGTCTGAGACATATTCTTCAAGTCCCTTTTCCACTGTTTATAGAAAAAGGAGAGGAACAACACTTCCTGAGAGGAAAGCCAGCTTTCCAAGCCCAAATCAAAATCAAGCATTTTGACAAATGTGTAGACGGGGGAAACGTTTTCCACACGTCTACAAGCTCGCACAACAACAGAGGCGTCAATGATAGATCTCAAATTTATCCTTTAAAAAACTAAAAGCGTTCAATTGCGCTAATAGATTTGTGTCGTGCATGAGCCCCAGGATTTATGAGTTAGCAGCAACAGTTTATCCGTAAAATGTGCGGTAATAGACATTTTTAGATCTTCTCTAGCATGCAGTAATTGAGTCGCGTTTGGCCCGTCTCTGTTTGTTTCTCACGGTATCTCTGGCATGATTGAAATAGAAATGCACGGAAGGCCACTCTAGCCCTTAATTACATGGAGATAAGACGATTAGCCAGCGAGCACTACTTCAAAACGGCTTGAAAAAAAAGACTTGTATTTTGTAAACTGTCCTCATTTAGAGAAATGAAATACGACTGCAGTAAACACAAAGTGCAACATCACCACGATGTCGTCATCGCTACCGAACGCTGCCTGTCACTCTGTGTTTGATTGTACATGGTTAACACGGGACTGTTTGATCCGAGTGAGGATGTATCTGTAAACACTATTTATTCAGCTTTGATGACGCAGTTTTGCATCAAAGCGTCAGTGCTGCTCCACTGATGTCTGAAAGCCATGTTGCAACCCTCACGACAGAGATGACACGCACGCGCGGTCGACGCTGATGCACGGAGGCTGCTTCTACACAGATCACTTTGTATCATCTCAGCCTTCATCTACGAACCTGCTCTAAAACATGCGCGCACAGACGAGCGCGATAATGAAGTCAGGCTGCCACCTGCAGAACGAGGCAGCTTGCATTCGAGATCAACGTCTGTTTGAGATGCTGCCTTTTGAAAGAAGGAATGTGAAATCCCTGCAGCTAGGAGCTACGGACTAGTGGAAACATTATTTTGTGATCACATTACAAAGGCTACTTTCACAAGGCCAGTGTTTGTGATTGAAAATTGCATTTACTGACAGGTGTGACTCTAAAATTGTCCTGTTCCTATAATGGTTTACAGAAGCCGATTGAATCAGTTGATTGAGGCAGGTCGGGAACAGAATGTGGGAGCATAACTGTATTTATCGCTCTAAAAGAGGACTGACAACTGCTGCTGTGTGCATGTAGCAAGGAATAAAGCCTGAAACTGGGAAAGGAGAGGTGGAGTCTGGTGATACTGCAAACGGCAAGCAGTTATTAGCAATCGACAGAAATTGTCGGCTAATTGGCTTGCTCAGCTCAATACACAGCATGTATATTTAATGAGGCTCGAGTGCTCATCTGATCCCCCCCCCCCCAAAAAAAAAAAAAAATCACAAGGGAAACAACGGTCAATTTCACATGCAGTAAATAATCATTTAGGAAGGGTTGCTGCTTATGTTTTATTTCATAACGATTGAGCTTTTCATGTTGGCTTTTGGAATTCTTCGATAATTACTGCTGTAATGTTGTTCTGCAAGTTTAGGGTTTTTTTTTTTCTTTTGTCGTGTTATTCAAACAACAAATGGCCACGGGCAAGTGCTGCTTTGTCACTATCTACATATTTTGTTAACAGAAAAATGTATAACACAAAATACATAAGAATACTAGTGCTGGGCAATGATTAATCGCGATTAATCGCATCCAAAATAAAAGTTTTTCTTTACATAATATATGCGT
>JAUCMS010000022.1:9586377-9606959 GCA_032357445.1 Enteromius radiatus | reverse complement strand
TCATTTCTACAAATGGTGCAAACTCTGCTAGGTTATAGATGAAAGATTCCCATTCCCCTGCCATTCTGTGATCGGCAGTGATCGGCAATCGGCAGATCATGATCTTTGTGATCGGTAATCGGTGATCGGCCCCAAAAATGCTGATCGGAACATCTCTAATGACAAAGCATATGGTTTAAAGGCTTTCACCTGATTCAAAATATATATTTTTTAATTTAGATAAATATACATTTTATTTTAATTTTTTTAAAATAATTATTCATTTAAAAAAATCTACAATAAATATTTAGCTTTTATAAAATGGTGTAATATTTATTTTTCTTTTTTTTTAGATTATACAGTTTATATAAATAAGGTAATTTTGGCATTTTTTAAAAATATATAATTTATTACAAAACAATAATACATGTAATAATATTTCAAATATAGCGTGGGAGAATTTTTATGTAATGTAAAATAAAAAAAAAAATGTAATGTAAAATAAAAAAAGTCATTCTATCATACATATACATACATTTCTATAAACAAAATAAATGTTATAAATAATATTCTAAATTTGATTGTATTTAGCATACTTTTTCTTACAAATATTTTTTTTCTTATAATTACAGATTAATAAAATGTATTTTTTTAGACAGTATAATGCATGCATTTTTTATACAAGTTCCCATAAAATTAAAGGTGGAAACACCACAATACAAATTAAAGTCCTGAAATGCAAAAAAAAAGGCACAGAAGATTGGCACTATTATTTAGATGCTTTTACTGAAACTGGCTTTTTGACACAGTGTCTCAATGTAGGAATGTGGAGTGATTTTCTCTGCTTTTCACACCTTCATAATAAGCTGTCTGATGCTTTGTTAACAGATGAACAGATTTAAGATGACACAGTGAGGGGAGGAGGGACAGACAAGCGGAGGAGTGACAGTCAGCTTGTCCTCTGCATGGCGCTACGTCAGGAGAAGCGCTGTTTGGTGGTTGGTCTTCACGTCGACAGAACGCCGCGTGTCAGCTCAGCGCCCGAGCAGGCGGAGGGGGGGGGGGAACAAAGGCTCAGTGAAGGAGGCTGGTAATGATCTGAGAGCCTGCACAATGTCTGCAGAAATTCCCCTTGATGCAGACGGCAGCCACCCAGAGCAGGCCCCTGAGAGCCGGGTTACAGCCAGTAATATGTCTCACAGTCTCTCAGAGAGACAAGCAGGTTGAGAAAGTGGGAGAGAGAGGACAGGGAAGGAAGAGCCTCTTTCAGACAGATCCAATTGCAAGTGTAACCATCAGAAGGGTGCTTACTTATGTAGAACAGATGACATAAACCCTTTCAGAAAGCTTTTAACAGATTGCCAGTGAAGAAATGAATAAATACACAAAATCAGATCATTGACCAGTCTGCCACAGCCCATCCAGTGAGTGTTTGCTCTCTGGAAGCTCCTAACGACAGAGGGAAGTATAAGGCTCAATATTGACATGACCTCATTAGAAAACAGCTAGTGGACTAACGGTAATTAAAAGGAGAATACAGCATGTATTGGGTTGCCACTCATTACCTCACAGGGAGTACATTTAACTAACAAACATTAGTGCACGGCCTGGGCAACAGTGCAAACAAAAGGTAGGATGCATGTGGACTGCTTTTTGATGATGGGATATACAGTGTGGTTTGAGAACAGACAAAGAATCAGATGAAAATCTAATTTTAACCTAGAAATAGGCAGAATGCTTTTTTATTTAAACATATAATGGAAAATCAATACAAATATATCTGTATCTGGACTACTTGTAGGTTACTAATCAAATAAGCAAATGCACAACCAAGATTCTGCCCCTTCTGTATAATGCAAATTTGCACATACTACCAAACAAGAGGAAACCACAATTTTTACCCCACATTAAAATAAAACATAAATTATGTCTAAAAAACTACATACATATATATATATATATATATATATATATATATATACACACACACACACACACATTTTAAACATTTAAATGCATGTATATCTAATATATATTAGTGTTGTCAAAACATATATCACGTCCAAAATAAAGGTTGTGTACATAATGTGTTAGGATAGGCCCTAAAGACCAGAAGGACCTGACTGAATAGATGTTTAGTCCTTTTTGTCGAGTTAGTAATCCAAAGTCCTGCCTCTAAGCCCCCTCTCTCCTCCCTGAAGGCTAGCACCCTCACTTCGACCCCCTACTCAAACACAACCAACCCAACCCCCCCCTCACAAGAGCAATCCCTTGCTTTCTGCTCTCGTTCTATTTCTTACTTTGGCAGAGGCATCCCCGATGTGATATTTTTGCCTAAAAATGATTAAAAACAGCAGAGAATGAAGGCATTTGTAGTAATGGGTGCACGTAAGCTGCGGTTTGTGGCCGCAGGAGTAATTAAACTCCCACATGGTATCTTGAGGGGCTGAGGAGGTGCGCTCTCCTGAGGCTGCTGCCCATTTTTTGTGGGCTGCTGGGAGCCGAGCCGCACAGTGCTGCGTGGGGCCTGAGGGACGCTAACAGATGAATCCCTGTCATTAAAAAGGATCACCCGCCTCACGGGAATCGGCTCCTTGCACTGAAAACATATCTATTAAGGAGGAAAGGGCTATCACAATCTCTAACCCAAACGCAAACATACACACACAAATCCACCCAATTGCCCCTTGCCGGATTTATGCGCTCTGGTTTGTCATCTATTTTCAGGCTTTTGTTCCCTTTCCTCAAATAAAATGTAGGTTTACATTAGTTGGGACGCAACTTACTTAGTTCAGCAATCCACAACTATGGAAACGCATATCCCTGGGGGTCTTAAAAGGACTGTTCACCCAAAACTGAAACTAGTCATCATTTACTAGTGCTGTCAAACAATTAATTGCAAAAACAATATTATTAATTACATTTAAAGCAATTCATAAATAACAGGCACTATTTTCTCCAAAGAAGTGTTTGTCATGTCAAAGTTATTGTACACTGCTGTGTTCCTTCTCTATATGGAAATGAACATGTGGTAGGTCATATGCATGGTGGCCTTTCCAGCTGTCTATCTATACATAGATGAAACGTCCATCTGATTCATATTCAAGCAGCAGCTGTGCGTCTAATAATTAAGACTGATCAATGCGATGTAGATTGCACTAACATTTAAACAATAACCTTTCCCGCTAAGCGCACCGAACACAAGCCGATCGGGACAGATTGGTTGGTGTCGCAGCTGAAAACGCAGCACATATTTAGAACATACTGAGGTGCCGAGATAAAAGAATGTGCTGTTCTCCATGGCTTTTCAGCGAGCGGGATAAAGCCTCTTTAAAGGGGATTTGGCCTATCAGGAACGTCTATATCTGGAAGCTGATACAGCCACAGAGATTGTAGATCATTTTTCATGTACAAATCTGCTTTGGCTCAGACAAGCAGGCAGGCAGGAGAACAGCAGAGGGCAGGGCGATCATGAACGCTGCATCCAGGAGGAGGGGAGGGTGACAGGGGCACTGTCCAGCACCATCACCCCTCCCCACATCCACGGCTCCGCCTTGGGCCTTCCTTCCCAGTTGCTCGGCCAGCTGAGCAATCAGGTCAGTCGGCTCTTCCTGCGTCCCCCCTGGTCAATTGTTCCCTCTCCACGCCTCGTGTGCGGCCCGCAGCTGTGGCGAAATGATGTCATATCTGATCCTAAGGCAGGCAGAGTGTCTCAGCGTAAACACGGAGTGGGGGGTGGAGGGGCTCCGACCGCAGACAATGAGCCGGGTAAAGTAATGCCAATATTTCTGATGATCTCTGCACTTCTCACAGGAAACAATTCCATGTTTGCCATTCTTTTCCGGATTCAGCATCAGGTGGTTTTAGCACAAGTCAGCTTCGGAATTAATCTAAAAAAAAAAATAATGCTTTTTATTCTTATATTTAAATATTTTTTTCTGGGCGATATTATTGCAACAATCAATACGCTCTCTCAGAGGACTGGTTATTGGGTTGGTGCGTATATCTGCTGCAGCGGGACCATTGTGAAGCCATTATTTTCACTAAATCATTTCTCTAGGAGATAATCCAGGCATTAGCAATGCTTGGGAGCATTTAAACAAGCAGCAACCCGGCCATTTGTAGTCTGTCTCTCGGCGAACAACTAAGCGCATACAGAGACAATATTGTTGTAATGCAATATCCACAAACTCTCAGCCAGCGCATTCAGGAAAGCCACACTCCAATAACGCAAGTATAACAGAGCGGAAAATGTAAGTCAGCTCCCTCCACTTTGTGGGGTGATTATGATGCCACCGGCTCTAAACAAATCAATCGCTGTTTCTGAACATGAGAGGATTCCTAAAGCACGCGGAAAACAGTTTGAACATGTTACAGTGCATGTGGATTTGGAGTCCAACAAGAAAGAGAAATTCAAATCCAGCAGCCTGCCTTTGGGAGGAAAGTGCAGACCGCTGGGCTTGTTACGGATATTGTTTGAAAGTCCTCAAAGGAAAATGCACGGCATGAATGAAGCCGAGCTGCTTTTCTGACGCCAGAGTACTGAGCGTATAAACAAGCAGGTGATTTGATTAGGTGCGTAATCGAGTGAGTACAAGAGGCCGCACTGGTCCTACTCACACCAACACTTACCCGGCACACTGACAAGCTTCCTGTGCTCCTAATGAGAGGCTTTTGAACAGAGCGGGTACTTCAAATACACACATGTAAGCGCTGTTGTGATCATGGGAGTCTTTACTTTGCATGATTTTGATATGTATTGTAAAATCGTTCGTTGGCTGTAAGTGTTTGCATAATATATATTTTGGGAAATTATAATAAATATATAAAAACAATTATTATAAAGAAATGATAAAAAGTTACATAAAATAAAAAAATGTAATTAATACAATTATAAAACAAAATTAATAAAATTAAAACCTGGCCACAACAGACTGTTGATTATTATATTATAATCATATATATATATATATATATATATATATAAATAAAACAACCAAAGACGCCCTTTTTCCACGGTGCATAAAATCTTTTCTTTGATTTAAATGATGCACAGTATGCTGCTGCATCATCATTGTGTCTTGGATCCTCCGATTAATTGTAAGTTGTTTTAGAGAAAAACATGTTAATCATTGAACTCCATTCCATTTATAGCAGTCTGTTTAATTTTTATCTGATTCCTTAAACAAACAGAGAAAAGCATCACATGTAACACACCTTGTCAGAGCAAACACATCAGTAGCAAGGAGCCCACAATAAAGACACGATACTGTAAGTATGATCTACTTCTGCACCTGCTCTAAGCTCTACACACCCCTTTCATAAACAAGAGCTTCTCTTCTAGCACTTTACCTTGGAGCGCTATTGTGTGGAACGATTTTGAACAAACCTTTCAATGATATCTGCCATCTTTCCATCCGTGTTGAAATCCAATCACCCAGAAATCACTGAAGAGGCAAATAAAGGTGCAATGATATGATAAACGCAAGAAAAGGCTTTCTAAATTGGCAAATGTTCTATAATTTAGACGTGCACACAAGTTATTTGTCCAAGAAATTCAACAGGATCTCCAAACAATCTCCTCTGCAAACAGAGGGAGGAAATAAGCTTCACTTGCCGGGTTTCTCCGGCTCGATATAGGGCACAGAGGGCACACAGTAACCAGCGTGTTTCACCTCATTTCTCCAGGGCCTAAGGAAACACGGCTAATGATGTAATGAAGTAAACAGCGATTTACATCTGCAGAGCCTGTGCCTACATGAGATGCCCTGGCAGAAGAGAATGAGATCATGTCTCGGCCTGCTCCAAGGACATGAATATTTACAGTTCAGACTGGAACAGGGCTGTAAATCACGTAAAGAGCCCGAGGTAAACTACAGACCCATTACAAGTCTTACTGTCCAAGGGTCAGTTAACAAAGTTTTAATTTGTGGCATTTATAGGTCACCGTGAGAATCGAACTGAAGGCTGTGACACTACTAACTCAATTTTTCAGTAGCTTTGTTGTGTTCAAAACAGTAGTCTTTCCAGTATCATGCTACTTTTTCCAATAACTAGCGGTGTGGCGTGACAAAACAAGCGAGCTGAAGCAAAAATGAAATGTGTCCATTCCAAACATTTTAGTCAATCATTCATTCGAATGGTTCATATGTAAATAAACTGCTTCCTTCAAGCCTTTTCTAGTTTTATTCGGTTAAGTGTAATTAAGTTGTCACATTAAGACTATATTAAAACAAAAACTGTAACTTTTCTGAAACTAAGTAACAGTTTCAAAGCAGCTCCCACAACACAGGTATTCTACATAGGATTCATCTCAAATCAGGAATTATATCAATGAGATCAGTCAGCTGTGTATCTGTATTCAGAAAACTCAACCTCCCCAATCTGTTTTTGCCCTCTAATGTTATTTGTCTCGGCTCTGTTCAATCCCCATTGGAGGGTCGATTCCAGTGCTCATCTGTCTGCACAAGCAAGGTTAAAAGTACACATGAGGTGTCATGGTGGGAGTTCGCTACGGCCAAGCACTGAGCCAAAATCAAGTATGTTATTTATGAGCCATTCGGCCATTGATTACACTCACCTGGGCACAGGGTGAAGCACGAAGGTGCCCGTAACACCAGTGGCCCTACTGGGAATTCATTTGTTGTTCAAATTGCTACAGTATCCTTTATTATACCATTAACCTGTCACAAAATCAACTTTGCTAGAAGGTTAAGGACAAAATAGAAGCTGCACACACTGATAGTATCATTTGCTTATGCTATAGGACCACTTGTGCAATGCAGGTAATAGTAGATGCACCTCCAAAAACTAAAACTAACTTTACTTAAAATCATTTAACTTCATGTTCCAAATCTGAATGACTTCTGCATAACATAAAAACAAGATATCCTAAAGAATGTTTGGGGTATAAACAAAACTGGTAAAACTAGAAATAAAATGGTAAAACTAGACTGTGGATGGTTAGTAAATAAGACAGAGATGAAATACTACACACTGCCTGAACTCATTTATTCCACCAGCTTTAAGAATCGAGCAGCATAATGGTTTACTAATAATTAATATCAGAAGAACAGCATAAACTCTTCTCATTGGGTTTTTGGAGACGCGTGAGATACATTTGAAATGTTAGTTTTGTTTAGTCATGCCACTCATCATGTTTTCTCTGGAGTAGTCAAATTAAATCACTGAAATCATGAACCCATGTCAAACATGTGACTCAGTATGAAATCATTCTGATTACAGCAAAAATAATCCTAACCGCACAGTTCTGCTATATGACCTTTGAATCACTGTTAAACAAACATCCTGATGGGCAACCTACTAGCTCTCTGAATCTTCCAGCCAGGCATGCACACAGATCTGTGGGTTTGTGGTGTGATACGGAAATTTATTCCTGCACAAATGTCAAAAGACTGCCACGTTTTAATATTAGATCAAAATCAAAATATGATTAACTTATTACGACTGGATGTTTTCCTGGCTGCGGCAAAAATCTCAAGGACTTCACAGAGATTTCTTTAATGCTCTCGGTCAAATGGCCAGTGTTCGGTGCGCAGTCTCAGCTTTGCTTCTGACATCCGAGGGTTGGAGCTATTTTAAGGAGACCCCAGTGCCTCTGGCAGGTCCACCACACGCCACTGTACAGCGGCTTCCATAGAGCTGAAGAATGGCTCCATTATTCCCCCCACAAACACATATACTTTCACAGAGATCCACCCACTTCTGACCTGATCTCACTGAAACCCACCACTATCGGAAATTCCCCCGTTTTGTGAAGGTGGGAACAAAACAGAACAGAATGAATCACTGAATAACTAGAGTGAAGGTTGAAAATAGACCTTTTCATTCAACATTTTAATGAGTTTATTCATTTATCTTAAAGATTTTACTTTGTGAAAGGCTTTTATAATGCATGAAGCAATTAATTAGCGTTGGAATTATTTCATTATTTTATATAGACTGATTTCTTCCCCTTTGGTGAAGATTGTGTCCAATTACAAAACTAAATGATTCATAATCTTTCAGTTCAACAAAATAATTGCCAGTCACATGCCAGAGCAGATGGTACGATTTCATACAATGTTTTTGTAAATAAGACTTATAAAGAGCCTTTATCAGAGAGGATGTTAATTATCTACTTAAGCAAATTCATATTATATATATATATATATATATATACACGCACACATACACACACAAAAACCATTTAAAAGTTTCAAAGTATGGAGTCAGTAAGATTTTGTTTTCTTTAAAAGAATTGTTGTTAAAATTTGCCATATATATATATATATATATATATATATATATAAGGATCATGTGACACAGAACATTGTAGTTGACAGCTGTTAAACATTCAGCTTTGCTATCACAGAATTAAATTACACTTTTACATATAAAAAAAACTAGAAATTATTTTAAACTGCGCTAATATTTCACAATATTACAGTTTTATTACCTTTTAAATTGACTAAAACCCATATGGTTGCTTTGTAAAATCCTCTACAAAAAAACAAAACAAAACAAAACATCATCTGTGTTTCATCATTCTGCCATTCGCTCTGCCACCAAGTCAAACACAAACCCATCCACAAATATATAGCCTGCCCCTTGTGTTTACGTGAGTGTGTGTTTGTGTACATGTGTGTGAGTGAGCGTCAGGAAATACCAGACCAAGCATTCCAGCTCGTCAGCACCTCTGGCCCTCATGTGACTAGAGATACACAGCCCAGATTGTGTGTGCAAGTTTGCTCAAGAAGCATGATAAGAAAATTTAGTAAAAGTGAAGGAGCGGGAGGGGTAAAGGAAGGATAATCTGATATGCATGACTTGTGGTTTCTCCAAGCCCCTCTCTTTTCTTTGCCCTGGCAGAAATGGCAGTTTGCATCCATAATTTACAGGCTTCTCTTCTCCCTCTTCTCCTGGCAATCTGGCCTTTATGGCTCCGCCTCCTTGCAAACTCATTAGCATAATGTAGATGCTACTAAAACACATTTTCACCTTCGAGCTGTTCCATGTCTCATCAGTACACAAGACCAGGCAGAAAGCACTGAACACATTAAAGGCTCAAAATGAAACACTTCATGCCACATGTGCTGTTTAGACGAATGTCTCCGAATGCCTGCTAAAACTGTTGTTTTTTTCTCTCCAAAGAATCTCACATCTCAGTAATTGTGCCTGCCTTTAATAATCACGTAAAAAATATGACACTGACGTTGCAAGGGGGGGAACAACAAAGCAGCGAGTGATTTGAGAGGCCCCGCTGCTAATTATGACTCATGTTATACAGAACGTTCTGCTGCTGCTCAAAAACACTAAATAAATTCGTCGTTTGACTGTGCTCAAGAAATACGAGCGTCTGACATGATAGCGTGCGTGCGTTCCCGTTTTTAGCACCAATTACGCCAGTCGAGTTAATTCGGGAAAGTTGTTTTGAAGATAACACCATGCAAGCGGCACATGTGTGTGCAAATCTGCGATTAGGTGAGCAATCATTAGCAGAAATGAGCAGTGAAGGATCATCAGTCAAAGCGCTTACCGGAGGATGCAGTAGATTTCTTTGTTCAGTGTTTGGCAAATTCACTCACATATCCTCATCAATCATAGAAGTGATCTGGAAGTTCAAAAAAGAACACATTACATTAATCCTTCGCCAAAGTAAATGGTGTTCACGGTTACATATGTTCTTCTCAGTATTCATAATACCTTCCCTGCTTGATAATGTCACACTGCTAAATAAAGGAAGAACTCGCTTAGGCTTATTCTACACATGGGATCATGTACTATTGTGATCACTGGCATTTATCAGCTGGTATAGGAGACAATGATGATACAGAATGGCAGCTGTAATATTTTTCTTAAACGACAGCTAATTACAACAGCTAATTACATTTAGCTAATTACAAGAAAAAAGCTGTCTTTAACATAAAATAATGCTTATCTGACAACTGATTTAAACAAACTGGCCATCTCAAGATATCCAACTAAATGAATTTTTGTTTTAAAAGTTAGTTAATGCTGATGTTTTAATGCAACAATAATTCTCTTTAGTAGCCTGTAATGGTCAAAGAAACCTGTCACTGACAGCATCCGATGAAGAAACATTATTCATTCCAAGATCATAAATCACCAAAACAATAAAAGATAGCGTCAAATTCTGTGTTCTGTGACTTAATATTCATATTTATAGAACAGCTTAGATATTCCATGACATCACAACCAAAACACAAAATAAAAAGTAAGACTGTAGTGAGGAGCTGTGGAAAAAGCTGACTTGCCTTCGAGGTCCTTATCACCCTGTCAGTATGCTGCAATAACGACAGGCTGACTGTAATTTATACCTTAATGCATGCGAAAGGGGGCGTGGTTTGAGTAACAACAACAAACATCCTGTCTAGACCATAACACAAATTACCTACTAAAGAATAAAGTACACAATGAGGAACATGCAACATAATCTGAGTTTAAAAGTCATTTTACAACTTCTAATTCACGCCATTAAATATTCTGGAAAAATCAGACATGTAATTTGCAGACAAACCCTGGAAGCCTTTTTAGCACTAATGTAGCAAGATGAAAAAGCGTATTAAGACAGTACTAATATACACAGTCAACATTCTTCACTCCAGCTCAATTACAACCAATAAGCAAAATCATCCACTGTGGTTATTTAATGGACATATCCTCGACTCAAAAAGTCAGGGTTCAAAGAAAATCCAGGGTTCCCCACTGGCACTGATGACACATGTGTGCTCTTCTCATAAATACGATAATTCTGACATGACTTGAAGGCAGAAATAATCTGTTTATATAAAACTTTCTGTCTTTGTTTATCTTTCTCATCAGCTCCACCATCTGTATCCTGTCATGCAACTGTCACTGAGCCTGAATAAATATACTTATAATCTAAAGGGAAAAAGTGACAATCTGTCTGATTCTCTGGCCTCCTCGTGCAACTGGAGAGCAAGGTCTATTAGGTGTGTTTATTGCTTGAATTCCTTCAATCAACCCCTACGGACCCATATAGCTATAATTTCATAGGAATATTTCAAGTCAGCTTTTGGAAAAGCAAAACTACTGATATCCTAATGGTATCATGCTTTGACTATTAATGGACTTGTTAAACCTGACTGTATTTCTAATACCCACATACCACTTTTGATATACCAGAATATTATAATTGTGTCAGGTCACAGTGACTACAGATACCAGAATGATGATGATAAAAATAATAACAACTTCCACACAGTATGCTATTAAATTACACTCAAATCTGGTTGGCCGCTGTGACCCTCTCATTTATTTTCTTATTTTTGAGTCAAATTAAATTGGACACATCCTTTTAATTAACAAAATGCTCTACGGTACTTGTATAAAGCATTTGAGAACAGACAAAATGTGAAGTGCACATTAACGTCCTACTCAGAGAACATCCAGCAGTGTTATTCCGGACACGATGCCCAAGGACTTACCGAAATAAGGTTTAGACACGAGGATGTTATAGGTTATTCCTTAAGGACTGCCACTGCTCCAGATTTCAATGGGCTACTACTGTTTTAATTGGTACAATTAGGTTATCGAAACCCACATCTGATGAAACATCTATCATCACAATAAAATGAATCTAAAAAAAAAATGTAAATAAAATAAAAAAAATTTGATTAATGTATACATATATATATATATATATACACACATACACACATATGGGGAAAATATATTATACATTTAAAATAAAAAAAATTTAATTAATGTATACATATATATATATACACATACACACATATGGGGAAAATATATTATACATTTAAATTAAAATTGAAAAAAAAAAAACATTTAAAACTATTTTTAATAAAAATTATAAATGCACATCCTTCCAAAACATTTAAAAACAATTAGTCACATTTTAAAATAACAACTAATAATAATGAATACAAAAGCCCCTGTATGAACATGAAACTGTGACAAAGCGAGTTTCATTTACTTGTGAAGAAAATATGACCTTCAGGCTGGATGACTGATCTGGAGTCACTCAGCGTGAGGGAAACCCATGAGATGGACTGATACTAACAATAAAGGAAAGACACAGTCGGGATACAGGAGGCCGAGACAGCAAAGGCTTGATTATCCACACTTTCACGGTCACAGAGCACAAACTGAGAGTCGTCTATAGCCGACCTCCTCCAGTTCTTGGACTGCAGTAGCGCTCAGATGGGCTGCTGGATTGGGGTGCATTGTCTGTGCTCCACACTCATTAGCTGAGTCAAGGAGGGACTTACTGGGGTGTTTAGCTCGCCGGGTTTGTGTGGCAGCTCAACAAGCTCTCCCAGCTGGAGTACGGCTCTCACATCACAGCTGCACACTTACAATTAGTGCAGGTGCAGCTGAGGAAAGACCAGGCACAACACTGACAAACACACAAAGCTAGAAAACACACACTTACAGAGGTGTTGCACACTGCAGATGAGGGTTGTTACATGTAAAACAAAGCGCTGATGACTCGAAATCCAGCTCATTATAAAAACAGACAATGCCAGAAAACCAGATTTCGTATTTAAAGGGTTTTCTGTGGTTTCAAAGTCAAGATGTGCACGTTTTGCTGTTTTGTCTAAATGGCCATCATGACCTTTAAACGATAAAAGTTTAGCTTAAGGCATTTATACATCATTAAGAATAATCACTGTATGATCAAGCATGCAAACAGAATTATAATAGATCTGAACATGAAATCGTCTTTCACTGGCATGTTCAAATACACTTCTGTTGTTCCTATCTGAACCAAAACTAGCATTCCATTAGGAAGCTAAATTGTTCTGGATGAGATAATGCACCAACTGCATCATTTTCCAAATATTTGAAGAGAAAAATAGAAGCCAGGCTTGTGTTTTTCCCCTCAATCTCATATTGATCCAAAGAGCCTTGCTTACAAAACATCATCACAAAACTGAGCACGGAAACAAATTACATGACAAAAGCAGCCATTGATTTGCGAATGGTTTATTAAGGGGACACTAAAAGTGAAATGAATTCCAGCATTTTAAGCTTTGTTTCTGAGGCACTCTGTGAGGCAATGCAGAAAGCTGGAATGCCGAGGCTGTCTTGCATCTGGAGTCGTCTCTGATGCATGCCATAAAAGATGCCATTAAGCAGAATGGGCCAGCAAAACACACAACACGCAGATCTGAATAATTCATTTAGGGCTCAACCCACTGGAGGGACATCTTTTTTTTTCTTCCCCCAATTGGTTTTCCGCATCAAAATCAGAGCATATATTTGCTCTGACTGAAAAAAGGCACAACACGAGCGTTCTGTGGACATACAAATTAGCAAGCAGGTGTCTTCACATGTGGTGCAGACCTTTATTTTTCTCTGTACAGTTCAATAGAGACTGCAGACTGTTGTCTGCCTTATTAGGCTCTTTTCCAGGGGCAGTGGGTAATGAGACTTCACACAGACAATAAAAAACTCACAGCCAATCACATGAGAGTGATGCAAGACATCTGTCACCATGTTTTCCGCAGCTCTAATTTACTCAGTAACTGTAGTAGGCAAGATACACTCTGAGAGGGTCATCAGTGAAGAAGAAAAAGCTAATGCCAGTCTGCAGAGTAACGGTTCCATGCGTTTCTTTATGTTAGGGCACCGATTTTGACATGGACTGATTTCATACAGTTTATGAACACACACAAAAAAAGAAAAAAATATATTGTATATGCTTCAGATAATATATAATGATTTAATATATTGTATTATTTTTATTACATAATGCATTATATTAAAATATAATAATTAGTCATTTTGAGTAATATAATGTATTTTTGTTGCATTATAATGTTTGTTTCTTTAAGTATATGCATAAAAAAACCATGCAATTACAATAATTTGTAGTAGTAGCTGTTGCAGTAGTAATGGTATTCAATATTACAAGTATTTTTACATACCTCTAAATTGTTCTAAATATATCAAGCTATGTATTTCTAATAATACATAGATTTGCTGTTTTTATTATTATTAATATTATGTAAAATAAATGTAAATATAGTGTTGTTGTTAATGATTCATCATTACAATCAAAACAAGATTTTTTTAAATAAGAAATTTCCTAATATTTCCAAGTTTCCCATGTTCATATAAATTGTGTATACCGCAGTTGATTTTCAGTGTAAGGAAAAACCAGTTTTTTTCCTCAAGCCTTTTTGTTTGAGACAGTGGGAAACACAGAAAGTGTAAAAACACATTTAAAAAGCATCACTGGCAGAATTAAAAAGCCAATGGTGCAAAGTGCAAATGTGTGCATATGAAACCAGAGAGCCAGAAACCACAAAAATGAAAAAAAAAAATGAAAAAACAAGAGAAAGGAACAAGAATCAAGATCGAAACTAGTCCCACAACATATTCCCAGCAAACCTAGCACTGTAACTCTACATGTTTCAGCAATATAGCTAAAGATTTTTAATTACTTTGCTAGGCAGCTGGAAAATGCCACAGTAGCCCAAAAGTTCACAAGGCCCCTTTCATTCAAACTTCAGTTATACAGGCAAGCGTCCAAGTCTGCCAACCACTAAGCATTCAGCTGAGCCTCCACCAGCGGGCCAAGTCGAGCAGACAGCCACAGCCATGCGCACAAGAGCGAGGGGCTTGCTGACACATCCACAACCCTGACGCAGGGCAGAAAAATGCACAGGCCCACTCCAGCCTTTTCTCTGCGGCCGAGCTTGAACGTACCCAACAATTACAGAGCTATTTTCTCTGGAAGGGCAATTCCCTGTTTATTGGTATCCGCCTGTCAAAGGCTCTCCCTGTCAATCCTCAGCAGGAGCCTACCCAGTGGTCAATGGGAGATGATTGAGCATAACTCGACAAAAATGAGTGGGATTCTGGTTTAGGCAAGCAGTGCTACTTTGGGCCGATCCACCGACATCATATAAGGGAAGCGGTTTCCAAAAGGATTAAAAACAAGATGGTGACTTGAGCGCTAGCTTGTAATTTTCCAATACCGCCACTTTAAAAAAATAAAAAATAAATGACAGTAGTGTTAAATGGAGGGAGTAGATGTGCTGATGTGGCATTCAGACTAATGTTGTCACACTTTTTCCTTCCCTTTTACACATTATTTATCCTCTACTGTGTGACAAGAAGTCCCGGTCTTCTCTACTTGGTGGATTATTTGTGTCAAGAAGATAAAACTGAAATAAACCTATAAGATAAAGCATCTACAGAAATGTTTGCTGTGAAGAAACCGCATGAAATGCTTCTGAACAAACCTTAATAAAGCCTCTGTGGAAATAGGCATCCACTGCTCACACAGAAAAATAATTTGGTGCTTTTGGAAAACAGCTTCCACCCTAGTTTCATCACCTCACTCTCCCTTTGTTAGAGCTCGGAAATGCCTGAAGTTAGGAATGAAAATACTGGCATGTCCCTGCAGCTCAGTGAGAGAGAATATTTCTGCAGCTGCGGAGTGAAGTCAGCTCATCAGAACAGAGCCAGCAGGCCAGCTTTCCTCCACAGATAACCATGTTAACCTAAAGAACATAAAGACCCACCTCACATTCCACCGCAAAAGCATGAGGTTACGAGGCAATCTTTAGGTAGCACCCAACGCGATGCTTCACTTTCTGACATCACAAAAAAAAATGTGTCATGTATGTGCCTTCCAAATGACATTGCATGTAAAGTAATATTGGATTCTGGTTCGCGTGTTCACATTCACATTTACACGAAACCAAGACATCTGTCGAACCAAACGTCAATGAAAGGCTTTGAGAAATGCATGCTACATCAAATATAAGTCAACAGCAGGTTCAGGCCATCAATCTAACCTTCGGCATGCGAGAGGCACTGGCAGTCTGACACAAGAAATCTCTCAGCATTTTGCTTTGATTTGAATTTGGCTCCCACAGTTCAGATGTCACTGATACTTTGCCATTACCATTTTGGATGTTAGAGGGACTGCAAACAAGATTTTTATATAAATTTAAATTTTTAATAAAAGGCAAATAATTCCAAGGTAAAAAATTATATATTATAATGATTAATTGTGAATAATCACAAAAATATACTGTACGATTTTCTTTATATAAAATATGTGTACTGCGTATATTTATTATGTACATATAAATACAAACATGTGCATGTACGTATATATTTTGGAAATATTTACATGTACACACATTTATATATTTATATTCTAATATTTCATTATACAGTATATCAATACATTTAATATAAACAGTATATCATTTTGCTTTTTTGTTTCTTTCTCTTGTGTTTGTATTCATATATACACATTATATTTATACATGCATATATATATATATATATATATATATATATACACACACACACACACACATATATATATATACACACACACACATTAAATATTATATTTATACATTTATATTCTAGTATTTTATTATATATCAATATATTTAACAAAATATAACATTTTTCTCTTAAATATATAAATGTGTTTGTATTTATATATACACACAGACACAGATATATATATAGTATACACACACACACTAGGCCTATACATGCATGCATATAAAAACTAAACAATTAACTAAAATTTTTAATTACATTAATTAGTTAATTAAATACAATTAACTCATATAATATACACTCACATTAACAGACTAATATATTAATATTAAATATTATTCACAATATCCCTCTGCTCACATAAATATATATACAAAAAACATTATCAATAACATTCATAGTAAGGAGTTGCATGTAACAAATCAAAAGAGTTGACATTTTTCACTGACAAAGGTTGAAGTTAGAAAACTGACGACCCAGAAAAGATGCTTTCTTTAGTTGACATCCGATTCAGTTTGCTTACGTCACTTACAGCACATCATCGAGGGTCAGACTCTTCTTTCAACTCAATTTAAACTGCATATTATGTTGAAACTTCTAATAAAGCACGCGTCCCGGTGAGTGACTTTTTGTATTCTCCAACACCAATTCTTACTTGCATTTGGCACGAATGTTATTTTTGGAGTCTGACCGTATGTATGCAACAGGGCTTATTCTCAGCGCCATGTGACAGTCCATCATTGCGTACAGTCTTAGCATGAGGTGCTCGAAAGATATAACTACCGCAGCCGTGGAATGTGATAGTTGCCATTGGATGTGGTCGTATCATGACCTTATTGTCATTCCTCTCTGCTTTCCTATTAAGTGCACTGCTCCCAGTAATTTTCGATGAGTCAAGCTGCCTGACTGACGCACTCCAATTAGGCCCTGGCTAGCAGAGCCCTTAACTCCAGCACACGCTGTACTCCCGACACGCACGCAGCCGGACCTTTTTAGCCAATGACAGCAGGGTGACGGTGATGACATCGAGATGGCCTGCTTGGAAGCCTGCGGGCCGCACTAAGGAGACAGAAATATCTTTCTTTGACAGACATGGATACATGGCGCTACGCGTGCAGCTGTCTAAATGTTGCCTCTTTTTGTCTCTCGCTTGCTCTGGCGCTATCTTTCTTTCTTGATCCCGCACTCACTCTCTTGCTCTCTCTCATTCAATCAACTTAAGTACACTGACTTTTTGTCTGCAGCTGAGGCGAGGGGTCAGCGTTCAGAGGCCAACCTTTAGACACAAGCATTTGAGATGGATGAGGTTGGGGCGTCGACTGGAGCCTGAACACAACCCACAGACAACCTCAGACGTTCTCAATTAATCAGGTCACGGTGCAGCGAATAACTCACTCTCTGGTATCTGGGTCTGGACGGTACAACAATCTGCTGCAGCTCACGCAGCCATGCAGATATTTGCCTCTCAAAACTGTTGAAACTGTGCTTGTGCATGTGTGAAATATCTGAGAATGTCAGCGGATAGCTTGTGACACTTAACCTTTATAGATGAATGTGTTGTAATGCTAAGCATTAAGACTTGGCTCCAAAACTCTAAGCAGTCATATTAGTCTTACAAAAATGTCTTGTTACACCCCTCCAGCAAAATGAAACCCATTTTTAGAAACAAAAATGATCATTTTAAGATAATTGTGTAAATTTCCCCTTTAATTCTCATTAACATGATGCACGTTGATAAGTTAAAAGGCAGAAAATAAAACACAATAAATATTTTACATAATAAAAACACTAATCAAATGTTATTTTTTTACATTACAAAAATGAATTGAGCTAAAATGTGCTTAATTGTAATGAAAATGTCACAAAGTAAAAAAAATAATTGTATTACTATTATTAAAACACATTTATAACAAAATAAAAATACATGATACAATATATAGTTAAAACATTTTAATTTAATAAGTAATAAAACTGTATAATGTAAAAAAAAATTCATTAATCTAACAATCAGTTTTCAGTCAGTTTTCTTTCATAAGTTAGGCACAACATAAAACTACTATTAAGTATCTGTTTTTAAATTAAATATTATTAATTTTTCAAATTGGAAAAAAGAATTTTGGTCAAATGTCCTAACTTGTAATGAAAAAAATGTCACAAAGCAAAAAAATAATAAAAGAAAGACAATAATTATAATTATTAATATGACTATTAGGGTAACTACTTAAAATATCTCTTAGAAATATATAAAATATACAGACAAACATAAAATGTAAAATAATGACACAATTTAAAACAAAAGTTTGAAAATGATTATCATATATAACAATATATAATTCTAAAATATAAAATGTGAACCAATAAGAACTTCCATTCAAAGAGTTCTTGAACTCCTTAATTTAAGCAAAATTCCACACTGTAATCAGAGGTTTAATAGTCAGTAAGCTAGACCCTCTGCTAATTAAACGCATATCAGAGGGCCCCTCTCTCTCTCTCTCTCTCTCTGTGCTTCATTAACACAAGCGCAAAGGCCTTAAACTCAGTCTGGGTGTCTTTCAAGCTCTCCTCCTCTGAAGGTGCGGGGCTACAGGAGGCCTCGCTAGAGAAGGAATAATTTTCATTCAACTCTTGAATGTCCTGCTGCTTTAAAATGCATACCACATTCCTCTTTCCTCGTAGACATTCAGAGATATCCTTACTGACACTACAAAATTTCTCTATCATCTCAGAACTTAATTGCTTTGTTACGGCAGTTCTGAGAGAGCGAACGCCGCCTCACATCTGCGGGTCCTTCTAGGGGCCTTGAACCGAAGGTGCCACCGGGACCCAAACTGGGGAGTCTGAGATGGGGGAATCCAAAAAACTTAGAACATCTGTCTTTCATTACGGAGTCTAAAAGAGCTCAGAGTTAGAAGACTGTGTGAATGAAAATATATGATTGGAAGACTACGATTAGGAGTATGAGTACGCTGGATGTAATGCCTCAGAATGACTGCTGTCAGATACAAGCAAAATGGAGGTTCGTCAAACGAGAGCATCCAATCTGGTGCACACCGCCTGCTACGGATCACACATAAAAACTGGAAGTGCAATAAATACACATTTTAATGTTGGTCTGGGCAGAATCATAATAGGCTTAGATTTTCTATCCAACAGACTGCATCCGTAAATCAACTGCAGATAGTTCTGCCAGCGAGCAACACCAACATCGTGAACGCCCTAAATCACCAGCAAATAAATGAGAGAAATTCATATAATCAGTGCAGCTGGATGGGGCAGTATGTTCTGATAATTCAAGCTTTGTTTTAGTTCAGCCTCCACCCCAATAGTCCTCAAGCTCTTCCAGGGATCCAGACCAGAACAACTACTAGGAAGCTATTGGCTCTAAATATGAAACATTCTGGACCCAAGTGATTTTTTTTTTAGATGTCTGAGGGAAAACAAACATAAGGATCAATTCACATGCTAGATTTGGTTGAATATTTCTAAAAAAATTAAACAAAAAACAGAAAGAAAAAAAATTAAATAAATAAATAAATAAATAATAAATAAGGCGTATATTTTATACATTATTATATAAAGAAATTACATTTAAATTTAAAAATATATTAAAATGACAAGGATAAAATTAACACTACTATAAAGGTGCTAATTTATTTTTTAGTCCAACAGAACTGAAAAATGATTAAGGGAGTGAGTCAATAATAGTTTTGAACGATTCACTGGATAAATGAGCCTGATTCAAACCACAATTCTGAATCTTTCTAACTGACTTCAGTAAAAACAAGAGTTAAAAAAGAAAAGAAAAGCAAGTGGGTTCATACTGGATCTTCCTAGATTTTATGCAGTCTTATTATAATTTGCCAATATATAATGGAAAACTGATCTTTGGCAGTCTCTATATTAAAATTATGCTCCTATTATGCCAGCCAGATTTCTGTTACGCATACGCACACCGAGAGCCTATATCTCATACATCTCAATCTGTGCAACACTGTGCGCTAGTGATAATATCTGGAGACGCATTCAGATAAGTAATTCGCATATCCTGTGTAGATGAATAGTATGCAGGTTTGTAATTGTGTAAGCAATGCAGCGATTTGTTGTTGTTCACTCAGACCCTGAGGGCTGGCACTCTTCACACGGCACAGACCGGGACTGCCAGGAACTACACAATTTGTGATATTATTCAAATGAGCCCATTGTTTTCCTGTTTACTGACACGAATGGGGAGGGGGGGGGGGGGGGGGCAAAAAACAACAAAATTAAAAAATAAA
>JAUCMS010000022.1:9558874-9586277 GCA_032357445.1 Enteromius radiatus | reverse complement strand
CCCCCCCCCCCCCCCCCCCCCCCCCCCCCCCCCCCCCCCCCCCCCCCCCCCCCCCCCCCCCCCCCCCCCCCCACAACTCAACAAGATTAAATCATTCAGAAACAATCAGCCCCTGCGTGAAAGTAGCATTTGAAATGTATTGCTCAAATTATTGAGAGCCATTAATGCATGTGTCCACTCTTGATGCACTGTATATTACACTCATTCATCATGGCTGCATGGCCTGGCAGGCTAACAGAAAACATCTTTTGTAATCATATAGCTTCCTGTCATTGGGTAGCAAACATGTCTGTGCGTTTAATGATTCAGATGTTAGTTTTTATTGGCGAGTAACTGACAAAAGGTGTCTTGACTGCTATGGCAACATATGCGTAATAATTTCATATGGTTTTCAAAGTAAAGCTTTTTTCCGCTGTAAAATAGGAAATAATTAAATAAAAACTTAAACTTAAAGCTTTGAAGTTCCAAAAAAGCATTTTTCCAGTGAGCTGAGTTTCGAAAATCAATAGGTTACAAGACTGCATGCACGCTCAAATGTATGCGGTGTTCTTGACTACCAGCTTTGGCATTGTGTCAAATTCTGACCCCTATCAGGATTCTAGCTATCACTGCCATAAACGCAACACAGATGCACAATCCTCAGCCTCTTCACCTCCAAAAGTGAGATTTCCCTTCCACTCAAAAAAACATATTTCCAGAGGAATCACCACATCTGTCCCGCATTGAACAGTCAGTGCTCCTCATGAATGCACTTTTGGCATGGATAAAAGGGATATTTCAGCTTGTTTCAACACCTTCCATTCAAAAGGGGTGTTGAACTTAATCTGAGCCAACATTGAGGAAAAAAAAAAGGAAAGTAACTTGATGGCAAACCTCCATTAAAAACAACAAAGTGCCAGCATATAGGCACCTCTTGGCAAAGCTGTATTATTTGACTCAGAGTGAGGCTGATGTATTATAGTAGCAGCTTTGTTTTGTAGTTTTTTTTTTTATTGGTGATAAATCAGTTTTTGGTTGACGCATATTAGGTACGAAAATTTACAGTCAAACAAACTGTGGTAATAAATCAAACGTTCAGTACATAGCTCCATTTCTGTAAATTGGTTCATTCAGATTAGCAAACGTTTGTTTTAAATGATTCACCGATTCATTACCTGAAAAGAACTCTCGCATTTTTATAGTCTTTTTGTAGAGAAAGATTTATTTAGACACTGCTGTTCTCAACTTCAACTTAATTAGGCTGTTTTCTAGTTTATTAGATGTTTTTTGTGTAAATTTAAGTTAATAGATGTGACTAATTAAGATCATTGATGCTTTTGTGCTAGATAAATACTTGCACCAAAACAAAAAAGCAAGCATGAATGAATATAATCACAGTTACGCTACTGTTCAGACATTTGGGGTCAGTAAGATCAGGGTCTTCAGTAGAAATAAGAGTAAAAAACATTTATTAATAATGAATATTACTCACATAAATTATGTTTGTATGAATTTTCTATTCATTAAAGAATCCAAATTAATCGCATTTACACAAAAACATTAAACACAACTGCATCAAAAAATGAATAGGAAATGTTTCCTGTGACTCTTAATGTGACACCTAAGACTGAAATAATAAGTCTGTGAGCGATAAAAATACAGGACATTCAACTGATTGTACTGTTGTTTACCAACATACCAATAGCTCCGCTAATGAAGCATCTTTCTGTAAAAAGAATTCAATATGGCAGCTAACTGACTATGGTGTATGTCTTTTATTTATGCCTATATTAAAATGAACTTTCAAAATACATGAAGCCTTGGTAAATATAAAGTTAATTTAAAATGTATCTTACCAACCCCAGACTTTTGAATGGTAGTGTATAAATGTAAAAAGTTATTGTCCCTTAAAATAGCTTTAAAGTGGTTACTTTTTCTTGGTAACTTGTAGTGTAGCTAGCTACTTCAAATTATAGCTTCACTGTAGTTTAAATAGTTAAAGCAGGAGTAGATTTCAGTTTGGAAAACTACAGTTTTAGTACACTGCTACTACTGGCCGAGGCTCTGCTATTATCAACGGAGAACACAGTAATTCACCGAGGTAAAGACTACCTTCCCACAGATCGAAAAGAGAAACATAGAATTGGGAGTGTTCCTCATCTCAAATGGGTTTTCCTCCTGTAACTGCGAAGGCTAGATATCAAAAGAAGGGAATGATGGGTGCTACAGGAGCTGGGATGTTGATGTTAATTCCTAGGTTTGAGCTAATCCTAAGAGTGCTGACATCCTTTTTCTTTATCAAACGCACCATGCGGCTTGTACACATGGCCAGAGAAAACTTTACCGGCAAAGTTATTTCTTACAGTAGTGCTTTATCACGAGACAATGAAGACAAAAATATCACCTGAATGCAAAACATCTTCAGTCTAGATCAAAAAAATAAGAGGTGGCTAGACTTGTAAAATAATGACTAAAGAATGGCGGTTTTCAAACAGGTTATCTTACTGTGCCACTGTTTGGACAAACTGACTGCCCTGCCCCTAAACTCACACTAATATTTGGGCCAGTGTTGGTTTTTCAGGGTTGGGTTGCTCAAACAGAGTGATATATTACGTTAAAATTGCAAAATTACACACTTAAGCTTTAAATTACAATTTAAAATATATAAATACATAAATGATGTGGCCAAATTGTTCTCAAAAAGTAAATCACCAGCTACTTAGCCATGTTTGAAGAGCTACACATTGTAAGAGGGAAGTCACAATGTTGAAAAATGAGGGCGGAGAACTTGCACAGAGCATCACTGCCTTCACCACGGCTGGGGACACTCGAATTTGAACGTCAAGATTAAAGGGAGAAGAAAAATGGAAGAGAGGGAAGAGGAGAAAGAAGGCAGAGAATATAAAAGAAGAACAGTTTATGGCAAGGATTTTTTTTTACTACCAAAATATTTAATAAAACATGCATATAAAATCTAAATATTTAGGAGAAGTTTAATTAGGGATAAATAATATCTGAAATATATTTATCGTAATTGAAAAATTTTTAGATAAATTGAATAGGAGTGGAGGGACAAGAAAAACAAACATTAAGTTGAAGTTTTTCTTCTATTCTCAAAATTTTATTAATTTGCATTTTGATCTTGTTTCCCAGTAGTGGCAATATATTAACATAACATATAAACACAAAACAATAAGATTTGCTTTCAGAAAATTATTTTAAATTTTATGAACGAGTAAAGAAAATCTTGTTTAATAAAAAAAAAAGGGTTAGATGTTTTACTGTGAAACAAGATCAAAATGCAGATTAAAGGCGTTTATCCCATTGTCTGCCATTATATAACTGACAAATCTTTCTTTGTGTTCTACTTAAGAAACAAAATCACC
This sequence comes from Enteromius radiatus, assembly GCA_032357445.1. Taxonomy (NCBI): domain Eukaryota; kingdom Metazoa; phylum Chordata; class Actinopteri; order Cypriniformes; family Cyprinidae; genus Enteromius; species Enteromius radiatus. Next base: position 9,582,912 of record JAUCMS010000022.1, on the reverse strand, counting down.
TACATCTTGGATGCCCTGGAGGCAAGCAGAAAAAAATTTTCATTTTTGGGTGAACAATCCCTTTAATAACATTTTTCGTAATAAAGACCACAAAACAAAAATGAAATGGAGAAAAAGTGAAAAAGAAAGCTGTGGAGACCCCTTTCAGGAAGTATCGCCCCTTCTTTGCTTTAATGAGGTTAACTGTAAAAGCATGTGCAGGATACAGTCTCTATACACAGTAACAGAAAGGTCACCTGCTATCACATCAAGGCCCCCGTCTCGGTACAAAGCAAGTGTAAAATTACAATTACACCTTAATGAATGGCATATTTCATTACATACATGCTAATTAAGAAGTTTCGGAAACAACTCTGGCTGTGATAAGCATCTGCTTTAGTACCACGACAGATTGTTCAATCCTCAGAGCTACATGTTGCTTTGTTTCCGAGCGAGGAAAAAAAAAAAAAAAAAAAAGACAAGAGCATATGCGTATTGGAAAAAGGTAGCGGCTCTTGCGCAGCTTTCGGAGTGGGGCCTCTCTCTCGCTGTAGTGTCAGTGTTCCAGGTGGAGTGTGGGAGGAAAGGCTGGTGTTCTGGCTTTTGTAACGGGCACCCGTCTCCACAGGCTGACGTGAGCACGCTAATCGCTTTAGCTGATCCCGCTCGGCTGTGTGTGAGGCAGATGTTTGTCAGGCCACAGCACTGCTCAGCGTTCACACTGCACTAAGCGAGATTAACCGCCACCTTTATATATTTATTTATTTCCTCATTCCCTCCTTGCCCCCGCCTGCCCCAATTCTTAATCCCTGACTAAAAAGCTGAGAAAAAAAAAAAAAAGCGCTATATTAAATCATTGTGTAAAGCACCCGCCGATCGTTTCACAGAAATGTGTTTTCCTCCACGAATTTCCGAGAGCGGCATTGGGAAGAACAGCCAAACACGCAATAAGACAAATGTTTACGAAACGGCGACGAGGCCGCTCCATCATATCGACGCACAACTCTCTGAGGTCGTGGAAATATTTTCCTGGTGTAAGTCAAAAAATAAGAAACATTTGAAGTGAGAAACCCAAGCCCTTGTCATTTGATCTCTTCCCCCATTTCTTTCTTCTCTGTTGTTCCATTATGCAGGTGCTGGAGGCCTGAGGCTACGAGGCATCCGCAGAACTGGGCTGTGTGCAGATGCAGCTACCCTGCACATAAACACTACCAGACGTCCATCCAGCCCCGCTCTGCTCCGCTGTATATTACTCACATGCGTCCAATTTGGCCAAATCAACCCAACATGTCCCTCTATGCTCGCCGCGCTCTCATAAAAAAAAGGCATAATCGTACGGGATATGTAAACATCTGGCAGAGGACGGGAATGACCCGCTGCCGGGACGGAGGACAAGGTGCAAAGATCAAACGTTATCCAGATGTTACGTACTTTGTTCTAAGCCGCTTGAAATGCTGTTATTGTTTGGTGATTCGTCATGAGTTTTGAGACAATGGGAGTTGTATTTACATACACTGACCATATGAAAAGTCTCCTTACCGACTTCTTTTAAATAGTCGATGCTGATGCTGATATGTAGAATGACTTATATAAGATGTTGATTTCATCAGAGTTGTTGCAGAGAAAGTAGTGCGTTGCAAGTGAAAGAGCTGCTTCACTTTTCGCATTCTGTTCCCTCTATACTTTGGCCCTAACTAATAGAGTACTTTGGACAAAAAAGGCACAGGAGTCAAAAGCAGTACTACTCAAAATGCAAAAAGGTACTAAAAGCAAGACAATAAAGTAGCTGTACAGAAAGGACAATCATCTAAATTTACAGACACTAATAATTAGCAAAACAAAAACACTGAACCATGAAATTTCAAGACAAGCAACATGTCAAATGTAAAGGCATGCCAACCTGTGTGCTCTGCAAGCTGGGAGTAACGTCAGCAGCCCCCCCTCCCCCTCCCCTCCCTTCATATAGTCCGTGGGGAAGGTCCCTCCGTGAGCTCCCGTCTACACTAGGGTCCACTGCACCTGTGAAAAAAAAATAAAAGACACGTTACACCTTCGGCTTGAAATTAGAGTATCCTCCCAGGACCGCGCTCCAAACCAGAGTAATTGACTTCACACGCACACCCCTGACGATCTGACATTTCCCGCTCTACTGATGTATCCCGCACAGGTCTGGTATACGGCATGTTTTGTTTGTGTTGTGCTGGGGAGTTTTCAGCTAGAGTGACATCAAATGCAGCCACCCTGGGGTGTCTGAGACTAGAGACTCCTGCTATAACCCGCTTCCCTCTGCTCACAAACTGTGTCCTTCCGAAAGGTTATCATAGAGCCGCTTTGTCGCTCCTAATCCAAAATTCATTACATATAGCAGTTACCACACTTTAATACGATACGTTTCCTGAATGGCTGGGTGAGCTCCTTCACAGTTCAATGGGAGGTAAGGACAGGGCAAAAAACGGACAGAGATGCAGAGAAAAGCACCATAAACATGTAGAGCGGTATGTGTCAGCAGCAAATCTAATTTACCGACCTCGCAACCCATCGCACATTGCCAGGTAAGCCAATTAAGTGCCTATTAACCCTGTATAAGTGATAGGGGTGGATAATCTTTGGTTTCTTGGCATGAACAGCCACCCTGTGACAGGGGTACTGTGGCCGCTTTCTGAGTGACAGCGCTGGGAAGGTCAGCCGGTAATGTGCAGCGTGAATGTGCAAGTGATAACGACAGGCCCCTCTCATCGTACCCGGCTCGGATAGCTGCTAACTGGATTGGATGGCCCGACCATCACATCTCTATGAGCATGATACACATATGTTCTAAGCTGACGAGAACGGAATCAGCGGATGACGATGTGCAGCAATGCCTGCGATGGAGCAAACACTGGAATACTGCGTCTCTGTTGTGCTGGTCAAATTGCAAAGTCAGACATAAGGAGGAAAGCCAAGCTTCTAACTTAACCAAGCAGCTGTTTAAAGCAGTTCCTCATCCTCATTGATACGCATATCATTTGGACATTTTTACTCACCAACGCACCTAAATTTTGCGACAGGCGACTAAATTTCTATTGATAGCAACTAGCTAATCAACTGAGTGAGTTAGATGCTAAGAATAAGTTTTGCACAGATAATATTTTCACTTGCCTACACTTGAACACTACGCATTTGAGAGTTCCACTATTCCTATGAATGTGCAGCATATTGTTAAGCACCATTAACCAACTCACTTTTATTTATTTTTGTAAAAAAAAAATAAAATAAATAAGCATAGTTTGAGTTTGAGCGAACATAGACAGCATGATTAATATTCATTAACCCAGCAGCTCATCCGACCATAGTAAATTTTACAATATTTGTGGCAGAATTCACAGTAGTATTAACACTAATGTTTTTTTTTTTTACAGAAATACTGAATGACGATATCTCAAGTAATAGTTCAAAGCAAACAAAGTTCTGTTCAGTATGACAGATTCATGCATTTTCATTCATACAGGATTGTCATTTGCTTTCAGATAATATTGCATATGATAAATGTACCTTCATAAAAAAAAGCTTTTTTTTTTAAATATACATTTATAAATATTTATATACTAGCCAATGGCAATTCTATTGCCAAGGTGTAAGTAGAGGGTTGACTTCATAAAAATCCAAAACATAGATTGAATAAGCAATTTCGAGTCATAATTAGGAACCCTAAAAACCGCTTCGCAACATGGAAAACACACTTAAAATAAGATATCACAAAGTGACAAAATTGCAAAAATCTACAACACTCTTAACAACATGGCAAAAACTTCTGGATGGGTAGCTGAACTTATATCACACACCGATATGAACAATCAGAGCAAGGATTCTACTTTAGCAACTACTTTAGTCTTTGTGCAAGTGGAACAATTGACCATTTTACAGAAACACAATTAGAGGCTGTGAAATGAGTACATGCTTCATTCCAGAAGAGGAAGATTGCCATTTCTGCATATTTGAATCCACAAGAAGGCAATCACTGAAATATGCAAACATTCATGAGAAAATAAATGTAGTGGAAAATTTGGTGCATATCTGCAATCAAGTTTCATGCGCAAGCTCTAGGAAGAAAGAAGGGAGCTAAGGCAAATCGAACTGATATCAAGTATCAACTGTTTCTCAATGAGATTTCAAAAAGCCCTCAAAAACATGTTTGAGTAATAGCATGCGTTTCAAAATCCGACAGATTATTGGACGTGTCAATACAGTTACTAATACAGAGAAAACGTCGGCATATGCTTTTAAAATGTGTCGATCCTCTGTGATCACCGTTTATGAAGTGCTATATACAAGTCATTTTCCCCTCACAAGCATTGGACAAGTGCCTTTCAACTGCTTTAAGGCCTGTTCCAACAAAGTCACGGACAACAATTGGGAAAAACCACACTTAACGTATAAAATAAAATGATATTAACCATATAATTGTTATTTATATAGTCTAGGGATTTCCTTGCATTGAGAGGAATAACAGTAGTATAATATATTCATTAACACATGATATCCATAGACTATATTCAAACATCCATGTACTCTTCAACGTTGCACAGTTCCACTAAATTGCTTCAACCCTTCAAAACTATGACCTTTCTCCAACCTCTAAATGCTGTGAACTACAGTAGATGACACGTTCCCGCATGCACGGAAATCTCTGTATTGGGCATATTTGGGCATAATTCTAAAAGAACCAGTCATTTTCACATAACACACCCTCAATTCAATTTAAACAGACTACTAAATGTTGAGTCATGACATCTAGAAAGAAAGAAAGAAAAAAATAAATAAATCAATGTAGCCAGCAGTGCAAACAGTTGATAATTGCGAATGGAAGTGGGGGGCGGGAGTGCAAACATCATTTGTTAAGGTGAAACAGTACAGTTCCACACTACAGACAAGAGTCGGGTGGCAGAACCCTGCCAAAAGCAGTAATTGATCATTTACATGCAAATAGAGAAAGCAAAAAATGGCTTCAATCTAAAAAAATAAATAAACAGTGAGCGTTTTGAAGTGCCGCGTTGCACAGGCATCCAGCAAAATCAATTCACACTCTGAAGAAACCGTTTTCCTCAGCCGGAGATAATGTGCCACACTATAGGCTGTCAGATACTTATCAGAGGGAAATTAGCTAAGGAATACTCCCCCCCACCTAAAAACAAACAGGTCAAGCGTTCCACCTCACTCCCAAATCAGCGATATCATCAACTGGAGCCCCAGAGTAAATGTCAACAATTGAAATGATTTGAGCACAGTTCCTTCCAATTGGTCATTTCTAAAATGTCCTGGGGATATAGCAGAAACCGATTACAGTATAAGAATGAGTCCTTCTGTTGCGCAGCCACTTCTGCAGCACACTGCCAAGCCATTTAGTGCTGGAGAACATGTCGAATCTTCAGGGATGATCTGATTAAACCATTTCTTTTGATTTAAAATACAGGATAGATTTCCATTTGAGAAGTTTATGTGTCATTTAACTAGCTTTTTTCCCCCCTAAACATTTCACTTAAGATGAAAAGTGTAATTTTTCCATTAACAATTCCATTACAAAGTGTTTAAATGCTTTCTCTAGCTTAATATGCAGAAACAACAAGTAAGCCATTTGCAGGATAAATCTCTGGTGGCAGTATCAAGCATTGCTCTGTTTGCCTAAAAAAATCCCAACCAGTCCAAAACAGCCAACAAAGTGAGTCTGGGGCAGAACTATCATCATTCAATAAAATATTCCTCAGCTAATAAAAGCTAGGAGTGTTCAGGAAACTTTATCTTTGATTCTAGAAGTTTAACTTATTAAAAACCCCTTTAGCTCAAATAGCTGTGTGTGCACAAACAGAGCCCAAGTGGAACAGTACTAGTTGTATTAAAAACATAACTGTGCAGAAATGCATTCGATGCCCTGGCCAGATGTTCATGCCTGTCAAAGAAAAGCCCATACAGATACAGATCTAATAAAAAGACACAAGAGAAATATTTTAACATACTCTCTGCTACACTGTAATATTAAAAAATTGAATATTTTTCAAAGAATCAAATATGATTTTCTATTTAAAAAGGATGTAATATAAAATGTATCTTTCAATATTCTGAATATTGAAAGATAAAGGCTTAAAATTACTTTTAAATTTTCTGTCAGTGGCAAAGATCACATATCGAGTCTTGTTTGTTTTAGTTTTGACTGTAGCTCAGATTCATGTTGGGTAAGTGACCTATATCTGTCTTCAGTGTGAACAGACCGTCGCTCTGAAAGGAGCTGCACAATAACGTCACGCACATTATCCACATAATTACAAAAAATTACCATGGGAACCATCTATAAATAACACCACAGCAACAACAGTTACTCTTACAATTAAAATAATATAACATTTGTTGCAAACAATAAAACGACCCTTTTAGATTCTGTTTACTTTTTTTGGATGACAGCAGTGGCTAATAGCAAGTTACCACAGTTTTACCACATGATAATTTAGTGGAAACTGTGGTTACAATTGTACATTTTTGTAAGGACGTGTATTTATAAACCCCAAAACCTATATTTGCGGAAAAGTCCATCATGTAAAACGAAGACAATGTCTGAAAAAAAAAAAAGTACTAATTTTCTATCACTGACAGTTCAAATTTCCCTCAAATTATGCTTAAACTAAAACATCTCTGCCAAAAGCACATCCATCAAATAAACACACAACTACAAATAGTGTCCTAAATTCCTGCTTCCCACACCATTGTACACTGAGTGCTGCAGCATGTACACTATTTACTAGGGATAGGCATTTTAGGTCATTTTAGTCATTTGACAGCTAAACCAACCAAGTTGTTCTACTTAAATGTTATCTGTTCTACATCATATGACTTCAGAAGACTTGAAAAACACCACTAACGTTATATGGACTACATTTATGTTCTCTGTTGCTTTGTCATTATTATGCAGTTTGACATACCTGAGTATTTGTTGACTTCAACTGTATGGAACAAAAAGCATTATATATATAAACTGTACCTATTTGTCGTACTGAAGTCAAACTTATATTTTAAGCTTTATTATAAGCCATTTCTTTCAATACAGAAATATTAATATTGATGACAAAATGTGTGTTTGACTGTGGCTCACAGTTCTCAAGTTTCCACAGAGCTGAGAAAAACATTAGAGGGAAAATTGGTAGTATTTAGAAGTTCTGATTTGATTGAATGCGGTTCTTGGCTTGAAAAGTCTGATTGCAGGCCATTTGAGACCTTCTGTTATATTGATGACTTTTTACTTGTCAAAAAGTACCTCCAGAGTCCAACGTCTCTCATCCATTTAGACATCATATGCATACTGAGTCAAATGTCAGAGATTCAAAACAAACATGACAGGAATATAAAAATCAGACTCCATTTTAGCTTCTCCATTCTCTCGGCTCCATTTAGTCCTGTCACATTCACATTCTGTTTACCGCTACTGTAATTAACAGAGGCATCTCTCTCTGACTGAGACTCCGCATAGCGGTAAAGGTACATTATGCAGCGTTTTGCTATGCTAATCCAGGTAATTTGCTTCATGCTGAGCACACTTCCCCAGTGTCTTGATTAACGATTCGTTTTCCTGCATTAGTAACCTGATCAAGATATGACATGTGGCATCTCGTGTATTTGTTCTTAGAAAGAATGCTTTTCTTGAAATCATTCATTTGCTCGTAGATTGTTCAGTTGCCTGCAAATCTGCCCATTTGGAAAGCCATTCAGTAAAGCCTGTATAAGCTTCTTTAAAGCAGATTGGAAGGAGTGACTGTGTCTTTAGCCTGTTTTTGGGGGATAACAGTCAAATACACATGGCCTAGATATAAACCAAAACAGAACTAGAGTCCGAATATACTTACTTCAGCATTTAAACAGCAGCGCTTGAAAATGACAATCTCCAAAAATTCTGTATTGATAATACAGTGAACGAACCATACCTAGATTACACACTGCATCTTCTGAAATGTGTAACCAACTCAGGAAACATCTAGGGAAAGTTTTTGTGAACCTAATATGTGTGTGTACAGTGTATATTTATTCCGTATATATATATATATATATATATATATACGTATATTATATATTTACATGATAAATAACATTACATATATTTACAGTTTTTACGCAAAAATATTTAATATATAAACATTATATTTTTCTCAAATATATACATGCATGTGTGTGTATTTATATGTACACACACAATAAATATACACAGTACACACACATATATTATGAACACAAAAACAGTGCATACTGTATCAATAATTAAGATTAATTTCAGAACATTTAATTTCTGAAATGTAGTACAGGAATTCGGACGTAGCCTAGAGCTATGTGTTCATTCACGCAAGAGTCTTTATGAATAACACTCGAGGGGGATGTCGGAGGTCTTATCAAGGGCAGAGTGACTGATGATGATAGCAGCAGCCCCTTATTACGTCAACTGACACTAAAGCGCATTGAGCTATTATATGGAATAACTAAAGCAATAGTTCTGATCATTCCATCCTACGCTCGTTGCACGCTCTTTCCCAACAAATCTTTAAGGCAGAATTTTCATATTCTCCATGAAGCTTGATGATCTCTTGCTCACCATGCTAGAATACTGATCCGTCTAAGTGGAATCATGCTGTTTGATTCGTTCATTTGTCTGCCTGTCAAAGGGAGCACTGGAAATATCTAATTTTCCTTTGAGCCAATACCTCATCCGTCAATGGGAACAAAAGGTCAGACACATTACAGTGGTCTGACTGAGTGTGTTCAAACCCAACCGCTGCTTGTCTGAGATGAACAATAACATCCCTCAAACAGTAAATATAATTCATTTCAGGGTCTAAATGGAAGCATGTCGCCACAGGGTGAAGAACAGAGCGCTGGAAAATTAAACGTTCTATGAAACACTCTAAAATGCTTACAATTAGGCTTATTTCAATATTCAGTTAAAAACGCTCACTAACATCCACTAAAACAACAACGTAGCAACTCCATTTAGTGTGCTAGGTAATATTACAAGACATTTTAACCTACTAAATGGCATCTTGGAGCAACATTCTGGGACAGCTACTTTCACGTTACAAAACTACAGTGGGTTTCTCTCACTATAAGCTAATAACAAGATGAGCTTACTACACTGAAGCTACATAAAGACCCACGAAAAGGAAATACACCAAATATTGAGAAAGATTCATCTATGCAGATTTCATTTTTTTTAACACGGGGGGGAAAAAACTGTCAACTTGACCTTCCCGTAAAACCAATGAGGTCAAGATTCAGAAAATTTCATTTCATACTACAAAACTCCAGTGCAGTTCATCTTACTAATAACAATATTAACTAACTACATTGAAGCTGTTTGAACTGATAACCTTCCTGAAGACCCGTGACTTTATAAATGTATCTTATTGTGAATGATTCATTTACGAAACATGTCACAACTCAGTCTCGTGAAACAACGGACTTCTCGCTGTTCACATACAATGGACTTCTCCAGTCAATTAAAACAAACCCACTCAAAATGAACTGAACTCTCCAAAACAACATATGAAAGATGAACTGATTTAGACTTTCCAACTCCACATACAGTATGAAAGAGAGACCTCTCTTCTGACAAAAACTACCTTGTACAAAAAAGTAGTTTGTAACTGGAAAGAAACTTTGTAAGCAGTTGATCTACTGTCAGACTACTAAGAAGCGCAATGAGGATAGTTTTGTCTTTTGTTACTTGCGCTTTTGAACAAAACAGAAAATGTAGGGAATGAAATGCTCTATATTCTTAATTGACGGACAGAGCCGAATCCCTCATGCGCTCTTGACAGCACAGCGGATCCCAGTGATGATGCAAGTCCAGACCTCAGGCCCAGCTACAGTGAGTCACAGAGCAGAGCAGGCTGTTTGGATCACAAAAACTCGTCTATTATTACACCACACATGTCACAACTCCCAGTGGCCCCCAAGAGCCTGACACACACACCGAAACAGCTGCAGACACTTATACATAAACACATCACCCACTGAGACAAGAGAGAGATAATAAAGAGCACACTTATATGGAAACATAGACAACTCAATAAAGCACTTCTGTATAACACATCTCATTGCGCATATTCTTATTTACTATAAAAAGCTGCGGCAGAAGACTACAACTGTTTTCACTACAAGTGTTTTCACTGTTTTCTCTACAAAAGGTGATAATTTGCTACACTGCAAATCCACTTGCTTTTTACTTCAAGAAGGTTAAAGGTGCCGTGATTTTTTTGTATACTTTATTTTCTATTATTTATTAATTCATGTAGTTACTTCATAGTTTAGTTGTTTTTGTCACTTTTATTCAAGTTTAAGCTTTAACTGATTTGTAACAGTTACAGTTTTAGTTAATAATTACACTACAACGGCAAAGGGTTTAATTTCTGCAACACTAGCAGGTACTAAACACTGTTACTATTGTCATTTGCAAACATAAACATGGAGTTATGCCATCCAAACAAAAAGACTCTGACTGGTGAAAAAATACACTCTTTACATTTCAATTTAAACAGTTCACCAATAAACTAATATCATAGCATGACATGCTTTCTCCTTTTTAACAGTGACTTACCATGGCCCTTATGCTCCAAAATGAGCAGCTTAAAAGTAATCCATAAGACACATGCGCTATATTTTGAATCTCCTAAAGATACACAACAGCTTTGAGCAAAGAACAGACTAAAAATTCAAGCCGTTAACTCTGAAACTGCTACAACCGGATGATTAAATTAGTGAGCTGAACTCTGATTCATTTATGAATCAGCCTGATCTGTGAACCGGATCAACTGGTTCACTGAAATGAACCAGTTCAAACAAATGAATCATTCACTGATCCGTTTGTTTGAGTTCAACTTACTGACTCAGTGATCCGGTCACAGCAGTTTTCAAATTAACACCTCACTGGAGGGGAAAATGATCAGTGAATAATGACTTTGTAATGTCATCTTACAGCTGTGTAAGTATTCTTGAACGTTCTCCCCTTGCGTGTCGCACAGAAAATGAATGACATTAGAAGTTGTAAATAATGACAGAACTGTTCCTTTAATACAAACACGGCTGTGATTCTCCCTGAGAGACACACAAAGAGCAAAAGGCGCAGACCACACGCAGGTGCTCGGCAGCAGAAGTGAAGGTGACTGGACGAGAGCGGGCGGGAAGGGCGGCTCTGACTGAGCTGAAAAATGAATGCAGCAAGCGGGCGGCGCTTCAGGGCCACTTTCCAGCACTAAAGACCAACAAGATCAATTACCGAGTGGAGATGTTTCTCAGCGCCACAGTGAGCGGCACCTTAATGAGAGAGGTTTCCATTACCTCCATAAATGGCCTAAGAGAGACGCACTGATGAAGCAAGAGCCGTAATAGCCTTTCTCTCTTTTCCTCCCTAATGACACTGCAAGTGGATTACGCTGCCAATCCAGCCATCCTCCGTGTTTATCATTTATGTAAATAACGTCAGCGCCGCTGACACGATGTGGGGAGGTGGCTGATAGCGAGGAGATGAGGGTGTGGCCTCTGAGGCTTTTCGTGAGGTGCGAGAATATTATCTGTGCGTTTTGACAGATGCCACGTTAAGCAAAATCTGTCTACGTTTCAAGCATGCAGCTGTTTTGAGCGACATGCATGCACACGTGTGAGGAAGAAAGCGAGTACGTGTTCTCACTTTATATTCAGGTGAGAGTAAACGCCTTCCACTTCTGCATCAGACAGGTTTTTCTAATATGCACCATCTGAGTGAAGAGGGATTGAAAAAAAAAATACATCAGCAGAAATATACACAAGTGGCAATAATCCTCTGCCCCCAACACTTGTGCTGTGCAATAAGCAAACTGAGCTTATCAGGAGCAACCACCACTCCTTTTAATAGCCACCGAGATGCAGTGCTTTCAGGCAGGTTTCTGTTCCTGCTTTTTTTAAGAGCTTTACTGAGTGTGAGTGTGTGTCCTGGTCCTCTCTATTTTCTATGAACGGTACATGTTAGGGTTGAAAATAAATCTCTCATTTCATAGTTTTGGCAATAAAACGGCCATTATAGCCAATTTCACAAATAAACATTTATATACAGCAATTCAATAAAACATCAATTCAGTTCTAAAAAAATGTTTCAAAATGAGACCTCCGGAGAAGTTGCATACATTATGAAGATGCAAATTAAATTCTAAAATCTTAATATATACACAATGAATAAGTGCAAAAAATGTATTTATTTAAATTATTTTGTAAATTAAAAACTGATTTAATGATCTGCTGTGATATCACTTGCGTTTTATCAATAAATCATTGTCAGCATTTTTATGTGAGAGTATGAGAGAGAGTAATTATTATTATTATTATTATAGAAATAAATATTTTATTATCATTGATCGGCCAGTTCTAGTCCTATTACAGGTGAGGCCAGTGAATCCAGGTATTTGGACAGTCTCATTATTTAGGCACACAAGTGCATTAATGCACTTCCTCTTGCCTGTTTTTACAGGCTCCACTGAATTACTTCTGCGGCGGTTCGATTTGTGAGGTTGTTTATCAGGCAAAACACAATGTGCTCTGTGTGCAACTGCACCAGGAGTGTCAATGACGCAGGGCTGCATTACTAATTCAAAAAACAAAAACCTAATAAACTTCTCTGTTGTCAGATGCAACTCCCTGACATACTGAGCAGCATGCAGACTGCAGGCTCTATGATTCAACTGACCTTATGCAATCACAGCCCATAGGAAACAGCACAGATGAATAAATCACAGCATAGAGCATAATCACATTGCATCTGCTGTATGTCACAGGCAAAAAAAAAAAAAAAACAATAGAGGAAGTTTACATATAAATCGTCATCTATCCAAGCAGTCTGGAGAGTAAAAGCTCTGCAGTTACACTGACACCATGCTAAACACAAAGAGTGTTTGCACACAAATTAAAATTTCATTTTGTCATGTTTTGCATATGCACACTTCCCAGACTTCATTAGCAGGCTACATGAGCTCCTCTCAAAAGGCCAAACATCCCATTTCAAGACATTCACGGAGGGCCTGTGCTGTTAAAAATGAATTGCCATCTTCTAATCTAAACACTGGCCATTCAGATGCGCATGTTACTAAAGCGAGAGGAAAGGGATTATGTAAATATTAGCTGTTGACACAAGAGTGTGACTATATTTCAGCAAACTGACAAGCTGAGCTGATGAAGAACAGGCGATAACAAAATCAGCCATGGATGCTAATGTCAACTGATGTAAATTTTCCCTCTCCTCCTCCTACTGCCAAAAGCTAGAGTTCAACCCATCAACAGCAGGCCCATCATAATCTATAAGACTATATTTATCAAACAAAGCCCATATACAACGTTACAACACGTTTTACATTTATTTTTTAATGGCAAATTATATATAACTGGCATATTTATTTATTTTTTATGTATACATGTATGCATATGTATATATTTTTGTACATATTTACAGATCCTTTTAAAGGGATAGTTCAAAATGACAATTTTGTCACAAATCAAGAACATTATTAAATTAAGATATTTTTGATGAAATGGGAGAGTTTCTTGACTCTGCATAGACAATAAAGGGAACTACCATGTTCAGTCCAGAAGGATATTAAAACAGTCCATTAGTGGATCAACCTAAAAAATGTTTAAACTAAAACAATACGTTTTTCATCAAAAATGTTATTTGTTAATTTGTTGTCCAAATATGAATGAAGGTCTTACGAGTTTAGAAAAACACAAGGCTGAGTAATTAATGATAGGAACTATTAAATTCTTAAAGGTGTGGAATTTTTTTTTTTTTTTTTTTTTAAATCAAGCCACATTTTGGCAAGTATAGTGATCTTACTGGATGAATTATGTCTTTTACAGCAGCACAAAACTATTCAAGTGGGATGTTCAGTCATGCAGAGTAATGTTTAATCAGGGCTACAACGTGGTTGAGAGAGGATGCTTCTACTGTTACTGTTCCTTCTCTTAAAGCCAACATGAAGGTCCCTAAGGCATTGGAAATCAACGTCCAAGCCACAGTCACTCCAGCTCTGTCTGACAGACACACATGGCACTGCGTATCCAGACAGCTTTGACGTTAAATTCAAGCTTGTTAGTACACATCAGCCAGCCACTGCATTCACTGCAGCTCAATATCCAGGGCTCAAGTCTCACTGCCATTTCACGCTAAAGGCCAAACAGAGGCAGACCTCAGTGTGCTCTTCAACGGAATGTTCTAGACTCTGCCCCAAGGCCACTCAGGACATTATCATGAGAACTCACAGGAAAGGCCATTGTGTTTACAAGAGGCAATTTCCTCCTCCTAATCCTTTTCTGTTTCCCTGTTAATGTAAATGGACCGGATGCTGCGTGTCTCCACGAATGGTTGAGAGCAAAGTCGAGTCCGACTTTTAACACCATGAATCCGTGCAGTGCAAAAAGCACTTACGCGATAGTGGCGCATGATTTATCTTTGAAAATTTAAAAGCCCTCTTGGTCTTGCAGGAGATCCTAGTAGTTCCTCATGGATCCGAGAGCAAACAAATGGAAACATCGGCATGCGCCGCAACCAACTCCTCAACCTCTGGTGAGGTAAAGGTCAAACCGTCACTGTATCGCCAGAGGAAAATGAAGGCATGTTAAACACAGGCTGATAGTGCCCTACAGTAAATCAAGTGTAAGACAGGAGTGCTAAGTCACGTCAGGAGCATGTTTCAAAAATTATTGTTTAATTCTGATTAGTCAATTATGGGCTTCTTCTGTAATGACCACTACACTGTATAGCATTACCCCTGGCAAACAAGTTTATTATGAGACTGTACTATTTTTTCTTCTCCCTGTGGACTCTTTGGCCTTACATAGTAAACTAATTTGACCTTAAATCAACATTGCTTGGTCATAATCTCAAACCCAACCCTTTTAGAGCGATACACAACCATCAGCTTCACCCTGTCACAATAACCACTGTAGAACATTAAAAACAATTTGCACTTAGAAATGAGTACAATTCAAGAAAAACATTGAACTAAACACAAAACTTTTGAATTAAAAGTTTCAAAACAGTATTCTCTTAAAATGACTTTAAAATGATCTCATTTTCAACTTTTCAAAAATCCTATTTTTTTTTTATTTTGGTTTTCAGACCTCAAATGGTTGACTTTAACCAGTGATGGAGATCCTGTGTCAATGTTTCCAACAGACATTTCTTTCTAAGAGCTGCTTAATTACTAATCAACACTTCACTCTTGTAACATGAAACACTAGTAACGTCAAAACTAAGACAAGCGTGATAACTCCCAGCACGGGCAAAAATTAACTCATTTAAATGAAGAGAATCCCGACAAACCACTAATGTATTTGACAGATATAAATCAAATTGAGAATTCAAACCGGTGACTGATATTTAATGTGCCACCAAAATACAGAAAGTGCTTTGAATTATTGATAAGCAGGGAGCAGGACGATTTTAAACAGCTCTGCTCCTGCTATCAATCATTCATGCGCTTCCCAGCGAAAACACTTCACTCCCTCAAGTGTCGGATCTCACTTAAAGGTGGAGGGCCTAAGCTACGATATCTCACTTCAATTGAAGGATTTAAATAAACCAGACAATTAGAATTTATCATCCCTAAACAAATTGTATTGCAGTTGATAGAACAGATCCCTAGGTCAAGGATAACAAATGCATTGGGTGTGGACTAACAAACAACTCGCATATCTTTAACAATCAGTCATTTACAGCTGCACTAGGAAACGTTTGCCAGTATTTCTAATTACAAACAGACTATATAACAATTAGAGCGAGGCAAATATTTTCTATTAGGTCATGCCTACGGTGAGCGTAATCAAACTTGCACCCACACGGACTAATAGAATACAGACTATCTCTGCGCAAAGTCCTTTGGTGCCAATCACCCAATTAGAGTCTGCATGCAAGTGCTTTCTGCCCTGTCATCACAACATCAAAGGCTGGCAAGCCCTTCGCGATGGAGTCTACCTGCCAACATCAGAGCTGCTTATTGTCTTCTGGAATCCCTGAAACCACCTACAAACATCTGGGGTTTCCCCTATCAGCAAAACAAGAAGTGCAATGATTTGAAGGAAAGGCATTGCTGATAATGTCATAATTTGTCACAGGGATTTTGAGGACTCTAGCTACAATTTTAGCAGCAAATGAGTTTTATTTGATCTAGAATGGTACTCGGATCACACAGTACCACCAAGCCCTTAAACGTTTGCAGAAATAGGGTACAGTATTATAGTAGTAGCAGTATAGCAGCATATATACAACGGTTCAGTTATATAAAACTTTAATTCAGCAACAATACATTACATTTCTATTAAATGTTGCTCTTTTTAACTTTCTATTAAATAAATGTTTTTAAAAAGTTTCCAAGAAAGTTCTCCACGAAAATATTAAACACCTTCAAATATAAGATATATTTACAGCTATAAGAAATACTTAAAAAAATTTTTTTTTTTCAAATTACATTTTAGAAAAACAGTTTGCAATAATACACCACAAAATTACTATTTTTCTACTGTATTTACGTACGCAGCCTTGGTCAGCATAAGCCACTTTATTCAAAAACAAATTAATCTTACTGTTAAAAAAAAAAAAAAAAAAAAAACACCAAGCAGAAACAGTACAATACACTGAAAGCTCATCCGGTTTCAAACCATCCCATGTTTTCTCTTTTAGGAAAAAGTGATGTTTTCTGGGTGGAACACATCAATGATTTGGGGAATCCCTTGTGAGGTCGAGGCTTTCCTTAGACGTCAACAGTAATCCTGAGTTCCAAAGCTGTGACTAAGCTCCTGTACGTTCCCTGCCAGTACAACACTTTCCTTCTCTCCATCCATCGATTCCGTCTACGGTCTGTAATGACATTTCAGCTGAATTCTGTTATTGCTTCTGATTTGTCTCTACAACAACCAAATGACCTTTGATTGAGGATAATAGCTAAAAGCACTCTTTTTGTGCAGCGTCAGTGTCAGCTTTGCTGAGATCATATCATACTGTACTGTACACAGAATACAGTAGAGGCTTCTAGTGGGGCTGAAAGACAGCTTTGGCTAACTGAGAAATCACATCAGACAGGAAATATAATAAAATTATTGACAAGTGCACAACACCCAGCTGCTATTCATGGCAGAATGACTTCAAACTGCGTTGGTCAACAAGTAGGACGTTTTAAACGTGAACCAACCACTTTCAAAAAACCACACACTCGGCCTTAAAAAGGTAAATATTTAGTGGGCGTTCTGCTATGCATCATTCTGATTGTGCTGACGCTTTATAATCTGATTCATTATTAGCAAATAATATGTTATTATTGAGTAAATGACTGGAAACTAATATTTACCTTAGCAATAAAGTCACAATAATTTATTGCACACCCTCTAGACCTAACAGGCGTGGGCATCGTGTATATAAACGTGGCTTTGAGAAGCCAAAGCGGCGGTAATAGAGCACAGCTAATTATCCTCTGAGATGTTTTTGACAGCAATCCCTGTGCCAGTAATCTGTCTTGGCTCTCATCCAGTCAATCTTATTTATTTGATTTCAGTCACAGTCAACAGAGCACAAGGAGCGCAAGCACAAGTCACTCAGTAACACCACCCAAAAACAAAAGTAATCATTTGCAATCGTATACATTTGTCATTAGCAGTCCTAATTTAACAAATTGTTCACGAATGCAGAACTTAAGAGGCCTTATAAACAGTCAAAACAAGCAAGTTTAGATTGTTGTGATCCTATGCAAACATATAATGCCATATACAAGTCACAGCATGCCACAATTTGACCATGATTAATGACCAGAAATATCTGAATGCAAATCTTGATTTGTAAAACACATGGAACATAATTTAAAATGCAAAAATCAAGTAAGCATGAGCCACACAGCCATATAACTCAATGCCCAGAATAATGTCTTACACGACTTTGTGTAAACACAATAAATGATTTTTTGCCTTTCGAATGCTTCAGTAAATCATTTATTATTTTGTTTAAATGTACGCTATATCATTTATATTATTATTGTGCTGGCAAATCAGCAAGAAGAGTGTAAAAGGTCCACCACGTGTTAACCACTACATAATACAACAGACATGGTTTCCTACGTTTGAAGTCTTTAGTAATGAGCTTATGCAAACATGCAATATTGATCTTTCTGCTCCTCTATTCTGAATGCCTTCTATAATAATTTCATAATCCGTTGGGACGTGGGCATCTTGCCAAACATGTGTCATGACTTAATTAGCTATCAGAGACGGAAAAGACTGCACCTGTGACTGACAGGCCCGAATGCAATCTGTCTGCACTGTCTTTCACCGAACAATACTTTGTGGGGAAACTGAATAAACAAAATGTCAGATTCACTTCTGAGATAATTCACGGAAGCCTTAGCGAATGATCAAATCCACGCTCCTTTGAGAGCTGCATCTTTCCAGGAGGCAGTTTTAGGGCGTCTATTACTGTAATGGGATATAATTATTAATCTTCTCCTCAATTGTCACGACCAATTTGTAGAACTGATAAACCGTTGAAACAACCGCAATCCAGATTGATTCTACAGCTATTGAAATCTAGTTCACAAAGATAATATCCAAGTGTTTAAACTAAAACTCCGAAAGCACTGGAGATGCAATTGTTTTGCCAAGGACACATTCATCACCATGCACACAAAGTCTTCCACACTTGTGACAGTCTACTGACTTCCTCCAACATCAATATTTTCCAGAAGAGTTTTCAGCTTGAGTTGTTACTCTGTCAGACAGGCAACTGTGAGAAATTCCAGCAGTTTCTCCTCCCTGGTCCTACAAAAGTGGAGCTGCCCATCAGAGCACAGGCTTCCTGGAACCTCGAGCCCTCCCGGAGTACAAACATATTAAATATATACAACCAACTTTCTCTGGTAAGGTCAACTTGGGATGAAAATTTTGTTAAAGTTTAGTTAAGAGCAAATACACAAGTAGTAAAGAAAAAACAAGTCTATAATATTTAGATCAATTGTGATTAATCGCATTAATGTTTTTTTTACATAATGTGTGTGTATATATACATAATATTTATGTATTTAGAAATGTATATACAGTATATATATATATATATAAAATATGTCCATGTATGTATGTGTGTGTATATATATATATATATATATATATATATATGAATAATTATTATTAAAATTTATATTATATGTAAGTATTTAAAATGTTTTAATATATATTTTTCTTAAATATATACAAGCATGCGTATACTTTTATTTTGGATGCAATTAATCATTCGACAGCGCTAATATTATTTTTATGTTATAGCTGATAACCAGCTAAAATTAAAATGTTTATATTTCCAGTACCACATTTAATATAAAAATAATGTAAAAAATCCAATACCATATCCTAAATTAATAAATGAGTAAAACTACAAATTATTCACAATATCATCATGTTATATAGTACAAATATCTTACAGTTGTAATCGAAATTAGCAATAATCTAAAAGATTTTTTTAAGCAACTTTCCTTTTAGGCTCTAGTTCAAGAATCTGTCTTACTTTTCAGTTCCTTTTGTAAAGACATCTTTTCACAACAAGTCAATCAACTGTGATAAATACAGCTTTTTCTCACTGAATATCCTGTTTCACTCTGAAATACATCACATTATTGAAAAAAAAAAACATTGGCTGCAAACTGAATTTCACATTAACTTCAGGCAGGACATTCTTTTGACGTCAGTAGCTACACCCTAAAGTTGATATTACCTGTTTGAGGCCTTCAGTGTATCAATATACAACTGAGACTTAAGGGCCTTCATTCATTCAAATCTAAACCCGCCCTCACAACACCCCTATCTCTAACAACAAGAAACATCATTCCAGCTGACAATTCCATCTTTATGGAAACGATAACAGACATCTTTTTCAAGAAGATGACTTACTTTCTGCCTCTGCGAGCAAGTAACACAATAAAGAAGATCCGTAGTTCTCTTATCCTGTATAGCGTGTTACTGACAGTACATCAGCTCAGAGTGACAAATGCCTGCCGCCACGCATGATGCCAGCCACGAGTGGCAGAGGGGAGAGCAGAGGAGCACGGAGATGTTTATCAGACAACAAGCCAAGCTGATCTTCAGGACATGATGTACTTTGTCATGTTTCTGTCAGCTGAAACCAGTTCTGCTAGTAAATGACATTTTGAGTTTGACAATCCTCATCTAGTGATTTTGCAGTTTGCAAGGTAAACATCTAGAACACCCCTTGCAAATCGTCAATTTAAAAAATACATATTTTAGCCAACTCCTTTGAGACAAAGGAGTTTTTTTTGTCAATTGTTTAAATATTCAAACAAGGCATTCATAAATATGCACTAATTTGCATAAATCTCCCAGCATGAAAACTGGATGAAGCCAGTTTCAAAATTCCTTAAACTTATATGTAACATTCTGTAACTAAAAAGCTGATTTCTGGCTCCGTATACTAGAAACAAACCTCACTTTGAGAAAATGGCCTTTAATGATATTGCAATTGACATCTATCCAAGCTAAAATGAATATGAGGTCTAATAAAAATTAAATGTGCATTTTAGATGTTTTTCTTCCACTAATCTGAAGGATTGCATGTTCTAGAAACAAAATAGCACAAACTCTCAAAACTGGCCAGTGCCTGAAAAATGTCTTGCCTTCAAAAAAGACAACTTTTCCTTTTTGACAAACGATTTTAACAGAAGCACACAAAAACTGTGTGGTATCTTTACCAAATATGAGAGTGAGGCAAACAAACAAACAAAACACATCTTACATTTGCTCTGGAGAACAACTCCCCCCTCCCTTAATTCAATAAAAAGGCTTTTAGCCATCATAATGATTTACAAAGTGACGAGTCAAACAGATTTACAGCGACAGCCTGAAAGGAACCCAACACAAATACAATTACTATTCACGTGACCGCCACTGCCAACCCCCTCCGCTCGCGGGAGGCCAAGAACGGGAAACATGCTAGTACAGACACAGGCCCCGAGCGCTCTCAATTCACCCCTTTAAAAGAAGCCACCACCAAACGGGGTGGAGAAAAAGGCTGCCATTGTGGAAGTCACTTAAAGTGACAGACACTTGGAACAGCAGCTCGCTACAAGCCAGCCGCAATCATTATTCAATATCAGACGAGCTGACGAACCATAGCCAGAGGGCAGTGACGTGTGGTAATTCTTTAGACACCAGCTGCAGCTAACAACGCAGGGTACACCACCTCATTATTGGGGTCAATTCTAGACAAAACACTGTTGTTCTTCTGTCTAAATAAACCACTTTTTATTTTAATATAGAGACAAAAAGCACAATTGACCTTGATGGCATGACGCAAAGTTGTACTTGGGACTACAATGCTCTTAATGAAAACACACTGAAATCTCAGAGCATTTAATTCCAGCAGACTCAAAGCACACAGAGAAGAAAATTCTATTAAACAAATATTACTTTTTTAATATTCATTCAATTATTATTATAGAAAGGCCATGAACACAGAAATGATTTTAGGCTTAATTCCATACTATAAAAATAAAGTGGATTGTTGACAAAAAAATATTACATTTATTAAAAATAAATAAATGAGAGTTGACAAAAAGCACATATTCAAAATATTTGAACGTTTGTACAGTACAATCAATTTAGATAGTGATAACCTAGCAATAAGCTAATAATAAACTAGTTATAACCTCATAATAACTTAACGGCTGTTAGTGTAGAATGTCAAGTACCTAAAAATAACATGCACTGGTGAAAAGCCAAAAACACGGTAACAACTGTAATATTTTGAGATATTAAAGATATTAAGATATTAATTTAAAAGAACTGAAAAATGTATTCATATGGTGCAAAGCTGAATTTTCAGCAGCCATAACTCCTGTCTTCAGTGTCACGTGTTCCTTCAGAAATCAATGTAATATTCTGATTTATTTCATTTTTTTTCTGTAAAGAATGAAGAGTAAAAATTGGGCCAACATGTTAAATAAACAAGCATGTACATTGCGGCTCTTTGTTACTACAACTTGCCATCTAATTAATGATACTGCGGCACATAAGCAGTGGTCCCTGTGCACATGTTCAACTGCCTTTACACTTCCCACCTGCCCACTAACAAACAAGCTGCTTCGCCTTCTGCGGTTCTCGATGGCTGTGGCATGACGCAGGTTTGAGGTTTTGCGCTCTCTTTCCTGAAAACAGACCTACATAAATGTTTGTGTGGGTGTTGGCAACTATCTGGGTGGGAATTCTCTTGCAGAGGAACCCCTCAGGGCACTCCAGATTGAGTTTCCTCTGTTCCTGTGTCCCAGAGTCAAAAGAATTCCAGAGAAAATTAGACAGACAGCCATGTGCACGAAGTCTGCTTTTGAAAGCTAGAACAGGGTAAGGCACAGCAAGCCAACCTCAATAACGCTCATCGATTAGCTGCTCGAGATGTCCTGAAAAAGGTGCTTTTGCTTTCCTGTATCTGTGATGGCGACAGGGAAATATATATATATATATATATATATATATATATATATATTAAAAAAAGAAAGATCTGCATGTTATTCCTGGCCTGCTGTTTCTCATCTGAGGGCCGCCGCGAAAATCTGAGCTGGCATGTGCCATCCGTCCCTGGTGACTACTTACTGCAGATGCGGCAGAGTCAGGAACTCTCAGAGTCGTCCTCGGAGGACATGCACCCAACGTGCAACGCGCCACCGGCTCAATCTAGCTAATAAAACAACAATTCACTCTGATGCTCAACATCTCACCCTGGGCAACAGCATCATAGAAAACTATTGGGGAATATAACGGACGTCGTGCCGTCTTTAAGGCATGCCAGATTAATATGCCAGCAGTGAGTTAATGTGCAATTAAAACATTTCATGTGAACACTGTTTGCTTATGCATCAGCAACAGGCTCGCTACAGAAAGATCAGATTAACGATCTCAGCAGCCGCTAATGAAACACTGAACATGTTTATGAAAACTACTCACTTAGAAGCTCCGAAAGCTAGCAAGCTACTTTGCTGCCTTCACAGGAAGCTGCCATCTAAGGGAACATACTAACCACTGCGGAGCTTTAAAAGATATAGATATTGATAACTAAAAATCAGTTTGAGTATTTGAAATAAATATATTAAATATTCGATTAAAACCTAAATTAAATTGGCATCTAACTGTAAATTTTAAAATATTACAATTAATATTTTTACAGAAATCTAATTTTTAAAATAAAGATAAAATATATTACTAATTACTTCAATTAAAAAACCTAGAAAACAAAAATAAAAGTCATTTCAAATATTAATAAACACTAATTATTACTAGCATAGTAGCTAGTGCATTAGTAGCATTATTGAAAAATAGACAGTGACTTGAATCACAATCAATATCAATACATTTTGGAGTTAGCTTCTTGCTAAGCTAACACTACCAAAAACTGGAATAAAAAAGGAAAATTCTGTCATGTTCTTACCCTTATGTTAGAGGTGGGCGATACGGCAAAAATATCATGATTTTTTTCAGAAATATCACGTTTTTATCATGATTCTTTGTCATTTATTGTACTATTTTGCAAGTTCTCTGAGCAGTACAGACAAACTAATTTGCCTTTTTTATAAAAAACAAAGACTTTAAAAGGTAACAAAGTATAAAATAAAGCAATGATACACAATTATAATGTTTGCGTGAACTATCGCTTTAATAACAAACAGCAGCATTTTTAGTTCTGTCCCTTCCCTTTAAGAGCTAATATACTGGCATGTATCTGTTTTTCTCTTGATTGTTTACTTTCACTTTAGACAAAGAAACAGTGTTTAACGATGTGTGTTTTTGACAGCATTAACACAATCAGATGTGATAAATTTCATCAGTAATTAGGCACGGCTTTTAGTGCGCATGCTTCAGATGTCATCCATTTTCAATGTGAGCTGGCGGCGAGCAGCGGCGCGGCGCGACTTGGACGGTGAGAGCGTCAAGGAGAGTTGAAATCAAGTCAACTTTATGGTAATGAGCTATGACGCGGTTCGGCGGCAACCAATCAG
>JAUCMS010000022.1:9531661-9550484 GCA_032357445.1 Enteromius radiatus | reverse complement strand
AAACAAATTTAAGCATATAATATGCATATAGGCTAATAATGATAACAATAGTAGTAGTAGTAGTAGTAGTAGTAGTAGTAGTAGTAGTAGTAGTAATGCACTATACAAATCCATATTGTTTTGTATTTCACTTATAAATCTAAACGGTTAGAACTGATCTGATACAAATCTCCTCAAACACAAACAAGCGCGCCTCCATGCGAGTCCTCCTACTTCCCGCGAATAAAAGGAACAGCTCGTTCCGTATTTTGCGATTCGCCGATGGAAAGCTCTGAATAACAAAGACATGTTTGAGAGCAGCAGCGCCAGGCTTGGCTGAGTGGTGACGTCAAGGAACAATGACTCTTCCAACAGTGCCGAGACACAGCGCGCATCTACTGCCTCCTCTGCTCTGCTCTCCTCAGCCAATGCTGCACGACTCGACTGACCGGGGGGAGGCCGCCGCGCGACCGAGCGAGCGTCTAGTAGTGCATCACACGCTGCGCTGCCTCACACCACCACAACAGAATTCCAGCATGTCCCTATGACTTATGTCCTATAATATGGAGATATGCAAATACCCTGCCTGGGAATTTATAGCTTGTCATTTTTTTTCTCCTGATGGGCGCAAAGAAAATAGCTCACTATTAAAAGCGGCATTATTGTTTTAATGTAGATTTTGAGTGTTTTCTAACAGTAATTAAATCAGTTTATAAATTTGCAATGGAACTGTGTGCAACATCAATGAGAAAACTTGTTAATAATTATGGCTTCAACACCCCTATTCACTTTAAACATTGTAATTCAATATAGTAATGAATCATTTTAATTGAAAGCAAACAATGAAATACATAAAGCGTAATATTCCACAAGTGAATTTACATGATCTTCCTTCTGTCATTCATTCAGTTTTTGTTTGTTTGGTTTTTTTTTTTTTCTTTTATTTTCATATTTTTATACATACTTAGTTCATCAGAGTTTGTTTTTCAAGCAACACATTTTTGCATTATGACATTAACATAATCACTAAAATCAATTTATTAATCAGATATGAAAAAATGGCAATGTTCTTCTCTTTTGCTCTAAGTCTACAAGTCTACTACTGTCACCTCAGGAGGATGGTGGTCAGTGATTTAACCCCTATAGCTTACGTATAATTGGTTAAACCAAAGGTGTGAGAATTGACACCCCCTGTCAATTCACAGAAGCCATTGTTTTGATTATAGGAACACTGTGACATATTTCTCAGTAGGGCGTCAGATTTTTTTTCCTGCCATCTGTCAATTATTTCCCAACAATATTTGACCAGTGCTTTCAGAGAAAGTGTCTGGAAGAATCTTTTGACATCCTTAGCATCTCCACTGCACCACTGCTGACATTAATGCATGGGGCCCATTCTCTGAGCACTTTGTCTCAAGGACACTTGCTCCTGTACAGTTATCTAAGTTGGCAGGGATAAATCTAGCAATGACATCATCGGTCACAGGCAGTCATTCATATTTATTTCTGTCCTGTTCTTAGAAGGAGAGTTCACGATCCGTAGAATGACAATTTAAGTGCTGCAGTCAATGTCAAAGCACCCTTTTTCTCACTTTCAGATATTTTCCATTAGTTTTCCAGTTGCTGTTTTAAGCACACTTCCTTTCCGATCCTGATTGGCTGGTCCGATGTCTTTTTGTTGACATGCACTTATTCCTTAAGGTCTCGAGGCACTTTATCAAGCCTGGACTTTCAAAGTGATTTAACAGATGCTGTTTGAATTTGTCGATAGGATGACTGGTGCCTCAGATGGCTTTTGCAAAGATGGATATCCCCGTGTAACATCAGTATCAAAGCCCGGCATTGGTAATGCGGAGTACCACAGTGTCTATTGTGATATACCTTTTAAGCTGCTTGTAATATCCTGTGTTCTGGGCCATTAATCATGTTTTTGTGAAGTCCTTCAGAGATGCCACGGTTCATGCGAACAAAATCACGAGCAGTCAATGAACAGCACACTTCAGTTCAAAGCTGGTTGTTGTAAGGGTTCTTAGTGTTCGTGGATAAGCCCTCAACTCTTACATTCTGAGACAATATGACCAGAT
The DNA here is from genome assembly GCA_032357445.1 of Enteromius radiatus. Taxonomy (NCBI): domain Eukaryota; kingdom Metazoa; phylum Chordata; class Actinopteri; order Cypriniformes; family Cyprinidae; genus Enteromius; species Enteromius radiatus. The sequence goes on along the minus strand of JAUCMS010000022.1, from coordinate 9,548,421 downwards.
GGCTGCCAAGAAGATGGATGGACTTTAGGTGGAGTGACTTCAGCTTGACTGAACCTCGGTATAATTTCATACACACACAGATGCAAGAAATCAAGATGAGAATTTATAAGGTCTGGAAACGTGCTGGACAGGGTTGTGCAAAATTCAGAACTGAAAAATGGCCTCTCTTTTCATTCATGAGTGTAAATTTGAACAGAACTGTTCACATTCCACAGGATGCTGCATTGGAAATGACAGGAAGTGGAATTTACATCATGCATTTTACATATTTAATTACTTAAATGTAAGTGTTTTATATTTATACTGAAGTATATGTTTATACAAGTGTACATGCATTTATTATATGTGACCCTGGACCACAAACCAGTCATAATTAGAACATGTATTTGTACCAATAGCCCACATTAATTGTATGGGTCAAAATTAGATTTTTTTATTTTATGACAAAAACATTAGGATATTAAGATAGATCATGTTCTGTGAAGATATTATGTATATTTTCTACTGTAAATATATAAAAACTTATTTTCTGCTTTAACATTGCTAAGGAATTCAATTGGACAACTTTTCTCAATATATTGATTTTGTTATAGTCAATTTTAAATAGTCACATCTATTATTATGCGATCAAACCACACATCAATGCTTGATTATTCAGGTCTCAGATGATGTATAAATCTAAATTTAAAAAAAAATTGACCCTGATGACTGGTTTGGTGGTCCAGTACAGTATAATAAATGTATACAAATAAAAAAATATAAAATGTATATTGTAAGTATTGTAAATAAATAATGTAAAAACAACACTGTTAAATTTTTATATTGAATCATCAAATATAAAATGTATTAATATTTAAATATAAAATAAATATATCAAAATAAATTGTATCAAACAAATGTTCAAAATCTCAATAGACACACAAACTTTTGAGTTTTGTTTTTAAAGTCTTTACAAAACATTCAAACAAAGCTCTGACAACATTCAAAAGCTAACATTAGAGATTTCACATCATTTAAATTTTACCTGCTTAAAACGGAACTGAATTTTAAAAACCATGCTTGTTTTTTTTTGAGGTCTGACAGGTGTCAATAAAAGTATATTAATAGGTACTTCCCTCTCAGATGAAAAGCCAACTGAAAGGACAAAAAAAAACAAAAAAAAAAACAAGATAATTCGGACACGTATTCACATTTTTGCTGCACTTTTCGACCCGGACTGACATGAGCCGGCATTCCACAGAGCGTCACAGCTCAGCTAATTCCCTGACAATCACAGGGGAAATGATTGATGCTGCTGGGACTTCATAGCTACATGATGGAAGGAGAGTTTCAGTTCTGCTGACATAAGCTTTCACACACAGACTGAGCGTTCACAGATTATTTACAGCTCCTTTACACAGCGCTCTATCGCCCTCACAGACCTCCTTAGAGGAAACACAAGCGACTGTGCCAAAGCACCATTAACTGGGTAGGTGTAAAGGATATTACAGAAGTGTAAAACAGACAAAGAGCGGAAATGCAGATCAAGGGCATATAAATGAGCGGTGCTGAGACGTTACCGCAGCTCACAAAGATCAGCCCACACGGAGAAAGGCAGAGGTGCACAACGTATTTGACAACAAGACACAAGAGAAATCCGTTTAAGTACACTATTGATTCCCTTTAGAGTACAGCCACTGAGAGGAGAGGCGGGAGAAGGAGAAAAAGAGAGGGAGGGTGGGGGGTGGGGGGGAGTAAAACAGATGCATCTGGTTCTCTGTTTGCAGGAGTGGAGGAGGAACTCTCTCCGAGACTCTCTCCCCCTCTTTTATTTCTCAGAAAAATGTGAGCCATGGTGGATAAAGCAGACAGCCTGTACCCCATGCTGACTGGCCCGACTGGCTTTGGAGAGGGTAGAGGCAATCAATGTGAGCTCACAATAGAGCGAGAGCATTCAGAGAGCTAACTGCTCCCTCAGGCCATGTAGCGAGGAAGAGAAAGGAGGAGAAAGAGGATTGAGAGGAGAGGTAGGGGATGGACATAAAGACTAAGTTAAGGTTTATTTGGAGCTTAATGAAGAGCCAATGCAGGACGCGGTTTATTTTTCCCTCTTCTGCTGAAAAAAAAGCGTCTGATTCGAATACACACATTATCCTCAACCCTAAGAGTTCACAAACGCACACAATGTTAATTTTTAATTTAGCCAGTTTGTGTTTAAGTTGCAAATCCACACACACACGCATAAAAAATGAATTTATGCCACTCCCTAGAGGCTAATTTTAGCATTTGAACTTGAAACAGCAGACGAGCAGCAGAGAGAGGAAAGTTCACTGTTGTATACGGTTTGATTGTTAATTATCCCCATTAGATGGCATGAGACAAGTTGCTGGAGAATCAACTTACTCAGTGGCTCTCAGAGTAAATTAAGAGACGACCGAATTCCCTCTTGATTCAATGCCTGCTGGACTTATTCCGGAAAATTCATCCGCCAGCACTAGATATGCCCAGTCTAGCTCCTCTGACCTCCAAACACAAATAAAAACAGTGCTTGCTCAAACTGCACATTATTGTTCACCTTTAACAGAAGATGTTTTCTGTTCTTCAAGATTGCAATAATCAAATGATAGCGCTGGCGAGCTAAACAATTTTACATTGATCCACATAACCTTTTTAAGTCTATTGATTGTTGGTTCTTAAATCAGACATTCTCTAATCTCTCAGATACACCACATCTATGAGCAGCTTTTTAATATCGAAAGCTTCAATAAAAGCCTTTGACACTCGCTTTAAATGTGTCAGTTTCAGAAAATAACATGCATATGTTTTTTCCACAGTTGATGCGTGTTGGTAATTGTTAGCAAATGAGGAAAACGCAGTCCGGTTTTTGGATCACAGAGTGTTGAACAAACAACAGAGAAATGAAAATATAAAAGAGAGTTAGGGTTTAGTTGCGTGTTGCATAAACACAGCAGCACTTACATCATATGATCACCAAATGAGTGCATAAGGATTTTCATTGCTGTGTAAAACGCAGTCCAGACTGCATTGCGGGAAAATGAGCCTCCTTCTCTGGGAAATAAATGAAGCCCTTGTCTGAGAATGACCAGCATTTTCTCAGAGCCTTTAGATGTGTATCGTATTACTGGAGAACTGGCATGAGCAGACAGGTTGAGACTGAGAAATACCTTCCTGTACATGACATCATGTAGAGAACTTCAGAAAGCAAGAGCTTTAGTTTAAGCATGCAGTGTCTGTATTTGTGATTCATAAGGGAAATGAGAGGAGGGCCGCAGGCTACGTATACATGCTACTTTGATTTTGGATTTCCATCTCTCTCTCTCTGTGGTCACTGAGGCAGGGTGACACCTCTCTCTGTTTGGCTGGATGAAAATGTTTGATGCAATAGATCTCTCTCGCTCGCTCTTTTATTCTCTCTTCTTAAACATTTGAATAAAATAGCCATGAATATTTGAATAAATTGAACGTGTAGAAGAACTGAGATACTTTCAAAGAACTGCTAAGCTGTTACAAAGTGCTTCTTCTTTCATATTATAACTTGCCTAGGACACCAAGTGAGCCAATACTGACACCGCTGCATCATGTCTATGATCAGAATGAATAGCAGGATTGTGCAACGTATGCATTTGAAGAACTGGCTTCCTTTCAAGTCATGTGTGTGTATTTGAATCGATGTGGCCACACCCCCCACAGGAATTCGAACAGGAATTTGAATTGGAACGACAGGTTCAGGAATTTATTGCATTGTAATTCAAACGATGCGCGGATAGGAAAAGTGTTTTTTCGGCAAGGGCATTTTATGAAATATCAGTTTTATAGCTTTTATAAATAAAAGGCATTGATTAAATGTCATGAAAATGATGATTCGAAAAATGACTTTCGAATACTCTGAAAGACCAAACAACTGCCGACAAGTTCAAATACCATTAATATAACACAATAAAACAAAAGCGATAACCTTCAGACAGAAGTCCCGGACTGGGTCTTGTAAGTCCAGGCATGTTTCACAAGCACAACAAGTGGGCGCTTCAATTGGGCAATTAGAAGACGAGTGGCATGAAAACATGCTAATGAAGTTAATCCTTCAAAGGAGTGATGGCTCTCAGGCACTGATGACAGGGATGCTAATGCCTCCCACTGACTAGGTTGGGGGAGAGGAGCTGCACAAAAGACTGTTCTGCAGTATTCGAGATTGTGTCATTGTGTGGGTTGAAATTAACTTGCACTCAATTCCCAATGAGGGTGGTCTTCCCTCCGTACACGGCTCGACATGAAAAAGGGAACTGCCTAACGGATCCCACGCAAGCCGTAATAGATCAGTTGTGTAAGGCGCAAGAGATATGACACGGTTTAAATATATTAACGGCGGCCCATTGTTCCGTTTTGATTTTCTCCTGAAGAATACGTCTGGGTGCTAATTCATTCGTTATGACTGACCTGAAATTTCTAGGATGAGCCGTTATATCATCACGTACTCTTAAGTGTTATTCCTAAAGCACTAGTTAACTGGGCAAATGGCACAGCAGTTGCTTTTGATTGCTTTATAGAGTATCTGTGACTCTTTCTGTAGCTAAACACCATGATTCCACTCTATGCTGTGGCTACACATTGATTAAACTGTTTGCTCATACATGTAAATGAAATGATTAGGCCTCAAGTGCAGTTTAAATTGAATAATGTTATCATTAATAGTTAGAGCTTGCATCTAATGCTAAGTCAATGGTGCTGAGAGCTTGCCATTCTCATTAAGTCCATCCTAATTAACATTTTCTCTTAACCATTACATGTTTCTCCAACAGTTTCACCCCTTCAGTCTTTAAATCTGCCTCCAGGGCAATGCCATTTGGATTGTGCTATTGATACTACAGAAAAGACTGACATCTGCTGGCTAAGTGTCAGTAGCTAATATAAGCAGATTGAGGTTAGAAGAGAAACACTGCCTTTTGTTATAGATTTATGGTTGTGATATTCAGTTGATGTTCAGTGTTTTTAAAGGAAGGTCATGTGCCTGGAGAAAGCTATTTGTTAACATTCCCATTCATCTTATTTGGTAGCTGTTTGGCTGGTGCGGGTCCTGGAGGTGGACCTATGTGATTGGAAATCTGTCATCTTTGCTCATGGGACCACAGAAGTGCTTGAGCCAATAACCTGAGCCACAGATGACATGTGACTTATCACTCTGGAGCTGCATTAAAAATATGTCATTATGATGCTGATTGGCTGACGGAAGCACAAAAATGTGCATAGCATTCACTAAAGATTAAGATACAAGCAGAACTAGGCCTTAAGACTTTAAAGTACCCCTTAAAGATGGATAGATTGGGTGCTGGGAAAACAGCTACTAGTCTAAAATGAACTATTGGCAATAAATGTTTATTGCAATAAATGCACAGCTAATTCTGAACGCTCATCAATAGATAAATGGCATCGTTAAGGTGCCCACCACCATTACAAGCTTTACAAGGAAATATGTCACATAATGTTAGCTTTTATCATTTAAGCACTTATGCATTATGTTTAGAACAATTCCATTAAACTAAGAAAACTTTTGTGTCATTCAATAACTGAAAGCAACTGCTTTTTGTACTACATTTCTAATTCTATGACCAAGAAATATATATATATATATATATATACACACAAGATATGTGAGATGTGCGTGTTGAATAACACCCAGAATGTAAATTATTAACTCTCTTTGCTTCTCTGAGCAACAACACTAAAAATAAATAAACACTTTTTGTCAAACAGTCAATAGAAGCATATGTGGTATGCAACGCTCATTTCTCAGTCATTGTTGTGAATTTAAATGCGGTTCCCATCACTACGCTGATGGGAGCCGCAACTGTGCGACTCTAAAAAAAACTTTACACAGTCTGAGCTATGTCTAAATACTTCATAACAGGAGATTAATCATTGCAATATCATTAGATATTCATTCGCGTGAAAATACTTGAGCGAGGTTGCTCTCCACACCGCTGTTTGGAACGTGTCACCAGGCAACAACCGAAGCAAACAGCACACCTGGCAGTCCTAAAGTTCCAACAGGAAACCACACAGCACTCGGGAAAGCCCGCCCACTGCACACTCATGTCTCTTTAACCAAAGATTTGTGCACACATATAACTGTATATAGCACACACAAGCAATAACATGAGAGTCAAAGCACTGTTGCTAGAAATGTTAAGTGCTGTGCAGATATTGCATTTTCACACTGTTTTTCAATAAGGAAGAAGTAAATATGGAATAACTTACCACTGTAGGTCCACATTACCAGATACTTTGTTTGCTTTCTTCCATCAACGGAAATAGTTCCAGTTTCTCCAAACGATCTACCACCTTGCGTCTCTGAGGAGAAAAACAGATGCGTGTATAGATTTGAACAAATCGACTGAATGAATGATTCAGTGATTCACTCATAAAAACAGTCCCCATAGTTCACGGATTTATCTTCATTCAAGTCTTCTCACTATAGTGGGCTTGAATGGCTCTCCCTATGAGTGAGTGATTTTAGACGGAGCACATTTTTGAGTGAACTGGTTGAATGAATAAATTGGTGACTCACTCATAAGACAGTACCTTGTTAATCAGAGGATTTGAACTAATCGGTTGATCATTCGAGTGATTCAATGACTCATTATGCCACTTATTGGTAGGTGTTAACCTGTAGGTGCATAATGAGTAAAAAAAATCTACACCTTTCACACAAAAAGGGCTAGATATAACTATTCTGTTATATATACTGTTTATGAAGGTGTCCCACCTTCACTCATTCGGAAGACTAGTTGCACAATTAACACTTTGATTTGCGTCACTGCTGATGAAGAGGGTGACGTTTTGTCCGTTAATGCTCTTCCTCACTCTCCTTCTCTCACAAGCCTATCAATTTATTGTTATTGTTGGCAGTTGAGCTGAAGCTTCTCTATTGATTTCTCACCCCGAGAGAAGATAAGGTGGAGAATCGAGATGGATTCCATATCTATTATCTAATGGAATTCCTCCTCTTAGAGAGGCTATGGATTTTCTGCCATTGAACCTCGGCAAAAAGAAAGAGAGGGACAGAGTGGCCCCCACAGCCCAGAATAAGTCCCCCTGGATGGATTAAAGTGTTCAGCACAATGCAGCCGAGAAAAGCAGAGCCATACCGCGACTGTAAAATAAGGTTTTTCTGAAAGGGAACTGCTCTTATCATAAATGTTTATTGACCTGGAGAAGGTTTAATAGGCCGGCTAGTTCATGTACTTGAACAATTGTCCCATGTAGCCTTAGCACAAACATATTATATTTGCCATGGCCCGCGCTGGTCTAGACTCATCTACATGACTCTGAGATGGAGGCTAATAAAAGTGGAGCGTGATTCCTCCACGCAAGCATTTGTAGATGTCATCCATGCAGAAAATTCAACATTTACAGTGCTAAAATATAGGTCAGTTTCAGCTTAGCTATTCTTGATATCCACAGTAGTATATTTGGAGAGTAATATATCCTAGTCTATTGCTTTTCTTCATTGCATTTTGTCAAGAGTTCTTTTCTGTCTTTGGACTATAAAAATATCATTGCATCCAAAAGCTTACAGAAGTATTAAGAAACAAAGTGGATTCTTCATATCTTACCCTCTGAGTCAGCCTGAAAAAGTACAAGGCTGGAAAGAGAGAGGGAGAGGGGGGGAAGGAGCACAGATTTTCCAAATTGAGGTTTGTAAGAGAGATCCATCAAAGCCAAAACCTGTAAGCTTAAAAGCAGTGCCTGATGCTGTAGGGTTCAGAGAGTTCTCACACATTTAGATGGAAGATTATTAAGGTACAGCCGGAGCTCACTACTACTGTCCGTATGGCCACGGTTAAAATCAGACGAATGACATGATGCCTTATCAGGGCAACAGGAAAGCCTCTAAGCTCCTTGTTTTTAATCAAAAACAGATCAGTATAGGCTGACCCTCTGCGGCAAATGACTCTGTATTTCATTTTTAATATCCTCAAGGCAGCGGGTAGTATTTCGTCCCCTCGCAAGAGGTGCTTCTAGAAGTAACCGGCGCCATCGTTTTATGTCCTGTCCTTTTCCTCCAGTTTGAGTTTAATGGACAACCTCCCGTAAGAGCTGTAAATCCTTATTAAAACTTGCTCATCTGATAAAGAGGTGATGTGGTTCCTTGAGAATGCCGATCAGATTCACACTTGAGTTTATTATGAAAGATAGAAAGTTTTTAATACCTCACACATCGTGACAGCTCTTCCAGTGTCGTTCACCCTTTATTTTCTGTATTAGTTTCTGGGAACTTTGAACCGAAGTGTTATGCTTAAAGGACATGAAGACAAATGTAATTTTGGAGGCTAATATAATGTCAGTTCCCTTTTTGTTGTGCACATTATACACATAAGCTTATATTAATTATTTAATCAGCTATTGAATTTGAACTTAGCCTTTTATTTCCTTAAATGACCAATTTTATTTGGTTTTACTTCATTTTAATCTATATTACATTATATATTATACTATATATAAATTTAAATAGCATAATATATACATTTTAAATAAATGCTGGTCATGAAGGAATTACTTTAATCACTTTTTAAAATTTTTAATAAGAATCTCTTGTTCTCACCACGGCTGTATTTATTTGATTTGATGAAACATTATTACAGTTTAAAATAACTGTTTCCTATTTTTAAATGTAATCTATGCCTGTAATGGCAAAGCAGGATTTTTACTTCATTTTCAGTATCACGTTATACTTCATAAATCATTCTAATGTGATAATTGGATGCTCAAGAAACATGAATTATCATTATCATTATCGAAAACAGCCTAGCACCTTAACAGTTTTGTGGAAACCGTGATACATTGTTGTTGTTTTTTTCAAGATTATTGTTGTAAGTTGTAACATTAGAAATGCCTTTATTTTTTACTTTTGATCAATTTAACGAGTCATTGCTAAATAAAAGTATTACTTTTCTTCAAAAAAGGCTTACCAACCTCAAACAAATGACATGAGCATATATGGATTGCAGATTTGTACTGAACGCACCTCCATGAGTCACAGGACGTTTTATAAAAATGGTGATTAGAATACACAGTTATTTAGCTGTTGACGTACGTTTGCTGAGAATGACCTTTGACCCTTGCAACAATGAAATCAGGGCCAATTCAAGGCTAAATCTATCCACATACAAGAACTGAGACAGCAAGTACTTTAACGGGGAACAAGATACCCTTGCTTGGTGAATGAATGTCTAGAGCAATTAAAGATTGCAAGTAATAATGGTGCGCAGACGGAGGAAAGCAAGGCAGGTCACGGGTAGCACATGTATCACCTGAATTACAGCTGTTGAGGCCCATTAGAGCAGGCAAGGACGTCTTCAGGGCAAAGGAAGAACGTTCTCCTCGGAGAAACACAGGGAGGTCCCACACCACTCAGATGCTGGAAGCCAGTATCAATATAAAGCAAAGTACATTCACCACTTTGATTTTAAAACAGGTTGAATAGACTGAGCACGTTGCTATGACATTTGGTTTCTAGATTGGTTTAGCTGAGTCTCTCTAGACACAGCCAGAGGCCCTAATGGTATGAAATGCTCCTGCCCTTTTGATAAATGTCAGCCATTCTATCCACTTTTAAAGTGGTCTTCTGGAAGTGACCTGGTCTCCTAACAGATAATAATATCCATATTCACGGGCACGTTTAAGCTGCAGAAAGTTCAAAACTGGTGTAAGTGATTCTAAGAGTGTAGCGTCCACATACTATAATGTGTTATTAATTATTAATTAATTTATTTTATTCTAAAGACATTTAAAAGCTATAGCTGAGATTTCTTATTTGTACTTTTGAGGTCCTGATTACATTCAGCATACTGAGCATAGCAAAATATTGCAAATATGCTTAATCAAACAAAGAAGTATTTTGGAATATTTGTTATATGCAATAAAACACTTGACAAATGACTAAATTACACTAATCACAGTGTTGTTACAACATTTTCTTTTACATTCTCACATTCTGCAAACATTCTCAATAAATTTCCTTGTAGGAATTAAAGGAATAAGGTGCAGATTAGTTTGTTACTTTATCAAACTATAGTAATGTTGCATAGCATCACTTGCTCACCACTGGACCCTCTGCAGTGAATGTTGATTTAAAAATAAACAAATAAATAAAAATATCTTTAAGCAAAAAGCTTTTTGTAATAAACAAAAACATCATTTTTATTATGGCTTCATAGCATTGGGTGAACAATTTTTTCAGTGCAGATTTAAAGTAAATACTACGCTATGTTTAAGTCACATGGCATTTTCTTACTAGGATTCTTTTCTTAAGCAATACATTCTTCAAATGGCGCTATTATAAATATTTCTTCTACATCTGGATGTTTTGCTGTGACTTTTTTAAGCTGAATAGATGTCGTTCAAAGATGTACTCTTTTCAAACACGGTTTTACAAAAAACTGAGAAAATATGGACATTGCCATATGGACACTTTGTACCAGCAGAAAAAAGTGTTACCATATGGTAATTCTGTACCACAATGGGACTGCAGTAATTGCATTTCCTCATTGGAAGTTTTTCAGAATAATGGAAGTGTTTATGCACAGGAAGCACAATAATGATATATATGTTTCATTTGTTTGCAAGAAATTAGCTATATTAAATTAACAGTAAGACAGATTTTAACCAATACTGACAAATAAAATAACTCAGTAAAGCCGATGAACTCAGTAAAGAATGCTTTTTTTTCCCCTGGTAAGTTGTGTTCCTACAGTCACTCGATCCATTCAGTTTCAGAAAACTATTTGGAAATAATATTATGACTATTTTTTAATTGAATTATAGCAATCAGGGACATTCTTTAGTCCCACATTACATAGCGTCCCAGATTACTGTATTTCACAATACTGTTTTTTTTTGTTTTTTTTTTTACTTTTTGAGTGTGATCATCTGTCCCAGAAGTAATGTTAGCTCAAAAATTGTGCATCATGTCCAAAACAACTGCTCTCAGTGTATCTCTGCGTCTGCCAACCACGCTGATATTCCAATAGTTATCAATCTACTTAGTGGTAATCAAATTCAGCAAGGACTTAAATTAGTCCTAAAGAGGGCAAACACACTTCTGTTTACATCTGCACTTCATCATTTGTAACTCCTTTATTTTGCATCCTGGAAAGAAAAGCAGACAGAGACTAATTTGCAGGCAGTCTTAACGGGACAGTGACGGATACGAAAGCTCTGTGGCTAAGGAACAAAGCCATGTTAGCACAGCAACCTCTTATACACAAACACAGCGAATCAATCAGGCCATTCCAATGGTGAGTTTTTCTTCTCTGAGTGAAGGAATATGTCTATGTTATATGCTAATGCATCTGAGGGTGAGTGCATATATGTGTAGAGCTGAAGCTTTAAATCAGGTGTCTGTCTACGGCTCTTTCCTCTGTTTGCTGCTCGGAGGCAGAGGAGCCTGTGTTGGCACGTATTGAACGGTTTGATTCAGGCAGAGGTCTCCTGGGCCCCGGTCTGATCCATTACCCGCTCTTCTAGCGCACAGCAGAGGACAGGCGGCTCGGAGTGAACTGATGCCTTGTAACACACTCCTGCCTGGTTTCCTTAACAACAAATCACCCTCAGGGCTCTGCGAGTCTTTCAGTTCCTTTACCATAACTTCAAGGGTCTGAAACAGAGATGGAGGCTTTCAAGAGAAAGACATACATTAGCAGTGTAGAATCACACGACCTACAGTTTGTGGTTTATCCTTATCTGATGTCTGTTTTATAATACAACAAAGTTACCAACTGTAGAAAAGCTAAAAAACAAAGATACAGTGACCCAACACAGTATTTGAACACCTTCTGGTTGTCAGATGCTAATATGGACACCTGTGTAAACCTGACTTTATACATAAACAGATCACTGCAAAAAGAAAGCAATGGAAAATTTGTTTTATTTTATTTATGTAATTTTTTGGCATCTATTATTTCATGGTTAATGCTATATATATATATATGTTTTTAGTTTTTTTCAATTAAATATAACAAATATAACTTTAAAAAATGATCAAATGAAATGTGTTCATTGAAACGTATATTACTGATTTATTATATTTTAGATCAAATAAATGCAGCATCTGTGAGAATAAGAGACGTTTTTTCCAGAAACATCTGTGTAATTTTTGTTTTTGTTTTGTTGTTAATATTAAGTATGAATTAACAAATTAACAATTTAACAAAACCTAAATTGCTAAAGACTATAAAAAAAATATTGTCATATAAGCAATGAAATTCAAATGTGTGTTTTTTAAATGTCCATAAAAAAGTTTTGGTTTTTTTTTCCACAAAATAACACAATGATGTTAAATTATTAGACAATAGTTTGTGAAATAATTTAAATGCACACAGTGAAACTTACTCTTTTATTCATGCTTTGCCAGCGGCCATGTAACACTGTTGTCTGTTATCATTCTCATTGTTCATTTATAAAAAATACCTTGGCTCTAAATGACTGTGAGATTAGTTAGACGTAATGATCCCACAACATGGCGTTTCTCTAAATTATAACCAAGTCAAATTTGCATTAGCTGTCGCCTCCCATTGGTTTAAGGTATACGTGTATTATGGATTTCAATGTTAATGTTCAAACATGTTCAGAATAAGCATAAGGAATAACTACTCAAACGAAAGTGGAACAAAAAGCATCATTAAAGAGCGCACATGGGTCTTCTAAGCATCCAAAAAGCTCACAGGGCACCCTTCCCAGTACCCCACACACGTTTCCACAGCAACTGTGTGTCATGTGGCGGTATTAGAATGGAATGGAGTAGTCAGAACTCCTCCTTGCAGTCTGTTCAGGTTTGGAGGCCCTGAACAGCTCTGGGCCTGTGGGGAACCAGTGGGAAGAGATTCAAGGAGGGTCTTCACAGCTCAACCTGTTACATCACATATCTTTGGCAGGGTCTCAGGTGAACATCTGCTTTTACTAGTAAGCTCAAAACGGCTCTGGTTGTTACAGGACACACACACGCTCAGTATCTCACACACTCACTTCTCTCCTTGGCAACGGGTTAATAATAATATTCCTGCCACATTTTTCACGTCTGTTTTCCATTACTGCACGCTGATTGATGTCTGATCATAAATGGAGGTATTTCTCATGGTTTTATGTATGTTTTATTTCAAATTCTAGCTAGAGATCTCAATTTATCATGTCTACTCATCATCGGGTAGCCAATATGTTGAAGCAGACGGGAAGCAATATAAAATTCTTTCAGCATGAAGTACAACCTGTAGAATAACAGTGTGCTTTGTGTTTAAGGGTGAATTAACTGATTAACTGAAACGGATAGAATATTCATTATATTACCATTTTCTCACCCTTATGTAGTTTATTAACCTGTATATGACTGTCAGATATTGTGAAAACTGCCTGATTTATTTAATTTTAATTTTTTTCTTTATTGGGTTAGTACCAGGTAAATTCATAAGAATCAAGTTATATTACTCCAAGCTGAAAATGAAGTAACAGCCAAATTAAAACTTGTTTTATAGAACTAAAACCCACTTATAGAATTGCTTACCGTATAAGAAAAATCAATATCCCAAGATTTTTCAAAAGGCAAATTTTCATACAAATTTGCCTTTAAGGTGTCATAAATGATTTTTATAGAATGCTACCCAGACAATATCCCTTTATCTAACAGACATCAGTGAATTAGGTGTCCTGAAATATCTTAAAATAAAAAAACCTGCAAAAATAAATGTGACAGGCCGCGGTCAGATTCTTTGTTTAGCCAAATCAGAAGACTTTGATGTGCTTTCTACCCATCAATCATTTTGGATGCTCACCATGCAGAGCAGGATGAATCAAAGTTATTGCAATATTCAGCTTCATAAGCATCTATCTATATCTATCTATCATCCATTGAACTAAATTTCAACCTAATATAAATTACTAATAAAAATTTCAAAATGTCATTTTAGACCTATAACAGAGGCTAGCTTGAACTGTTGATAGCAAACTAATGCAGTTAATAGCTAAGTAATGTGTGTGTGTGTGTGTGTGTGTGTGTGTGCATGTGTGAGTGAGTGAGAGAGAGAGAGATGTGAATTATGAGTCTGTGCATCTCTCAAAAGTGTTCGGCTAAAACAGTAAAACTTTAAGTTCATTTTCTTCACTAACAGTGCCACTGTTACCTCACTTGTGAGAAGTCAAGTTGTTTAGAATTAGATATTAATATTACATATTACCATAATAAATATGAACATTACAATATTAAAGTACACATTTTTTAAATTTAGAAGTTGCGTGCTGAACACTTTAATTCTTATCTGAATGACTGTTGGAAAGATGATTATTGTTGGCAGATGGTGTAGTCAAAACATCTGCCAGCAGGGGCTAATGAGGTCATGCTAACCAGCATATCTATAATTTCTAGCGGTGTCATCGGATAATCAGTGTTGTCATGATGTCCTTTCATATGGTTAACCTCACTTATAGCACCTTTAATAATAAACACTACTTCTACTATTTTACTTCTTGGTCAATAAAAAGTCAATAAAGCCTGGACCCTGCAATCACAGTAAACACTTTCTTCAGCATAGAAGCCCTTCCTTGAAAGTAGCCTGTGGTTCCATTACAGACACACAGGAAATCATGATATTGAAGCAGCAGGGAAAAACACGGCGTTTCTGCCTCTGCAGTCCTGATGGCTATGAAGTCTGTGCCAGTGTGAGCCTGCGGGCTCATGATGCAGGACTTTTTAAATTAAGACTTTCTCGCTCTCTCTTTCATAACACAAATTAGACCTAAGTCAGCTTGTTTTTGCTGACTGATACAGCCATAGTCGGGGTCCTGAGGAGCTGTAAGTGCACTTTTCACTGGCGAAGATAAGAAACCGGGGGATTTTGAGCAGCAGTGCTGCGGTTCTCCATCAGGGCGTAGCTGTTCTGCTTATATCGAATTGTATTCTACGCCCAAGTTATGATTGTGAAAGAGGAAAAAGCTGTTTCAGGGAACATCTGGGTTAGGTAACCGCCATGATCAACAGCATATGCGTGTACCGTGTGCTGAAAGAAATACATCAGCAGCCCCATATGAAATTGAATCTCTTTGTCATTGCTCTAAGTACACAATCACAGAGAAGATGTGCTAAAGATTCATTTACTACAAAAGGTACATCAGCACACCAATAAATCTGACAGGATAATAAGAAACAAAAAGAGAAAAAGCGAGAAATATGTGCCATGCGGGTTAATGCATACAGTGCAAACGGATTTAACCTTTCCACACTTTTCCCGAAAACCGCTCAGCGTGTGATTTTCCTGCTTTCAGACACTTTCAAACCCTTAAAACTGCTGTAATCCATCAGGCGATAGGTTTCCATTTTTACCTGCTGCTGATAAAGAGAAGCAGAAGTATCGCAGGGTTGTGTAACTGCTTCAATCTATGGGGCCAACGGTTGTGAATGCAAATGGCCCCAGTGTAGTCCCAGTCCGGTGATCAATCCTGGCAGGTAGAGCTCCAACAGGAGCCTAATGTATTCAAACTAATTAAAACGCGCCAGCGGGAAACTCCAGAACCCTGCTATTAAAACAGATACTTTTAAATGCAGCGCAATTAAATTTCCCATTGGCACACATGGCCCCAAGACCATCTGCACCGGTACCGAAGCCCTCACCCTCACAAGAGTCGTTTCAGATCGAGCTTTTCCGAAAACAGTGACATCGGCCGTCACAAGGGACCGGCGAGCTCTGCTCTAATTATTTAATGACACTTTGCCTCTGTTTAAAGAAGCGTCTGTGTGAGTTTTCTTGATTGCGCTGCCAAGCTCTGGATATCGTTAATCTAATAAGGTAACGCACAGAATACTAGTGAACGTCGTACTTCTTTTTAACCTCTCTGAGTTATTCGCCGTGTCAAATGTTAGCATTTTTGAACACAAGAGGATAAAAAGAAAACTGACTAATTCCTGCTTCTGTTTTGCCCAGTTTTGTTTTGCTGGTGATCCAAATGAAGGCACTGTAAGCCATGCTGCAAAAAGGAGATAAGAATGGTTTGAAGCTTATGACAGCACTCTGATCAACACTACAATGCACTCCTCTAATTCAGACCCAACTGCAAACACATTTGCACTCAAAGGCAAAACCCACATGCATTCAGATAGTGTGTGTGACTTCTTTGAAGTCACTGACATAACCACAGAGCTGCATCCCTGGTGTGCATTGTATTGATGGGGCAGCACATCTCAAGGAATGGTCTATTCCTCAATGGCGGCAAAACAATCATACTGAGGTAATACATATAATAACTCTTAGAGGGAATAAAAATGATCATTTTGGTTGTTTTACAGCAAAATACCTGGGGAAGGTAACCTAATACATAATACATGTGCAAAATGATTTCACATTTGACTAATGGTGTCTTTACACAGAGCTGTTTAATGCTGCTCACAGGTGGCATAAATGCATTTACACAGCAATTACAATTGTATACTTTGGGCTGAGATGGGTCAAAGCATGCATAATTCAATCTGGCTGTATTACAGCTGTGTAAAGATGCCTTAAAGGGCTAGACAAGTTAAGAGCGAGCAAATGATTACAGAGTTTTCATTTATAGGTGATAAATTTCATTTATCCCCCTCCCTGGATCGCCACCTTACCCTGGTGGAGGGGTTTGAGTGCTTGAATGATTCTGGAAGCTATGTTTTTCGGGGGCTATAAGCCCCTGGTAGGGTCTCCCATGGCAAAAAGGTCCTAGGTGACAAGCCAGACAAAGAGCGGTCCAAA
>JAUCMS010000022.1:9501004-9531561 GCA_032357445.1 Enteromius radiatus | reverse complement strand
GCAGCTGAGTGTGAAGCGGCTGGGATGAGAATCAGCACCTCCAAATCTGAGGCCATGGTTCTCAGCAGGAAAAGGGTCCGGATGAAGCGGAAGAAGATGTATGTATGTATGTATGCATTTATAGGTGAACTATCCCTTTAAGATGATTGTGATTCAGATGTAACCATTAGCCATTAGTCATTATCATATTGACTAAGCAATCAGATCAAAACAGTGCAAATCAAAACAGATCAAAAACTTAAACATCAGTTTATTATTAAATTGATAGTTCTAGTCCTCTGCGCTGATTGGTCATATATAATGTCTGATTGTGAATGAATCATTCTGTAGAGTCCCATCTTCTGAATGAACTTGTTGAGTGGGTTCACAACCAGTGATTTCTATTCTTAATTTTATGATCCAGTTACAGTGGTTAATAGTTCAGTGCAAAGGAAGGATATCACTAACAATGTAAATTTGACAAAAAACAATGTAAAGAGATGGCAATGAATTCAGAGGACAGGCAATACAGAGCAATGCATCATGGACTACTTTTACCATTTTTTTAAGGTGCTTCAATGTCTATTTTTGAATACTTCGTTCGCCATATAGATTAGAATGCCATAAAATTTGGAACAAGTGAGTAAGTGACGATTAAATTAATGCTGTCAAATCAATGAATCGTGATTAATCGCATATATTTGCATACACATATACATACACACATATACATTTAAGACATATTTATACACACACACTTAATATATATAAATATACACAGTACACACATATTCTGTATATTATGTAAACACAAACTTTGTGTGAAACAAAATGATAAATTTTTATTTCAAACCAAAAATAGATATTAAAAAAAATGGATATTATGATCATGTTCCATGAAGACATTTTGTAAATTTCCTACCATAAATATATCAAAACTTAATTTTTGCTTAGTAATATGCATTGATAAGGACTACATTTGGACAACTTTTAAAGCCACTTTTCTCAATATTTAGATTTTTTGCACCCTCTGATTCCAGATTTTCAAATAGTTGTATCTCGGCCAAATACTGTCCCATCCATTTCAGATGGTGTATAAATCTCTCTCTCTCTCTCTTATATATATATATATATATATATATATATATATATTAGTGCTGTCAAACAATTAATTGCAATTAATTGCATCCAAAGAAAGGTTTTTGTTTACATATACACATTGAATTTTTGTGTATACATTATAGGCCAATATAAATTCAAAATTATTTACATGTTTTTACATTTACACTCATATTTTTTTTTTTATTTGATATAGATATATTTAATAAATACATTTACCATATTTTTCCTAAATATATACAAGCATGTGTTTGTATTTACATATAGGCCTACATAATAAATGTACACAGTACACACACATATTATGTAAACAAAAACTTTTATTGTAGGTGCAGTTAATTATTTGACAGCCCTAATATCTGAATTTACTTAATTGTGTACTTAAGATGGATCTAAAGATGAGTAAAACAACTCGTTGTAAATTTATCAATCATCAGTTCAAAATGAATGCAAATGAATGATGATTTATAATTAGAAGGTGCTGGATATTCTATCCTGATGTTGTATCACAGAAGACTCTGATAGCACAGTCTTGTCCCGCTGTTTATTCCGTGCAGTTGCCCAGCAGTGGTCTCACAACAGATCGCTTCTGACCCGTGAGCCCCTGCCAGCCGATTTACATAAATCACACTCCAGATCTGACCGTTACTAGGCAGCGCAGGCAAACAGAGACTCATCCCGAAATGGAAATCAGGCCACCAACCCGGAGAGCATCATACATGCTACTGTGACAAATGTGGCAAGGAGTGAGTTTAACTACTTCCTGTCCACCCTTGTCCAAGTTAATCCTCACCACAATGGCAACTGCAAATCGATATTTCACATACTGTAGCATTAAAATAAAACACCAGCCTCACTAGAAAAGTTTGCATTTAATCATCACAATCCTTGGCACATCCATTAAAATAAAGTGATTTTAGTGTAGCTTGAAGCGGAGCACCGGATGTATCAAATGAACTCACCGCCGCATTACCATACGTACTTATGATGAAGAGTCTAAATAGAGGCGTGCTGTGACATAATAATCCTTTAAGCGAGAGAATGTTAATCGGGGAAGCAGCGATGTTGATATAAAAGCTCTGAACTTGTGGCTGAAAGGTACAGCTGAGAATCTCAATATACTCAGTCTCTTCAGTGTTGTGACCCAGGGTAGCGGAGGTCATATTATTCCTCAGCTTCTTTAATTGCTATTTTAAGGATATCTCACTCCTACACCAGCCTTCCTGTCAGAGGCTTTGAAGTGGAACATTGCAATTACACAGGAGAAGATTTTACCCGACTAATAGTGATCGGATGTGTTTTCTTGCTACCTGCACTTTACAGCTCTAACACAGTGACTAAAGGGTGGAATGTTCTTGTTTACAGTCCTGCGGGACAAATACAGAAGATTGATAGGAGCAAAACGCTGAGACACCTAAAACTGCCCATTTTAGCCATTTATTTTTAAAGGGAACTGATGGATTAATAGCACCTAGGAGAAAATATGCGATTGATTCTACCAGCCACACGCAAATACAGCTTTTACACATAATATCATGTGCTCTGCAAGTTAACGCCTATTTAAACAGATTCCCATTGTTAGCTGAGAAAACGGGTCACATTCGGTGACTATTCTGTACGTTGTGTACTCTTGGCTGATTAAGATATACTGTACAGCTCACTAGTGGCCAGTCGCCCCTGAAGACACATTAAGCAATGGCGGCTTTTCAGTAATATCCAATTTCCAAAGGTGTCAGACATCACAAAACCATCAGCCGTCTAAATGCCCTTGAAAAGCAAATTCTAAATAAAAGGTCTTTTATCAGCATCGATGGCATTCATGGTTCTATAAAGAATCTGTGAAAACTTCTCATTGCGCAAAAGGTTCTTTATAACGGAAAAATGTTCTTTAGATAATTCAAATATTCTTCACACTAAGAATTTTAAATATTTCATTGTTTTTGGAGCCTGTGCTTTTTAAGAGTGTATCACCATGCAGTTTCGTGTTATTCAGAATGCATTTGAGTGCGTTTCTGTTGTCGTTTTGTTTTATTCTGCTACCTCACAGACTGCAACAAACCAAGTATAGACTTACAGATGAACTTGGACTGACATTGTGGCATGTGTGTCTCTGTGTGCAAGATGTGTGTAAGGTCTGTTTGTTGTTGATCGCACAGGAAAGCCACATGCACACACACCCCTGGCACTGCGCCCCACACTGACACCGCATCTGCTTACATACCTCCACTTCAATCTACCACTTACATAATTGTGTGTGTGTGTGAAAAAAATACTAAGCCATTATTTAGGATTGGTGGTTTTGTATCGAACTGTACTGATTTCTGAGACAATTCACAATTCAATGCAGTAGAAATAATGCACAGCTGTTTAATAATGTAAAAAAATAAAATAAAATCATTTTTTGATTTAGAATTTTTAGTTCACTGATTAAAATAAGTGCATACGTCAATCTAATGCAACAATTTTAAACCATTTAGCTGCAGTCTTACAACATCATGGTCCACAAAAACATGTATTCTGTTTTAGGCTCTCATGCTTAACTTTCCTGGAGAAGAAAAAAAACATGGAAACTGTGACAATACTAGAAACAATTTCCTCAGGCGGTTCTAAAACGCTTGAGCACTGATAGCATGCCGTTACGTCCCTGGCATGGTTTAATGGTTTATTCAATCTCGGCGCAAGATCTTTCATCTCGCCAGTTCCTGCAACACTTTTCATTCCACGTCTTACTTACACATTTGTTCGATGAAATAATTCAGATAGCAAAAGATTACTGTTGGTCCGGTGACTTCTTCATTTTCCAGCACAGTTTTGGATGCAAAAGCTTAAGCGTTTATTAGTTAAGCGCATTTATTCGGTCAAAACAAATGTTATCAATTGTATGCAGCACAACAAATAGGAAAGCAATTTGATGCAGGATACTTTGAACCGCCACGGCCCTCGGGGAACAGTGATGTGGAGGGAGAAAAGGACAGCCCCAGTTAATTCTGGGAGATTTCACAGTCAGCAGCCTCTATGCTTTCTGCTGCCTGCGAGGCCACACTGCTCTGATAAATATGTCATTTCCTGGCTGATAGGGCCACAGATGGAATAAGGTTTGTATTGGGAACACATGCGCTGCGTTTTGTCACCCACTGCACTAGCTGATAGAGGAGACCCCGGGGGAAGCAACCTGCCAATTCATTTTCTCTCTGCAGATTTTTCATCTCAAAGAGGAAGGGTATTTTCTCTGGAAAGACAGGGCAATATAGCTTAAAATGAAAAGGCTTTTAATAACTTCTTCCTGTGGAATGTATGAATCGCCATATCAGCATAAAAGCAGTTCAATCACCCCTGTGTAGACAACAAGAGAGCCTATCACCAATACTGAGAGGAACACATGCTATTTTTGCATTTTTCGCTTTAATCCACGACAGACGTGTATCTTACAAAAGCACGGCTTCTCCAGAAAATATAATGTCACAACGGAGACATTTTATCAGTTCGTTCCCGTCGCTCTGTGTTTGTTTTATGCTGGAGGCTGTCTAGAAACAGCACAGCTTTGCTCTGCCGGTCTGACACAGCGTGGCATTGTGTGAACTTCTGCTGCGAGTCTCTGTGTGGCGAAGAAACAACGAGGGCTGTTAGGAAACCGAATGGGAGCTGTCCACTTCTCTGTCACATGTACTCGCCTTCGCAGACCCACTCATGGGTGAGACAGGGGTAAAAGAGCCCACTTGCAGCTGTGCAAAAAGGCCAGAGGGAGGTTAAGCACAGCTGTCTGGGTGACATGGCGTGAGGGGAATATGTGGTATAGTGTAGGGATGTGCTGAAGAAGCTCCCTGGAAGTGTTATCTTTAAGATTTGCTGAAACAAAATCTCCAGACGCCGTTAAACCTAAAGACTGAACCGTATCCCAGAATGACCGCAGCAAAGTAGAGCCAAGAGACATAAAAATCAAGGAAGCTCAAAAGAACTGCACTGAAATAAAATAATCGTAAAAATAAGTATAAATTTAAAATATTCAAATAAATAATTTTAATGTCTGAATAATAATAAAAATAAAACAAGAAAATAAGAAATCGTACTTCAATATTTGTAAATAAATAAGAATATCATAAATTATTTGTATAAAATTGTACAAAAAAATTAATTAATTAAAAGGTTGTTTAGATATTTAAACAACTAAAAAAGACAGAGTTCTGATTAACAATGCTTTTTAAAGAAATAACCTTTTCACATTCAAATTGTTTCATTATGACAGATTTGTCAAAGCAAGACATTTTCATCAAACACTGATTTTAAGAAGTCTATTTATTATTAATGTTTTGGCTTTGGCTATAAATAACTTGTCATCCAAAATATCTGAACCAGTTTTAGATCTACCAGTGTTCAACGTGCTAATTGTTTGTTTCCTCTCTTTCTTCACCAGCCACCAACAGATCAGCTGCAAAAAAAAGCACTACAAAAGCCTGCATTTATTACACACACGCGCGTTCCTCTGCCTGTCCATCTCAGGCCCCCCCCCCCCCCACTCCTCCACCCCCTCTTCCTATCTGCCTGTGCAGAGCATCTGCCGCCCAGAGAAGAGGGGGAACATGGGAGCACATTAGTCACCAGATGTCACCTTTTGCTGCCAGCCCTATCGAACAGGCAAGCAGACAATGCAGCATGCATAGTGAACATCTGACTGGGGCCCTCTTCAGCAAGACAGAGCTCACTGACTCGGAATGACAGCTCTGACTGAACGGCCCCGGCCCCATTCTATGTCAGGAGTGACACCTACAGTTCTCTCTGGATATCCACGCTGACTGTCACACCGCTGCCATGATAAGAACGCTAATTGCTGAACATTCTCTTTGCTTGATCTGATTCCTGCAAAAGCTCAAGATATATATACTGTACATATATATACTTTTTTATTTCCTCCAACTCTTAATTTTTTTTTTTTTCCAGAAGAATCTCATGCAGGATGAACAGGCTCTCCACAGGGACTCCAAGCGTCAGTTGTTGTGCCTGAAATAGTAATGCCTGCAGGCACTAAATCATGCATACATTTCAGATCCATTAAGAATGTACAAGGCGCACTTTTGGCATAATTCAGGTCTGTTGTACTTCTGCTGGAACTCAGACAAGTGGAAGTTTCTTATTAGATTTTTTTTATGTTCCAATTAACTACTTTACATTGGCCAATTAAAGGGGCAGCTTCCATAACAATTACAGTTCTTTCATCATTTACCATATCTTTTTATATAAGACATTTACTATACTAGAGATTGTGTTCCTATTATGTATTACATTATATTTAACACTGTCAAACAATTAATCACAATTAATTGCATACAAAATTAATTTTATGGTTTGCATAATATATGTGTGTGTTCTGTGCATATGCATTATGTATATATAAATACACACACATACAGTATATATTTTGAAAATATATGTATTATGTATTATATTATTTTTACACTTTTTTTCAACAAGGACTCATGGAATTTATCAAAAGTAACAGCAAAGACATTTGTAATGATACAAAAAAAGGTAAAAATTTTGTTCTGTTCAACATTCTATTCATCAATGAATTCTGAAAAATGCATCACTTTTTCCGCAAAAAAATCTCCATAATAAGAAATAATAAGAAATTATTCTTGAACAGTGAATCCACATATTAGGACAATTTAAGAAGAATCACATGACACAAAAATTTGGAGTAATAGCCACTAAAAAAACTTGCCATCCCTAGAAAATATTACATATTTCAATAAATATATATATATATATATATATATATATATATAATACATTTTAATATTTTAAAATATATTTAAAATAACACTGTTATCTAAAATTTTTCAATTAATTTCTGGACAAACTCTCTTTATGAACAAAATGATACAAAGAATAATCTGGTGTTTTGCTTCCTGTGAGGCCTCAAGACTCACATCGTGAAAACGCCACACTCCTCTGATGCTTTTGAAGAAACAAGAGTGACCTGTGTGGTTGCCAGCTCATAAATCATAACCTCATAAATGTTGAATATTGCCGTGCATATGGCAGAGAGTTATGAGACCAGGGTCTCCAGTTCAAATCCCCAAAGCGTTTCATCCACAGCTCTGTCCGCAGCTGATGCTCCAGTCCCAGTCTGGGCGGACAGTGTTCACAGACGCTGTTGAATCCAAGTGCAGGTAAATATGGCCGGCGATGTATTTTAACATTTTGTCATGAATAATTGAATGGTAAGTAAGTAGTCAGGAGTTTGACCTCCCATCTATCTATCTCCACATCACATGCATATTTAAACAGTGCTTTTCACCATTTAATTCATTTATAACTGGGCTCTGATGTGAACCTCAGTGTGGCACAGCGCACATTACGGATTTCCACTTATTACGGATTAATCTTGTTACAAACATGTTTCACAAGTGGAAATTAGAGTGCGCATTATTTGATTCAAACAAAGGTTTTAATTCCTTGTTTTGATTCATAAATAATAATTTCCTATTAAAGAATGTTGAATTAGCGTGGCTGTATTAAACACAAGAGTGGTGTGAAATAGCTTGTGTTGTTCTGTGGTCAGTCACTCCAGCAGAAAAGGAACCGTAAGGTCAATGGCTATTGATTTCCTTCCCCCACCCAGCTTGTAAGCTGCAGCTGTAGCTGTGTCTGCTTAACAGCATCACTGGCCTCTAATGCTCAACTATAGTAGCATCACTCTGTTGTGATGACAGTCACCAAACACAAAGGGAGACTGGGGCTAGTTGTCACAAGGACTGTATCTCCAATTCCAAAGTCAATTATGCAAATGTATGTTTTTTTTTAATAGCAGTTATTTTGTATGCTGGTTTTAAGTTACAATAATTTCTGTAAATCGTGAAAAGTACAATTTCAACAATATAAAATACAATAATGTACCTGTCAAATGTTTACAGAAATATTTCTTATAATAATATACACTACCCTTCAATAATACGGAAATATTTTTATGTTTTCGAATTTGAAAGGCATGTTTTGTGCTGAAACAAGGCTGTATCTACTGGATCAAAAATACAGTAGGAATAGGAATACTGTGAAATAATATTACAATTTAAAATAACTTTTTTGTTTTAATATTGACAATGTAATTTATTCCTTTGATGCAAAATGAAATTTTTAGCAGTCATTATTCCATTCTTGAGTGTTACACAATGCTTCAGAAACCATTCTAATATGCTGATTTGGTGCTCAATAAACAACACCTATTATTATTATTCATATTGTGACGAGTCAGCTGCATCCCCAAGCTATCATCGCCACCCCAGGATGTCGCTAAGAAGCCACCGCCTCTCGTGCCCCAGACCTGAGAGGGGAGCGTGTGTGGCCGCCGGACTCCGCCCCTTACCTGTACCCTTCCCCCTCGGACACTGCCTGACCTTCACTACCCCTTCCCTTCTTTATTTTGGACACTTT
This sequence comes from Enteromius radiatus, assembly GCA_032357445.1. Taxonomy (NCBI): domain Eukaryota; kingdom Metazoa; phylum Chordata; class Actinopteri; order Cypriniformes; family Cyprinidae; genus Enteromius; species Enteromius radiatus. The sequence continues at coordinate 9,523,035 of JAUCMS010000022.1, read as the reverse complement.
TCCCCCGCACACTTTATTTTATTGTATTGTTTAATGAAAGCCTCTCCAAGGCCTAATGCCACTCCCACTGTGTCTGTCTTAAGCGCCTCCCATCACAATATTTAAAAACGTTATGCTAAATTTATTTGTGAAAACCATGATACAGGTGGGGTTTTTTTGTTGTTGTTTTTTTATCAGGACTTTTTGATGAACAGAAAGTTCAAAACAACAGCATTTAATTAAAATACAAATAAATTGTAACATTATAAATGTCTTCACGATCACATTTGAATTTTGACTCAATTTAATGCATCCTTGCTAAATAAAATGATTAATCTATTAAAAACAATCTAAATAATGGAAGAGTTTAATTGGAGGTTAAGATGTGACAACTTAACCCATATAGTAAACCTGTATTTTACCCTTTTCCTGGACAACAACAGAAGTGCTTAATAGCTTTAGTCAAAAATTGATAACCCTATTCTAAGAAATGTGTGAGTGTGACAGCTAACCCCAGTCTATCCAATAAAATGAAACAACAGCATCACTTACAGTGTGCATAACAACATTCCTTTGCTTAATCTTACATTCATGGACAAACTGAAGTGATGGAACAACATCTTACTACTCTGTGCTACACAATCCTCTGTCCCTATAACACGATGAGAAAAAACAACAATAAGATGAAAGATATTATTTTCTATGTACATCCTCTAATCCAGCAGATGTGAGGTTTTCCAGCACTAAAATCATCACGTTACTGCAAGAATGTGCCTCTCCTCCTGGCAATCGATAGGAAAATTCCTCATTCTGTGCTCGGGTAAGTAAATGGAATTGAAAGTGGGGCAGAGGGTATTAATGCAGAGGGAGGAATATCCATTTTATCACGTCCTCCCTGCAGGCCCTGTTGATAAAAATGACAGCGGGAGCGCATTACTAATTCCACCACTGTCACAGCCCATAGTCACTTACCTTGCAAATGAAGTGCAGTAATGACACCTGCCTGACGGTCAGAACACAGGCTATACTCTCAGCGATACAGCCTAATGTTGAAATGGATCCTGGGAACACATGGGCCTAGACCTGCAATCACATCCATGTACAGTATAACACATCAGTATTATTTGCAGGTGTATTTTATATAGATTCACATAACATATATAAACAAAACTACCAACCTGAAAGTCATGTAAATTAATACTCACGACTTCAAAACTGTTGTTGTTTGTGCTTATCATCTTGAATTGGTTAAAATTATACAGATAGCTACATATTTTTCTAAACTCGTAATGAGAATCATTACTGAATCGTAGCTATATATGTTTTATCTTTTTCTAACGTCGTAAAGAGAGTCATATTACTTTATCGTAGATAAATTTCAAGTTTATTCAGTTACTCAAACAAAAGAGCATAAACAGCGTTCTTGACGTTCAACTCAAAAGTACAACTAGTTTGTTTTACTGGCGCCCCCTCTTGTTAGTTTCCGGTACGTTGTTTGTAAGCGGCAAATACATCACAAATTTGACAAATAAATCATTTGTGTCAGTGATTTATTGCCCAGCAAAAAATAATGGCATCCATTACTGGTGAATAGTATTTGCTAACACATATTAGTGTGCTGAAATTACTGAATGAAAGGTCCATTACTGAATTTGCATGCACGTGCACCTTACATCATGCATGTGAAATTTATGACCGAAAGGGCTACTGTCATATGACTTGAAATTTGCAAATGATAGTTTACCATGCAACAAAGAAGCAACCCCCGCACTTATGAATTAAACATGGCACAAAAAGCGGAACATTTAATTGGATCTGAAAGCCAATTCTGAAGCCCTCTTATCTTCACATTTAATGAATTAGATTTTGTTCACACAGTAATGACATTATTTCATCTATATTGCTTGAAAATACTTAATAAAAAAAAGAGGTTCTTGTTTGGGGTGAGGAATTTTCACATTCTGAGTTCCCTAAAATGCAATTAAAGAACAATGCACTCAAATAGAGAAAATCTGTCAGTATTTGAATCACATGAATTCAATAATAACAGCATTTTTTTAAAAACGCAAATGAGTAAATGCATGCATACTCCTCGTAATCATAAAAGCCACTATTCACATATACTTTCATCTTCCTGTGAGCTGCTGAACAACAAAATCAATGAATCAGTGAGTTAAAATCAAATAATGGATCAATGAGCTAGCCATTCTTTCGAAAAAAATAATTTCAGTGAATCTGCTGATTCAGTTCATAATTCATAAAGCCTAAGTTCAACTCCCTGACTTAATCACCAACTCACACAATGCAATATAATAACTTTATTAAAGACTAGAAATAAAGCACATCATATGAACTTATACTTTATTTTGTCAGTTTTGAAGATTAATAAAAATGAATTGTACACTACAAATTATTCAGGAGCTGAAGTGGTTCACAATCAATGTCATCTTGTGGAATAAAAAATATTACTGGGGGGGTGTGAACACAAAACGTAGAATGATACAGCTCTGACTGGGTTGAATGAAGATGGCTTAATCCCTGACAGCTGATTGAATCATTTTCAGTCAGTCCTCGGCCTCTGATTAGCCTGGAGATAATCGGCCACAGGTAAGTGACAGATGAGCAGAGGTGCCAGCCTGTGTGATAACAACAGATAAGAGTATCTGATGCATGAGTTAAAGCTCTGGTTTGAGATCCTCCTCCTATAAGCCTATAATCACAAGGCTTTCCAATCATTATGGAGAGCACAAAACTTGTTCTTGGATCAGTCATTTACAAAATCAGTCCACACCACATCCAATCACGCCACCGCTCGGCAATCTGTTCAACAAATTGTGGGCCCTCATCCAGGGAATCAAATTTGTCATTCCGGTTGGACCACCAGAGCCTGTTTCTCAGTCCATCCCAGCCTCCTTTAGTGTTCTGAACATCTGCTGGCCCTGCTGAAGCCACGACTCCTCGGTCACTCCCTCTCTCTCCGCATGAAAACAACAGGGACGTGCGATCAGAGGGAGCCAGGAGAGTCCTTTACAGTGCAGATGCTGCCGGTCTGCTGCATGCTGCGATCTCATTCACACTGTTTTCCTGCACAATCTAGCGGGTGAGATGCACACACTAACACACAAAACACATCTCTTTTCAACAGAGCACCAGGAGAGGCTTGAAATGGGAAAATGTTGGTCTGAAGGAAAGAATGAAATAAAATGCATGATTGAAAGACATGCACTCAGGCATTCATTTCAAAACTGAGAGAGAGGAAAGGGGAAATTATCTGCTGACCAAAAGCATCAAAGCTGCTACGTAGCAACACCAGCGTATGTATCTACTTGGAGTGAGAGATGTGACGGGGTCTGTGGGGGATATTGGGGTTGTTTTCTTCATGCTTCATGCTTTTTTTTCTTTGTGTTTGGAAAGAATCACAGCCTGAGTCGAGCTTGGGATTCAGCACACATGATTAGAATTCTAGCAACCCTACGTGGCCTCTGAAGCAAATCATTTGCCAGGTCCTGAGGGGGGTTAAAGGCAACACATTTTACATATTAGTACCTAGCAACTGACACAAAGTAGAAGTAGCGATGCCGGTACAACAGACTGCTGCTTAGAACAGCAGCAACACACATAAAACAAGTATCTAAATGTTCAAATATAATAACACACACTCTTAAAGGTACAGTTCATGCACAAATGAAAGTTATGTTGTTCCAGCCCTTCTCACGGATTGTTTAATGTTTTTATTTTCAAATAAAGTAAACACTATCACACATTTTTGAAGATTAATTGTGTAGTCCTGACCACAGAACAGTTATAGTGACCACTACAAGAAAAAAAAAATAGCCTATAGTGTGATGAACAGGCTGACATTTTGGTGATTATTTACAGATAATCTTGCCCTCCCACACAACTCATGTCTAGCTTACGTTCATATGTTCATGTCCAGAATTAAAAAATGACCAGTCCAACATGGTCTTATAACTAATTCATGAGGTGGCAAAATTATACATAATAACTCAGTTGTAGACTTTGCCTCTATACAACCATGATTAGGTTACGAGTTGGGCTTTTTGGTCAGGTTTAAATTTGGTGGTGTGTTTTTGTTGGACCCCACACATCAGTTCTTACAACTTCAGACTAGTGTCACATTTTGCTAAGACTAATGTAAAAACCAGTTGCATTTTGCCATTAACAGCGTTAACGTACCAATTTTGAAAATATGCATATAATGGGCACTTTACTATTCTATGAGGAATTGTACAAGTGCCAGATGAATATGTTTTGTGATGCATTTATGAAGCTCTTTTGGTCTCTCTTTTTTTAGAGCTTGCATTTGATGATTGTTACAATTTTGGTGTTAAACTGAAAAAATAGCCCCCTATGGATTTGGAATAATAAGAGGATGGAAAAATAATGGCAAAGTTTTATATTTAGGTATATTTTACATCTTTAAAATAATGACTAAGGAAATATACATTTATTTAAACATGTTCATAGACAACAAACCCTGCTTTATGAGAGAAAAAGATGCCTAGTTCACAGCATAAAATGTATCTGATAAATTATGTATATCATTCATCGAATTTAACACGGCATTAATTGAACGACTTTACAAAAAGATCAAAGGAGAACAGTGATTAATTAAATGCTGATATTTCCATCAAATCCACTCCATCCCGTTTCCAGTGTTGTATGAGTGAATATATAAATCTTGTTTCTCGCTTTCATTCCATAAACCTCAAGTTATATCAGGAAGATCATTGTTTGCTTTGACATGAAGTAGTGCCAATCCTCAACGGTGAGAGACCATTACAAGCTAAGCCATGTGTTCAAACATCAAAACCTGGAACTGACGTTGTATCCCGCTTGAAGAGGTGCTGCTGAATTAAGGATGACATCTCATTGGTCTTTCTGGACAAATACCAACACACAGTTTGACGCACTTCAACAAATATGGACACATTGACATTGACACACTCCTTGGCTAGGGGATGTCCCTGGTCTGTAACAAAGGTACAGTGGCAAAACATTTGTCTCAGTTTCTCTTTCTATCCACAAAAGCCCCTGGAGAAGGGCAGGCACAGCCCCACCATCTGCTAACTGCGTCTGGAAGAGCCAGAATGGCTGCCAGGACCCAGGTGACAGAACTGGCCAGCACAACCTCACAAATCCATGCATGATAAACCTGCAACTGTACCTATTACCTCTCAGTTCCTTCAATTCTGTTCAACTGGAGCAAGGAGAATAGCGTTAGAAGACCATAGCATGAGGTCCTAATTGGTACGTACCATGTCAAATAATTATTCACTGGGACTTTAACAACCTTGATGCAACAGAAAAGCTGTATTGTGTGCTCTCATTTAAAGTTTGACATCTAGCAATGGTTTTAATGGGAATACCAGACAGGAGAGCATTAAAGTCTGAACATTATAAATGAGTCAATTTCCCTAGTCTACTTAAGAGAGAAACAGTTTACCACTTAATGCATAATAGATGACACAGGGCATTTTCGGAGGATGCCAAATGTGGATCACAAATTCACATATCAGACACCAAGGGATGGTTTTTAAAGCTGAAGGACACCCCCATCTTCAGCTGGCTAGAAAAACAGAGCTCCATCCTAAACTAAAGCTAGTAAGTTTGAGTCAAATCACTACAAACTTGGAATGTCAGATAAAAAAAAAACAAACAAATACAAAACTGTGAACTTAATAGTCTTAAAGAGGGAATTTGTATTGTGATGGTGAAATATAAAACTGCTAATTTAAAGATGCTTATTTTTATTATTATTATTTACAATGCAATTATTACATATTCAGGCCTAAGTAGTTTTCACTATGAATTCTGTTAAATGTGATTATTTTAAAAGGGCTTCAACAAAGCACATATCCATTAACAACAAAGTTGCTCACAGTAGCTCTGTCTTTAAAGCTTCATAAGTTTAGATATCCATTGCCCTATGTAAAAAATGTATTAAATCATCTGGAAGCTGACTGTTGCATTCTCTTCATTGAGCAAATGTTGCCATGTCGGGCTGATCAGGATCAACCAACAATATTTTTTAATGCTTTTTGGGTAAATCATTCAACCTAAGTCTTATACTTGCATATTCAGCACGTCTAGGAGAAAACAAACCTTTTTTAAACATTTGCAACAGATATTTTAATAAAGCAGACGGCAGGTCTTTGTGTACTGTCTACTCAATTAGGAGCATCTCTCCTCTTGCAGCTCTCTATTTTCCCCATTTATCCTCTTCCCTTTTTTCTGTGTTCTCCTCACCCTCTGTGCACCTCTTTTCACCTCTATTGGCATGGATAAAGCAATCTAATGTAGGACTACTCCTTTGAGTTCTCTGGCTTTTGCACCTTTTGCAAAATCATTGGGGATGAAAGGGAGCAAGCACGAGAAATTGCAAAGAGAAAGAAGAGGGGAAAACAGTAAAGAGAGAATAAGAGGAAAAGAGAGAAATAGGGGGCGGTGGGGGCCTGGGAGTGCACGTCAGCGCTGCTGAGAAGAACCTCATTTTCCAAGACCATCTGTTACCAGTCCCTGAGCTGAAAGCTCCATTTATGTCATTCTTACCACTGCCATACAAGCAACGTGTCCTCTTCTATTGGTGCATACACTACAACTCCGACTCTTTCATCAGCAACTCACTGTCACTGTAATAATTAGAAGGCAGATTTATGGTCTAAGCATAACATAATACAATATTTAAGCAATATCACACAAGATAGAGCATTATTGTTCTCATTATGACTGAAATTCAACTGCAGGTAATCACAGCCACGCTGAAATTCAGACCTAACTGGTCAAGGAAAATTTAGTGTAACTTACATTTTACACACACAAAGTTGCCATGTTACTTAGTCTTTTTCCCTGTCACCAACAAACATATGAATTAAAAAAAAAAAGTATTGCTTTCATTTTGAATGAAAGAGTGCATTTTAAACAAATTAATGACTCATTCATTAAGACTTGATTCATTGCAAGTCCATAAACTCCACAACTATTAGTGTTCGGATTACTATTCTTTCGGATCACATTTTTGATAATTCACTCGATTTTAGGAAACGCAGTCCAGATTGAGTATGTTTGGAACTTGCAAAAAAAAAAAAAAAGTCCCAATGCTGTTGGACTGAATATCAGCTAATGAGAAAAAAATTAAATAAAGAAAATATGTAAAAAGTTGGCATTTTCCAAAAACACCACAGCATGATTCATAAATGCATTCTGAGATTCTTATTGCTCTGCTCTGTTATCTCTGATTTAAAGCATAAAAGATTCAAAGCAACAGCTGCCAGAACTGTTACTCTGTACATTTTTACAATAGAAGTCTGAAGTGCAGTGCAGTGAAGGAAACATAAGAAATGGACTGACAGCGAATAGCTGAGGAACAGAGACGAAACACTGCAGGGGGTTAAGAAGTAGGCACGGAAAATGGAAAAGGCCATGCGTGCTGTGTTCAAAGCACTGCCTGAACACAGTAGTTTACCTGGCTGCCTCTTTCCTATCGATGGGTGCTGGATTGTTTGCACTATACTGTGACTGAGTGAGACTCTCCTTTAATCAATTTGTGGGGAGAGCACGCTGTAACCTTTGCAGTGAGATGCAGGGTGGTCAGGAGATATCGAACGCAAGGGCGCCCACACACTATACATGTATTGAAAAGATGTCTGGTTAGACTAACCTGGTAACCTGACACTGTATTTCTCTGCGTAGTTATAAACTTATACATGATAATAGATATAAAAATGCTGCATAGATGTTTGCATTTTAATGAGATTATCAGATTGTCTTCTGACATAAAATGTTTTTGTTTTTACCATTTGAAAAAGATGTAAATATGAACTAAACATAAATTTGTCATTTCCTATGTCAACAATTCAAGGATGCATGCTTATAAAAAAGAACAGCAAAGTTAGATTGCTTCAAATAAATGATATACTTTTTATTTCAGTATGCTAAAAAAAATCATTAATAGTTTCCACAAAATATTTTCAGCTGCTATAGAAATATACTTATAGAAATATTACTTGAGCGGCAAATTAGGATATTAGAATGATTTCTGAAGGATCATGTGACACTAAAGAATGGAGTAAAGTATACTGAAAATTCAACTTTGTCAACACAGGAATATATTATATTTTAAATATTCAAGTTAAAAATGGCAATTTTAAATTCTATTGTTGTTTTTACTTTTAATCCATTAAAGACAGCCTTGATGGGCATTAGAGACTTCTCAAAAACATTTGCACATGATATAAACCTCAATGACACGGTTTACCTAAAATTACATTAGTTCACATGGATTTTCATGGATAAAGAAGGTTTATGGATTTTCATGGATTTTTTCTCAAAAAAGTTCAAATTTCTCTCCAAAAAGTCTGTTATGATACCTGTTGATATGTACCTGACTGAATAGGAAAATGTGCCAATTAATCTATGAACTGCAATGCAATCAGAAAATATTTCAGTGGCTGAAAACACAGAGAAGACTTTACGTTTTGTTCTTCAGAGCGCACTGAGACAGACGCCAAGGACGCTTCAACTCATTCGACCTACTTATAAGAGTTGGTCAAAGTAAAGTGTGTCATAAGCTCAGTTTCACTGAGAGAAAAAGAGAAAAGACAAGCTTTTTAAATGCAGGCGATAAAGATCTGCTATCATAGTGATACTGCAATGGTCACATCTCAGCATATAGAATGAGCTTTTCCACAGGGTCAGCCATCGCTGTACCTCTTTATTAAATCTGCAGCCTCAAAGACAACAATCAGCATGCATCTTTTGTCATCAAGGACCTTCTGTTTCTATGCAAATCTCTTTAAAAGGTCGTGGTCAATGTGATGACGACGCTAAAATGCAACTTTTTGCTGACCATTAGCTTTGAGCGGTTAAGCAAGTCAAACAGCAGCCCGAGGAAATCTGACTTCTACGGGTGCATGAGAACGACTGGCTTTCACACTTGGCAGCGAGACCATGACAAACTCGGTGTGTGAGTGTGTAAAGAGCACAATGCAAAAGGAAATCCTGCTCTGCCGCTATTGCCACACACAAAGAAACGCAGAAGAACATGGGATACAGCAGCAAAACGAGAAATAATTCAATGTGATATTAATTATATATACTTTCAGACGTGACATTCATTTAGAAAAAGCAAACTGGCAGACGCCAGGTTCGCAGACGAGGAGAAGCAGGAGTGTTTTGACATATTAAATGACTGCAGACAGTGGTGCTCTCCCCGCTCTGCATTCAGCCCACGTTTCCGGAACATTCTGAGCGCGCTCCTGTGGCTCTGCCTGACCCACCGCCAGCCCTCCTCAGATCACATTCAAAGTGATTGTGCTGTTCAATATTTCATTGACATCAGCCTCAAAGATTGTTGCTACAGTGACACCAGAGATAATTATTTTTTACCACAGTCTTTTTTGAGATGTTTTTACCCCCTCCTCTCTCTGGCTCCAGCCATTCCTGTGGAGAATTGTTCTGCATAAATCAGCTGGTGGAATATTGAATCAGCCTCACCACAGGGAATGTGTTTTTGTGTGTGGTATGTGTGACTGATTATTACGAGGAGACAACGCGCAAAACCAGGCAAACAGCGCCGCCGAGTGGCAGCTCTTTAAAATTTTAAGAGATCGTTCACACAAAACCTGAACATTTTGTCAACGTGTAGTCACCTTCAAAGCCTTCATATATATATTTTTTCTGGCGAAGATATATTTAGAACATATGCTAAGCAGTTTTAAATTGAAACTAAGTTTAGTTTTAACCTTCATACAGCCTAATAATAAAAATATATAGTAATAGTTTGATCTATATATTTACTAATATATCTTCTGATGTATAGCTGTTAAATCTGACTGAGACGTTTGAAATCAATCAGATTCTGATGTCACACAAATGATCTGCCTCATACAGAAATCGCATGGCTTTGAAAGAAGCCATAAGCTGTGTCACAATATAATTGCATGCACATTGCCAAAGGTAAGGACATCTGCCAGGCAAATAAATGTTATAATGCAATGCAAACCATCCTTGGGGGAAGCACTATTGCTATCCACTGTGATTATGTGCATATTTAATAGCTTTTTACAGGCATTCTAGCAAAATACTCTTCAGAAAATGTCAAACAGGTCTTGCACACATGTTGCATAATATCCATAAAGCTGCATAAACACCAGCATTCCAACAATTATATTGGGAGGTGGGTCAAATAATCCTTAAAAGCAACAGCAGTAGATCTTTTTCTTTTATCGTTTATCCTTTAATCAACATTGTTAAATGTAATGAGAGTAATAGTGTAAAGAAAGGTTACATAATGCACAATATTCCTAAATATGTATCTGAACACACGCATGCTTTAGTACGTGCTTTGCAATGCACCCGTGTGTGTGTTGTCAATAAAATATTCCTTGGAGAAGTGCAATACCCTGAGGAGGGAACACAAAGAGGCATAAAATCCTCAGATTTCCCCCTCCGGTTCGCTGTTTTTATGAATCACAAATCACTAGGCCAACACACAGCTCTCAGTAGACAGGAGCCCTGGGTTACTCTGGTTACATGGGAACCCTGAAGACATCATTTGCACAAGACTGTCAGAGACTGTTCCCCCCCTCCACATCAGAAGACCTTGAACAGGTCAGTGCCATATTTGCTGCTAATTAATTGCACAAAAACATAAACACATGAAGACTAGGGCTATACACAGATTTTTTTTTTAATGAATTCCATTGTAATAAAGTAAACAAACCAATTGGTTTCTTTTATAGTTCTGCCAGACCCAGTTCACATAATTATGTAAGAATAGCTGAGGATTTTTTTTTAACTATCAATGGACCAACCAAAGGCTATAAATGCTATAAATAGCACTTAATCAAGTAAACACAGGAATCAAATAGACCTTTTTTGAACAAAGAGCCAGTTTAAAAAAAAACTAAACTAATTGTTCATTGCTTTCAACAAATCTACTGAATAGTCTGTGATTTGCTATAATGCCTAACAATAAATAGAAACCTGTGATGCTCGATGAGTGCCATAATTGAAGTTGCTCTGGCTTTTCTTTGGACCTCTAGCACCCCAGTAAAACCGGGCATGGTTTATGAAGTGTGTGGGCATAATATAGGCTAAATTGTGTAGTTAGCTTATTTAAATTGTTCTGGGTTTAAATATCTTTTATTGGTGATATGTTGAGGCCTAATAAGGAACCAAGTCTATTTAGGTTAAAATTTGGGTTATCATCATTTTGATTCATCTGTTTCTCAGATTATAAAAAGTGTGCCCCCTACGAAAACGAAAAGCTCCCTCCCCCCACCCAATTCTGTATGTTGTGGAGGGAGCCGGCTTCACGTGTTTGCCTGGGGGTCGTCAGCGCCAGAATGTGCGCTAGCGCCTATCCCAGGGTGTGCACGAGTATACCGGGTGCCAGTCCGTGCCGGTAACCGGATGCTGCTTCGCGGCACAAACGAAGCAGCAGACACGTCTAGTCCTTCACGGGGATTGCGTTTAGCGTACGCAACCCGCAAAGTCCTAAGCACAGACTCGCCGAATGAAGTTCACTCGAGAGTCGGTATTGAACTTACCTTGCCGTTATACAAAGACACACTGAGCTCGAGAAAGATATTCGAATTCAACTTATATAATGCTCGAATCTTTATTACGTGTATCACTGTGACGTCACTTAGAGTGTATTTGACATTTTTGTCCATGGACGAGCAGAAAAATCACAAAAAATTTGGATTTTTAGATATTTAATTTAATATTGAGCACATGCCGCTCTTTACTTTCTCATTCATCCACGTTTCAATAACTTCAAACTGTCCGCTCACTGAAAGCTGCGCTGATTATTATACATAAATGATACATTGTAGGACATTGAAGATTTAAAATGTTTATTTTCGTCATTAAAGCAAACTAAAGTTTGAAGTTGTGTACTTTTCATTCAAAGTCTTTTATGCGCATAGTAAAAGTAGTCATGTGTAATATTGCATTTTTAAAAATCCATTTTATATTAATTTACAAATAAATCCATCATAAATTGTTATGTTGAGCAAATAATCTTAAGATTTTTAAAGATGGGCTTAAATTCAGTGGCATAAAAACATGCAAACTATACCAACACATGCTAACCTAACATTTCTTAACGTGGGAACTATGAAAATGGCTGTGCTCCATATAAATAGTATATTTAAGTTCCATGCATGTTTTTGTAAACATATCTTACATTTTTAAAAGGAAAACATTTGTCTTTTTCCACCATTACTCACTGTGGTACCATTTAAGCATGCTTTGTTTTTCAATGAGGAATCTAATTACAAACTTCTATCAATTTTCTGAGTGAAAGAGTTCAATAACTAAATTCTTAGTATGCCTTTACCTTAATAACCTTTTACCTTAATGTACTTATTACAGAGAGGCCTACAAATCACAGTTAGCACCACTGTGTAACAGATGTCTGCTTATGTGTCATTTGTTTTCAGTGAGAAAATACCAAAAAAAGAAAGACCAAAACAAAAAACAAAACTATAGCACCTGTCCAAAATCATAGAGGCATGTTACCTTTACCACGAAGGCACAGTAAAAAAAAAAAAACAAAAAGTCTATACTGGCAAAATATTTTGGAGTGAACAGAAAGTCTTTGAGGGAGAGAGTATGAAGCTCAAGGTCAGAGTTAATGCTCATCAGGTTAAATGTTATTGGTACAGGTGGTAAGGGCTTGCAAATATTAGTAAAAAAAATGTCTTTGCTCTGTGAATAATTTATGTTTTACTCCTTTAAAAATCAATATATTTTTGTGAATAAACAATGTGGGCTTAAATAGTGCTGAAGCACCAAATTAAGCCATTGTCAGACTTTATTTATACAATATTTAACTTTCATATTCTAAAATCTACATCAATTAATACATTTTCAAGTGAGAGAAATCTTGCATTTTAACATTTTTCTTATAATTGAATCTTAATGTCAACATGAAAATCATCCAAACCTAGATTTTGGTGGGCTGAATGGGTTTACACTTACCCTATTCTATATTAATTCTGTTTGAGCTGAAGAAATCAGATGTTGGGATAATGCATAGTAAGGTTTTCTGCACATTTTGTTACTGAAGGATTCAGATCAGCAGCTCATTAGTAGAGACTATCAGCTGAACCGAGTGTGATGTCCTATAAAAGAGAAATACAGAAGGTGCAGAGCAGTGGCTTCCCAGGCCCAGAGTTGAGAAACACTGCTATAAAGTGCAATAATCCCAAAAGGTTTAGATATTGCATCTGTATCAAACATCGTTGCAGTTCCCGTGCTACTAAACATTCTAGCAAGACACAAACTTTGCTTTTCTGATTGAGCACTCAGACATCATGATCCACTTTTTTTAAAGAATTTATTTGATGACAATGTACAAGAACATTTTCAGGCCGATGGTCTTCCCTGAAGGTCTTACTGTGGAAAGGAAAGACAAAACATGTTCCAATTAATTTTCTACAACACTTATAAACACTCAAATTACAAAACTATTACACACAAACTACCCAGACAAAATCCTTAAGTATGTAGATCAAGGACAAACTCTCACTTCAAGGGAAAATATAACTGAGGGAGGGGTTGTTTCAGAATACTCCAGTGGGTTCTGTCAAACTTGCAGACATGCAGTAAAGTGGCTAGTTTATCTCAAATGAGTGAATGCTAACCACACACAGCATGCTACAAATTAGTAGATTTATAACAGTCAAATATGCTGACTGGAATAATTCAAATACCTAAATTAAAACAGATCTTTTTATCGGTGTTAAAAACATAGGATCCTAAAAATATCTGCAAGTGAGGTGAGGCATTGGGATTGAACATGCAAAGCACTTCAAGTAAGTGGTAAAAGTGGATCACATCAGCACACCATGCCGATTTCCACTCTACCTTCTCCTGAAACCTCAAGCCTTTCACTTCTGTAAACATCCCAGGGAGGCAAAAGAGGGCAAAAGATTGGACAAAGATGAGAACTTTCAACTAACGCTATGAAGTTCTAAAATTGCTCTGTGAAAGACTTTATGGTGGGCATGTAAACTAAGCCCCATAGAAAACAGTCTCTGACTGTCACAAATTTCTACATTTTCAGAGAGCAATTGCTATATAGCTTACTCTACTTCACTACATACTCCAGCACTTCATTATTAGGGAGCACGCTAGTTGCACTACTCGAGTGGGATTAAACAGTTGCCTGTAAGTATTACTTCCAATCACATACTGGTCAATAGCATTAGCCATCAACATAGCAGTTAAATGTTTGGAGTTAACTTTACAGATCACTCCAGACTCTCCTTCCACAGCAGTTAGTCTACTTGTGAAAGTGTTTACCTTCTATAATCCAGATGTATATTTGATAAAGAAGGAAAAGATGACAAGTTACACATTAAAACCCAAGACAGTGATGACAAAACAAACATCTATGATGGCCAACAGAAATAAGTGCTGTGAATCCTAAACAAGAACTCAAAAAAAAAAAAAAAAAAAAGTTACCTTCTTGCCAGCAGCACCAACAGAGGCTTTCTTAGTGCCTCTAACTTTCTTCATTCTGTTCTTACGTTCCTTACGCTGCTTCCTAGATGTCTTTTTCTTCTCATATAGGCCATGCTGAGGGAAGAAAAAGCAAAATAAAATTACAAACAGATTTATATATACACATTTACACACACATGCTGGAAAAAGTTAGAGTTCAAAAGTCTTTAATCTCTTTAAACAGCAATGGACTTTTAATAAATTTAAAAAAAAAAAAAAAACCTGCTTTTTTTTTTTAACAAGGCTACATTTCAATAATCTGATTTTACAAAAGTGACAGAAGTTAATAACTATTTAAATATTAACTAAAATGCTCTATTTTACATTACGACTGCAGAAATACAATATTGTCATCTATGGCCAGCTTAATGTATTAAAACATTTTCTGATTAATAGCGCACTTCACTCTGAAATCCGTAATGCATTTTGAAGTCACAGCCTTTCTATTTAATTTCAATTAATCATGCTATCCCACAAGCATCATGAGCAGCTTACCCTTTGCAGCCTGTATTTGGGCTCATTTTTCTTGGCGTAGTCCAAAGAGTCGTAGATCATGCCAAACCCTGTTGTCTTGCCACCACCAAACTGAGTCTTGAAGCCGAAGACGAACACCACATCTGGGGTGGTTTTGTACATTTTTGCAAGCTTCTCCCTGATCTCTGTCTTGGGGACTGTTGCTTTGCCTGGATGGAGGACATCTACAACCTGAAACAATAAAAATGTGAATGAGCAAATGCATAAAGTCCAAACTAAATTAAACCAAGAAATACAAATTGCCTCACACTTACCATTTGCTTCCTTTGAAGCAGCCGGTTTGTCATAAACTTTCTGGTCCTGACGGTGACTGTCTCGTTCTGTAAAGTAACATTTGTTAGGAACTTTTGAAGAAACGAAAACAGCTGAAAGATTTGCATCCATTTCATCTATGAGCTGGACTGATGTTCAACTTCTTGTCATGACAGTCATATTTCTCACCCTAAACAGTTACTTGACAGCCATGTACTGTAAAAAGTAGTATTTTCTAGCGATATTCCAAAGGATACGTGAGCATCGTAAATATATGCAGACCAATACCTGTGTAGTTTAAAACACTTGCACTTACTGATCATGAAACCATGGTTAGCATTTATGCTAACGTTACATTAGCTTCATGGGCTGATTAAAAAATACGGGGTCAACTTAAGTTTTCCAATATTAGATAGCTTCTATTTCAGGTCTACGGACAAACAAATATGTAATATTTGTAACATTTTAATCCTCCTAGACACTGCTAAGTGTAGCACGATGGAATAAAACGAGACACCACCATCCTAAACTACAGAAGACTTCGTACTCGTTTCAAAATGAAGCTATATATTGGTTATTATATATATGTAGTGTGCTTTATGGCAACAACGTCAATATAATATCGCCGGATGGAGAAGATTTAATCGGATTTTCATAATTATTTGTCCACAGTCGACTCACCATCTTGGCGTCGGCTCGCTCAGGGACGAGGAAAAGAAAGAAGGACCTGTAGGTGCCCGAGAATATGCCTGCGCGTTGGTATAGTATATTGAGGTACTGCCTGACTTAAAAGCGATGCTAATAAAAATTATGTTTAAAAAATGTTTTCGGAAGGTGTTTAAAACATTTTTATTTAAGAGGTAGGATTTGAAAAATACCTCAAAGTGAGAATAAAGTCTTTCGAAATAAAATAACCAATGGATCAGTAGATTCAGATTAATTAATTAGTCACGACCGGCTGCTTTGAACGAAAATGTTTTAATAACCCAAATTAAGTCGATGTGACTTAAACGACATGTTAATGTCTCTAAGCGTTTAAAAAAACAGTAGTAATTCAATTTATTTATGCTATGAAATTCTGACTTTCTACAGCTAGGAGTCAGTCGCACACCTTTTAATGACCTCAGGATAAAATATTTATTTAGATTTACCTGAAGCTTTACCCTATTTATGTTTTGACTGTACTGTTTTAATCTGTCAACTTTATTTTACATTTTTACAGGATTTAAATCAATGGCACTTAATATCACATTTGTACCCTATTAATGGATTTGACATTGACTGACACAAAAACACAGACACAATGAGACCAGTACAGTGTAGTTTTTATTTATAAAAATATATCTTTATATATCCTTGCCATTTGCAGAAATGTAGTGGTTACTGTCTTGGATAAAAAATAAGAAATAAAATTAAATATTTTATATAATTTTTTTTAATGAAAGTATTCTGAAAGGTATTACAGTCCACAATAGCACAACTGTTCACTATTGATAAATAAATACATGCATGCATACATATAACCATACATACATTAAAAAAAAATTACTTGAACACTATTTAAGCTAAAGATTTTGGAATTATTTCTGAAGGATCAATGCTAATTCAGCTTTGCCATCACAAGAATAAATTACATTTATTTGATAAATTACAATAGAATATTTATTTAAAATTGTAATAATATTTTGGAATATTACTGTTTATACTGTATTTTATAGCAAATAAATATGACCTTGGTGAGGATAAATGAAAATGAAAAAACTTCAGTATATACATATATAGCTATTGATGCATTTTAGATACAGATAGATAGATAGATAGACAGATCAGATACATGTTGAATGCATCCTATTGCCTTAGCAGATTCTCTCCTCCAGAAATGACAGAGATGTTTGCATGTTAGATTTTGCAAATTGAACTTGACCAACTATATGTATTCTAGGCACGACTGAGATGTCTTCTTTGTGTCTGGCAGACTTACAAAAAAGTACCTTGTCCTTTGTCACTTTGTCCTTAACATCGACACGTTGCCTGGTCCTCCTAATGCAAAAGGAAAAGGTGGACATGCAGTTCTTCTGGAAGTTCTCATTCATAAAAGCATAAATTATAGGATTGTTGAATGAATTTGAAAATCCTATGGCCTGTGCAACAGCAATAAGCATATTGACTGTGATGTCATCATACGTTTTGTTCAGGTAACCTGGAAAAAAGAAAATAAAGCTGAATTTTGAAAGAATGTATATATACAAGGATATATACTGGACACTTAGGTTTTCTTACTGTATTCAAACAGCATATGAACCATATGAAAAGGGGCCCAGCAGACAGTAAACAGCACAACAATGGTGACCATCATCTTGATGGCCCTTCGCTTCTTTCTGTTGCATAAAGAAAAAAGACTGCATAATGAGTAATTATGATCAGTTTTTAGATATTCAATCCCTTATACACTACCAGTCAAAAGGTAGATGGAACAACAAAGTTTGTTAAATGTTTGTGAAAAAAGACTCTTATGCGCTTATGCATTTATTAGGCAAAAATTATTTTTTCCAAATTTTTAAATGGTAGAAGGCTTATATCACAGTTTACAATAAAAATGAATAGGCAACAGAAATGGCTTTCAGCATTGATAATATTAAGAAATATTAATCACCAAATCATTAAGTTAGATTGATTTCTGAAGGATCAAGTGACACTGAAGAAATTCAGCTTTGCCATTACATGATAAAATGCATTATTATTTCATTATAAAATTCATTATTTTAAATTGTAATAATATTTCACAATATTAACATTTTCACCGCAGCCTTGGTGAGCATAAGTTATGTCTTAAATAACATTACAAAATCATATTATTTCAAACTTTTACTGGTAGTGTATATTACTATAAAACAAGAAAGAGTTGTTTAGATTAGTGTCAGTCCAATACAGCAGGCGCTGAGAAATGTCAAATAAAAATGACCTGGATATTTTGCAGACCTCCGTTTTATTCATGGTATTAAGGACTGAGGAGTCTCCAACTTGTTTACGAATCCAGAGCTCAATACCAATTCTGGTGTACAGAAGCAGCATGGCTGCAAGAGGCAGGAGGAACAAGAACACTAGAATAAATGTTGCATACTGCTTCCTGTGTGCACTCGAGCTCCAGTGCTCCTGACAGCACACATGATGGAGATCATATAGAAAATCATATTTCACCTGTACACAGAAGAACAGAGAGATTTGAAATAACTAATTAGGATATGGAAAGCTTATGAAATTAACCAGTGTTTTTATGTGAATAATCTAAAATATATATATATACTTTCTGCGTTGGACCAGGAGGCACCTGTCAGCTTCTAACAAGTCAAACCCTGGGGAAATCCTGAAGTATACTTCAGTCCACAGACTGCACGCTAATTAATGTTTTATTGGATGTGGATGTTATGAATGTTCTGAAAACTTCAAATGGAACATTTCAGACAAAAAATATGAATAGTACCTCTAATTGTTGAACAAAGAGCATTGGAGATCCAACCATCATGGCTGCAATCCAGACAACCACTAGAGAATAAAAACTCTATTATACAGATGGTTTATGTATAGAAGCAGAATGCAAAATATGCATGATCTAAAACTTCAAGGGCCGGTTTCCCGGATAGGAATTAGATTAAGCCAGGACTAGATCTTTGCTAATTTAGGACATACAAAAAAATGCATTATCTGTTAGCATTTTAAGACCAAACAATGGCAATGATGTATTTCAAGATATCTCATTGCAAGCCTTTTCCAGTTTAGACCGCTCTTAACATTTATTTTAATCTAGGACTAGTCTTAAACCCTGTTCGGGAAACCGGCCCCAAAAATAATATATAGCCTAGGCTACTTTTGTTATAGTACTTTATATAGACATTGGTTGTCAGAAACTACTCACCCAGCATTCTGTATGCTCTTTGTGGACTGCACTGTCTTTTGATTTTCAGAGGGTGTACAATCCCTTGATACCTCTCCACAGCGATGCAGGTCATTGTGAGAATGCCAGTCACAATAGCAGTGGTCTGAACAAAGGGAACTGTTTTGCACACCAACACACCTACAAACGATCAAATGCTAAAATTATGAATGAATGAATATATATATCACTTTATTGTGTATTGCTGTACACCCAAAGTGCTTCACAATCATGTGAGCGGATCTCTCCTCAACCACCACCTCCACTTGGATGATTAGAGAGTTTACTTCCTGAGTATTTTGTTTTGGCAAACCCAAAGTTTTTAACAAGTTGAAAGGGAAGCCCACTAGAGCATACACCCATTAATATTTGTCCAGATATACTACATAATTAAAAAATACACTGAGAACGACGGAACGATTTGCATATCTCTTATGAATATGTTTTTTGTATCTGAATTATTTTTGTGGGGTTTTTTGTTCAACTTCATAAATGGTGTACCTATTCGGGAAATGTAAAAACAAAATTGAGCCTTATTAAAGGGTCAAAACAAGCAGGTATAATTTTGTTTTAATATAAGCTAATTAATATTTGAAAAATGTTTATCAGCTAAGTCAAGGACAGTGAGACATAATCAACAGGCAACAGTTGTCAACAGAAAACAAACCTACCTGAAGAACATAGCTACAGCACAAAACATGCATATCTTTACAAACTTTGTTTTACAATAACGTTGCCTTACAAGTGACACTCACCCCCGAACCATTCAGAGGAGATGTTTTGCAGCAGAGTGAATGGGATGCAGAAGAAAGATATCAGGAGGTCGCTGACGGCTAGAGAGCAGATGAAAATGTTTGTGGCAGTCTGGATCCCGCGCTTTCTTAAAACAATATACACAACTAGGCTATTTCCAACGAGAGCCAGGAGAAAAATCAGCGTGTACGCAATAACAAATGCAGTTTTGGCGCTGGCCGGTAACTCGGGGATGTAAACCAACGGCTGAATCTGATACGTCTCAATAAACTCCTGACGAGTAAGATTGTAAAACTGAAGTAGTTGCTCCAGCACCTCAGGAGTAATCTTCGTATCCCCCATGTATAAAGCTTGCCTTCAAAAACGGGACGAAATAAAGAAAAGTTTTACAGAGTAGGCTGATAATTCAGTGTTGCTCTGCTTCTGTTTCACGTCTCTTGACTGAATCAGCAGCAGCTCCCTTGATGCGGAGTATTTCATGTAACATGATCATCGGCTGTGTCACAAAACCCACAGCGAGTCGCCTTCGCTAACTCTGTAAAAAACACCTACTGCGCTCAAGCATGCCATCTAGGAAGGAGGTAGCTCACTAAGTTTGGAGACAGCCATGTACTCATTAGAATCCAAAATACTGACTGATCACTTGCACAATATGATCTTAAAAAACATACAATGATGAACAAAGAATAAAAGCGATAAATAAAAATCACAAATATATTAGATTTAGTAGCTAAAATGTATTATCATTATTAATATTAGGCTATTATATGGTATTAAAATACTGATTAAATTTATTTTGTGAATATTGTAAGCCTGATTCTTGAGACATGGAATAACAACTTTGAATGACGGACTGACTTGAATGAATGAATGAATGAATGAAAGTTTTTATTTGTAAATCAGTGAAAGATTATCTTAAGAATGTTACAGTGTTTATGTCTGTTTTATCTCATATTGCAAAAATTAGAACTAAAAGTAATCCATGTGCTGATATGACTGCTTACATAAATGTAACTTTCTACTTTTTCATCACTTTAAATTGTGGCTCTTTGGCACTGCACTCAATATTTAGAGATGCTCACCAAGAACCTGTCCAAATAATTTCTGTTTCAGTGAAATAATAAATTAAGCAAATGTATCAAGACATTTGGCTTAAGATACGAGTGTAGAACTCCAGAGGACACACAGATGCTGGTGCTCCATAATCAGTTTGAATTAATATCTTTTTGATCTTGCAGCACACAGAAATATATTTTTGCTTAGAGGACATGCATCTGTTTTGCTCCGCTTCACTTAAATTTTTATACGAATCCTCTCCCAACACTCTAATCTTACATTTACAGCTGACTTCATAATTCATAGTAATGAGTATTTTTTTTTTCTGACTTAAATGTTTTAAATGTAATGAATTTAAATGTTTCCTTGATGAATGGAATGAATTGTGCTTTTATTGTATGAACACATTTAAGTTTACAAAACAAATTGTACAATTTTAAGAAAGAAATACATGATTTTAAGTACAAATGAGTATGAATTCGTTATAAATCAAGGCAAAGATCTTCACATTTCATCAGCTCTTGATGAACCAATATGGAGGTGGAGGTCTTGAATTAAGACAAATATGAGTGGCTTTTATCTCTGGGGGTCTGTGATGAGGTGAGTATTACTATGAAACCAGTCAATCATGTCAGACTTTCACCTTGACAAACACCAAGCAGCGTTATTCAGTGCATCATTAGTGGTTCTTTGTGCTATAGCAGAGTCTTTATTAGGCAGGGTACTGAGTGCAACTCTGAGAGCTTTACAAAAATAGATGGCATCCTCTAAAGGCCATTTGATTCTGTCATGTACAAAAGCCATTTAATGTACTCTGTTGAAACACATGAAAAGTGCAAAGATGAGACAGCAACACCATATGCTTAGCAAGATGTTTATGACATATTTCTTTTGATATGGATATTATTAGGGGTGTCCTCGAATGGTCGAAGATTCGACGATTCGATTCGAGGAGCTTGATTCGACTCCCGATCTCACAGTCGAATAT
>JAUCMS010000022.1:9476509-9500904 GCA_032357445.1 Enteromius radiatus | reverse complement strand
ACTATCAGTCGACTATTGGCAAGATTCGAAAATTCCGATTCGACTGTGAAAATCCTTAGTCGGGGACACCCCTAGATATTATACACTGAATGGCCAGGTTATTATGACCACCCATCAGTACTTCGGCCATCTACTGCGGCGATTCTTCTTGACTCCACAAGATGTTAAATGGTAATGCGAGGAATTCACCATGCCTGATGAATAGCACTGTGAGATTTGATGGTTGTGGAAGCAGCTGCCTGATGGCTCATTTAACTTCGTTCCACAAATGCTCAATCGGATCGAGATCTGGTGATTTTGGGGGCCATTTAAGCAAGGTAAAGTCTCCCTCATGTTCTTGAAACCACACCTGCACAATACGAGCACTACGGCATGGCGCATTGTGTGTACACCACCAACAGGATGTTTACCCATATCTTCAGTAAAAAATCACTTCTACCGTCGTGGTAAACAATCTGCTTTCTTATTTATAATGGTCTGACTCTCTAGCACCTTGTTATTATTATCTTATTATATTAAATGATGGCTAATTTGCCTATAAACGTCAGGTGGTCATAATCTGGTCACTCAGTGTATATTACACAAATAGTGAGAAAACAATGAAATTTATTGGGGAAAAAAGTCATAGCAAGCATGCATTTACATAAATTATTATTTTTATTATTATACTTTTATTTAGCAAGAACACATTAAAAACATCAAAAGTGAAAGTAAATGTTATATAATAGATTCATATATATATATACTTTATAAATGTCAACATTTGAAGTGGATCATAAATGTGTACTGAGCACCAGGTCTTTCACAACACTGTTTGACTGTATTATATCAAATAAGTGCTGGCAATTTAAATATTAAATAATCTAATCAGCACTAAGCATTTGACCAATAATGTAGTCTATATTTCCGTATTTATCTCAAAATTGCATAATGAAACTTTTGGGCATGTGATAATGAAATACATGCCTATATTACTCTTATAGGCATGTGTCACGTTAACTAAAAATGAATGAGGTTTGACATTAAAAATTGTATTACGGCTCAAAGCCTCTCTTAGTTGTAAACATCAAACTGTAATGAGAAGTCATCTGCGGGAGTGTGTTCAGGTCCTGCTCTGCTGTTTGAGGGAGCATGAGACTGTGTCAGTAAACCTCAATGGATGTTGTAAACTAAGAGAAGATCATTAAATCACTTTATTATTTATTAGAATAAATTTGTGATCAAAGTGCTCTTGTGGGTTTGGATCTGAAAGTGCATCTCATTGTTTAACATGGATGAGCATCATTACTGTATGCGTATAATCAGCATCTTAAAATCAGAAAAGGAAGTAGGTGTTTAATTAGTTGACTGCAGAGAGGTGAAGACAAAGTAATTATTCATCTGATGAAATGCCCTCTCAATAGTTTCAGTCTTCTGAAAGAATTGGGTTAGACATCCTCACCTAACTACCGTTTAAGGATTCAGTGATAAATACACCTGCAGTGATGCAACTGATTAAATTATGGACTTTTTTATTTATTTTTTGACTGAATGGAATATTTGCATGAAATGCTATATTATTTTAATGTTCTTATTAATATGCATAGGATTAAGTTATTACCTCTCCATCATCTTACTGGTATGGCAGTACCTAAAGACCTTTAGCATTATTTTCGATAAACGCTCCTGACAGTCCTGTCCTCATTATAACATCAATGTAGGAAGCCCCAGTTCTTCCGTCTTCATGCAATAAAATGAAATTTGAATTCAGAGCTGAGCACTTCTACTGTCACTGTTCCCTATTACATCTTGCCCTGAAATTATATGCAAACCAAAAGTACACAGGTCAGTGGAATATATTGAGAGTTGTACTCTAGACTGTGGCAAACTAACTTTTCAAGGACCAGTTCAGCCAAAAAAAATTGTATTTACTTACTCTCAGGCCATTCAATATGTAAAGATTTTGATTTACATCAAGGGATCTTCTTCAGTGAATGGGTGCCATCAGAATGAGAGTTTAAATAGCTTATAAAAACATTATAGTGATCCACAAGTAATTGACAATTCCATCAATTAATTACATGAATTAAAAATCTACATGTTTCTAGTCTTCTAGTCTTGAACTCACTCTGATGGCACCCATTCACTGCAGCTGATTTACTGGTGAGCAAGTGAAGCAATGTTAAATTTCTCCAAATGCTTTCTGATAAAGTAACTCACCTTGGACAAGGTAAATGTCAAGAAAAAAAAATCTGGGGTGAACTATTCCTTTAACAAATATCAATCACAGAAACAAGACAAGAATTGTCCATAAAAATGTGCTTTTTCCTGTCTGTGTAATGATATACAGACACGATTGCACTATGCCTTATGAATGTCAAGCTGCTTGTAGATTTGGATCAGTGATGTTGAACATACTTTATCATATATGCAGGATATATTTGGAAACATTTCACAACAGCTGTCACTGCCTTACAACCAAAAGGCTGATGCATGATTTAGCGGAGATAGCGAGAAATAGCTTCTGCCCTTAAATTTATGGAATATCAGCAAAAACTAATCTTAAAATATCTCCTATTCTTAAAACTGAGGATTGGAATAAGCCGAGTCTGGAGTAGATAAATGAATCCAAGAATGAAACCGACAAAGTTGTCAGTCTCCACGGTGAAGCACTGCTCTCCTGACACAAGCTGTTTATAATCATGATATGAGACAGAGCTACGAATAACAAGAGAATGCTGGGAGGACACTACAGATGGCAGGTTACAGTATGTATGAGATACAGTTTCTCCAAAGAACATGGCTCTTCGTTGTTCTTGAAAGCCAAGCAGGGTTCATTTTACCTTGCCCATAGTCTTAGACAGATCAGAGACAAACAAGTCATCCTGTGCCTAAGAATGCATGAGTTGTTTCTCCTTACAACTGTACCTTTTCCATGAGGGAAAATCCAACAAAACAAGAAATAAAATAAAAAAAGTTATCAACATTAATTTAACTTGACAAGGAACAGCAGGTTTTTATGTTCAATTCAAGTCTGAAAGACAAGAAGGATGATGTCAATCATCAGTTTGTTCAGTCTAAAACTTCAGGCTATTCAAGCATTCCAGCTGATTATTTTTTTATTTAACAATTTAATTAAGGAAATTGTTATAGAAATATGTATAATTTAATAAACATGTACATGGATACAAATGATCATCCAGCAAGAATGTCACATTAAGTAAAATCTCAATTAATTAAAGTTTTATACATAAATGAGGTGACATTTTTATAACAGTGTGCAAATGTAGATCAGCATTAAAACTTATTAGCATTAATGTGTGGTTTATTAGGTTAACCATCTTCTGCGTTTGTTTTCTTGTATTTTACAAGGATGGTACATAACACTGCCAAGCCAAAGATAGAGTCAAAAATGTCAATAAGATAGCAGGATGCATTAAATCACTTCTTGATTTAATGAGTCTGACAGAAATTGTAATAAAAACATTTATGTGAGTCAGTATTTAGTCAGTTCAACATACTGTGCCTTTCTAAATAAGTTGCCCTCGCATGGGAATAGACTGGACAGTGTGTCTGAGCCAGCGGAAGCGGAGTCTGGCCATCGGAGAGTCGTCAGGGTTCTCAAACTCAGAAAAGCCCAGATGGTTGAGGATGGCATAGACACCAGCTCTAGCTGCCACCTGCAAACCAGCACAACTCATGAAAGCATATATACATGTGTGTGTGTTTGTGTGTGTAAGTAGGGTTTACTGCAAGCTGTACACTTATTCATAAGTGGCGCAGCTGCTGATTTGTCCTTAAAGGAAGGCAGGATGAGAGTAAAACGCTTTTGTGGCCTTGACAGAATACTAATATAGTGCATTTTTTATGTACTTCATGATAGAAAAAAAAAATAAAGAACTAAAAATAAAAAACATACAAAGTGCTTTACCAGTTAAATCTATCTTAAGAAAAATTTTTTTTGAAAGAAAAAAAAAATCCATACTTTTATTTTGCACTGACAGAAAATAGATTTATAATGGTACAAAAGATTTCTATATCAAATGGATAATGTTCTTTTGAACCTTCTTTTCAAAGAATCTCCACCAAAACTAACATGGTTTATACAAAGAATATCAGGCGGGGCTTAACTGTTTTCAGTATTATTAATTATAATAGGAGGCGCTTTCTTGAGCACCCAATTCAGAATATTAGAGTGATCATGTAACATGGACCACTCTGCTCTGCCATCACAGGAATAAACAAATGAAATATAAAAGTTATTTAAAATTTGTAATAATATTTCACATTTTTTTATACAATTTTAATTTAAAGCTTGACATTTATGCTTAATGCACTTACAGTTTAATAATTTGATATTATTTATATTTTCAATTCTGCTTCCTAAAGATGGAAGAACATGAGATTATCCATGAGGGTTTTTTCTTTTCATAGACATAGCTTTCAACTGTAGAAAATAAGAAAACACTAGGTGACTTACAGTCTTGCAATTGTATATACCCCTTCAACCTGAGGATATAAAAGCTGTGGCTATAAACTAAGGTTTGACTCTGGAATCCTCTGAATGAGACGGAATACATTTACAACTTTATATAGACACACTGACATTTTCCCATGAATGTTTCATGGAACTCAGAACTATGTTTAGCTGCAGCACAGTGAGCCAGAGAAGTGTTCAGGCAGTCATCTTGCCACAAGGCACTGGTTTGCTGCACCATGGGTGTCCTCCCATCATCTTCTCAAGGGTACAGAATAATTTGATTGTGTGTGGAGTATGGGTGGCAGATTATACCTGTATCTTTCTTAAGAGTGAAAGTGAACTTACAATGTTAAGATATCTTATCTTGCTGTCTTAAAAAAAAGCGGCCATTTTTCATGAAGGCTGATATAGATAAGCACTTTTTTTTCTATTTTTGTGTTAACATAAACTAATACTCTAAAAGTAGGAGACCACAATGTGAAGCTGTTATATTAAAAAAAAAAAAAAAAAATATATATATATATATATCTAAATCTGGAAATAAAGTTTCTGCACTTTGCGAGAGCGAAAACAAAGAAAAGCTATGAAGTAAAAGAAACAAGAAATATTTAAGACTCTGCACTCTTACTAGGCGACTGCAATGAAAATATATTATGCAAGTATAAATATATTATTAATGTTTTTCCCCTAAAGTAAGCAAGTGAGTCAGACTTTACCTGGTACATCCATTGGCTGAAGGATCGCCTCCAGGAGTCTTTCCTCTCCAGATGTAGGTAGCAGTTGAACAGGATAAGATAAATGTAACGCTCGAGGTACTGCAGGCTCCTTAACCGCAACCACTGAGCATCAGCCTCCGATTTAGCCATCTTAATCTGAGGAGGAACAAGTGCCAGTGAACTCATTGTTATTCCTCTAGTTTCCTTCTTATTTGTGACAAAAAAACGGATGGCATGACGACATAAGCTGAAAATATACAGTTTTTGTCTTTAACGTCTTTTCACTCTGGTGTGTTTATCTTGTGGTGTAGCCTCTGACATCTACACAAACAAGTGATTACATCAAAGTTTACATCAAGGTGTTCATTGCTTGGTTGACTTATATAAATATTACAACTTGTGTTCTTGATATTAAGCTCCTTAGCAATCTGATTTTTTAATTAGATAATTTACAATGACATCTGTGAAAAAAGGCCAGAATAATGTAACATCTGCATAAGCATAATTTTAAAGTCCAATTTTGGTGCAAATTAATAAGGAGATGAACATTGCTCAGCTAGTGCTAATTCAAACGTGATATCTTAGATAAGAACTTGAATTACTTCTGTAAGAACTGTTTAAAAGAGAAAAATATAATTTGTAAACCCTAACAAGTATCTGCAGGCCTTTCCAAAGCAGTCTTTCGGAAAGCTTTCTGCTCATTTACGCTGCTGTGTTTCAAGGTCTTCACTTTACAATAACAGCTTGTTTTTCAGTCTCAAATTAAACATATTCAGCTGATGCACTGCAATGGGCATTACTAATCTCTTGGTCCTTTTCTGCGGATCAGTACAAATGAGAAAATTGTGCCTATATAGACTTTTCAAGGCTATGTTAGGTACAAAAACAATGGCTTTGGAAGCAATCTATTTTTCAGCATGGGTCCTAAAAGCACTGACTAGCTGTCCTATTAACTAGCTTTTTACTGTGGACATTTCCTGCTGCAGTGTATGCATGCAAAACACATACAAAATAGTCAAACGTATACCACATTTCACCTGTCTGTAAGTGGAAATGATAATTTCCCGTAAATGGTAATGCATGGGGGTCATTGTCTCACTAACAACATCCAGAGCAACATCCACTTCTCTCTTCACACGATGACCATCAGGTAACACCCTTACCACCTGCATCACCACCTGAACACACAGACAGACAAACATGGTTCAAAACTCATCAAACCAAATGTATTTTAATCTATATCTATAAAATAAACTATTTCCTAAATACATTAATTTACTTTGCATGGGTGGGTTTATTAATCACAGAATTGCTATGTTCAAATGTACAAAATATTTGTTTTAATGCTGACACTGGCAAAGAAACCTGAATGTACCTCAAACTCTCCTTTGGTGTACTTGGCGTCTGGAACACTTACAATCTCATCTTCTTCACACTCAGGAAAGCCCTGAAGACAAAAGGGTCAGGTTTATGAAACTGATTTCAGATCAGTTGAAACATTTTTACTATTCCTGGGGATGAAGACTTTATTTCTCACTTCCTCCATTCACTTAAACAGCTGATAGCTGAAAATGACCTACATTAATGTGCCACAGGGTGAGAGTGGCGACAACCATAGCTGCAGTAGTTCGGTCTTTTCCATTATGACAGTTGAAGATGAAAGCACAGTTGGGGTCTTCAGCCAAACTGCTCTTCATGGCTTCCAATAAGTGGTCAAAAACCTGAGGGAGAGCAACAACATTTCAACTAAAATGTCAAATATATACCACGCTCATAGTGTATTCACTTGCCTCTTCTTTAGGTGCGCAGCAGTCAGACAGGGGTATGCGCTGGTAGCTGAGCCCTGGATGAATGCTCTTCTGATGGACAAAGAGCTCCTCTATGGTGTGACAACTCTTAAACATCCTCATCTGTTTATCCTGCTCCGTAATCACCTCCACCCACTTCTCACACCTCAGGACATCCTGCTTTAGCGCAAGCTCCATTTCCTGTGGAGATGACCATATGTAGTGAAAGTAGTATTTGCTAAAGTGAAAACTGAAACATTTTCATCTCACTTTCATCTTAATTTATATTAAAATATAAAGCTATTGTACCTAGAAAACTGAAAAACATTTATTTTACATGGATCAAATACTCATGTAATAAAATAAGAATAAAATATGGCCTAAAATAAGATGGTTACAATGTATTTACACTTATTTTTTGATAGCTTTATGTGCTGCTTTGTATTAAATTGCACACAGTATGTATGCTTCATATAAAGCCACAACTATCCTCTTCTATACATACTACTACAGCCCTGAACAGAACTGTACCTGGAGCTGCTGTGGATGTTGAACACAGACAGGAATAGGCTGTTCCAGACAGCCTGGCTCTCGTGGGGTGAACATTTGTCCATTTGCCTCCAGCACAAGCTCCTCCTGCAGATTTAGCCAGAGAATTGCAGAGTGCCCTCGCCTCTGGTCTGTCAGGTAGGACATCACAACAGCCAGAGCCTGAAATGGGTACAAACAAGCTTTGATTATTTTTAACTAGACTTTACAGACAGCCACAAATTAGGAATGTCAGCTACTGAAACGAGCTTTAGAAAGGATTTACCTCAGAGTTCGGCTGGGCCATCCCATATAGAGCCATTTTGGAAACACGTCTGAAATTGGCTACTTTCATCTCCTTGGTTGTACTGAGCAGATCCGTTGCTAAAAACTCACTGGACACCTTTCAAAATTGAAGATATCATGTGAATAATTGCGCATGGCTATGTTTTAGGGAGAATCCACTGAGGTCACAGTTCGTCTCTGATAAGAGCAGTGCCAAAATGAGATTCAGTTTATACTGTTATCATTTGTTTTTAGAAAGACTGGCATATCAGATATACTCAAGCAAGAAAAGGACTATTCAAGGATAAAGTATAAAACTATAACCTGGTGCATATGAACATACTTTGGTATAACTATTTCATTGTTCTGTTATAATATATGATCTCTACGTTATCACGGTCACAGAGTTAGTGTATGATTTCCCTTTGGCTATGTTTTAAGTTTTCTATAACAATAACTAAAAAAGTTCTGTGAATCAAAAATGTTTCACCCTTACCAGAACTCGAATCCCATCAGTTATAAGACTGGCTGGTGCCGAGAGCTCAGAGCTATCCATGTTTGCCAGCAGTCTGTAGATCCAAGCATTCATACACAGCCACTGACTGAAGCTCTGAGGAAATGCCTGTGGATACTACAAAGATGAGAGAGACAGCAGATAATAGAGAAATTATTAAAACATATATAAAACACATACTGACAGAAATAACTGCTTTTAAATATAATAATATAGTAGCATTTACTTTCACAATACCTGATCATGAAGATACGCATTGAATACTAATAGGTACACATAGCATTCAAGACTTTGCAGGGTTCTTTGCAGGAAATAGCCTTTTGTGCTGCTTCCCTGCAAGAAAACAAATTGTGAATGACACAAATGTGACCTTCATGTGAAGAAAAGGCAAAAAGCAACTGTTTTATTGCAGTACAGCAATTCTGACACAAGAATGTTTTAGTTGAGACATACCTGAATCTGGTAATCTTCACCAATACCTTCAAGCTTTAGTTTGTTTTCATACACAGCATTTTTTATGTTATGCATCTCAGAGCACATGGCAACAGCATCTTCAACCTATGGTAAAAAAAAAAATACACTCAAAATAAGTTCCTTAAAACTATTTATTCAATAAATCTTAATGTGGCCTTGTCTAGGCTTTGTAAAAGATAAAAGGTTAAG
The DNA here is from genome assembly GCA_032357445.1 of Enteromius radiatus. NCBI lineage: Eukaryota > Metazoa > Chordata > Actinopteri > Cypriniformes > Cyprinidae > Enteromius > Enteromius radiatus. Next base: position 9,491,952 of record JAUCMS010000022.1, on the reverse strand, counting down.
TTTCCATTTGTTTTTTTACTTTTGCAAATTAATACACCCTTGAACTTAATTGGGCTACTTCACAAACCGAGAGTTTTACAAACATCATTACACTCTAACCTCATCAAGGACTTGTTGACCTTTCGGTAGGCGACTGATTAGCAATTGAATCACTTGGAAATCCAATTTGTGTTCACTCGTCTGTATTTCTTGCCTGTGGAAGAGTAAGTAGAACGCAAGCAGAGAATGGACCATTAAACACAATGTGACCACAGTAGAGTGTTATTAATCAAGCAATGCTCTTCTTTGAGAAAGTAAACAGCCATTTAAATTGTACTATAGGTACCTGGGGCTCTTTGATGCCCCCTGCAGGTAACTGAAGACTAAGGCTCCCAGAATTAAGCCAAGATTGGTGCGTCCCACCCCCACCTGGCAGCTAAAGAGCAGTGCAGGCAAAGGTCTAGAGCTGTCCCGCATCAAAGAGAGGTTTGGGGTCTCCTGGTGGACACAAAGGTAGATGAGTTTGTAAAAGCACATTGTTCAAACTAAAAGGAATCCAAGTGAATAATAATTTAAGCACAATATACGTGGCTGTATACATGTCTGTAACCTTAAAACAAGAACACACATTTATTATTGGCTGTATCAAACTCTAAAAATCAAGATGGAAAAAAAAAAATTCTGAATGTGAGCGGATACCTTGAGTCATTTTTCATGGTCTAAAGTTAACATTTATAACTTTTGTCTCTGTTAATACATCTTTTTAAAGATTTATGTTACTGATGACTGTGAAATATAAATATGGTTTGCTGGCTAGCGCTGGGTTTAATGTTCTGGGTTCTTCGGATATATTATTGGTTCAGTGACACAAATCATCAGATATAAATAAACCAGAGCTCACATGGAGTTATTTTAAACTTAGAAAGTAGACAGAGAAAAAAAAAAATATATATATATATATATATATATATATATATAATATTCATGGAGATCTTACCCTGAGAATATTAACAAAGGCATCAAATGTTTCCTCCAGTGGTGCCCCTTCCATAGGAAGCGGCAATCTGTAATATCTAAATTCATCAAATTTTAACATCAAAAAATACACAGAACTAAAGGAATCTAAAAAGTAAGATTATATTTGATTCACATACAGTATGTTACACAGATTTCAGCTATTTTTAAGCAAAGGTCAAAAAAGGAAAGGTTTTTCCAATGCCGTCATAATTTATTTTTGATACCGTTCAAATGCCTTGTATGTTTGGGGTTGATGAAACACTCTGATTTAGCAAGGATGCATTAATTTAGCAAAAATGACAGTAAAACCATTTATAATGCAATAACTATATTCAGCATTGTTAATAAGATCTTGAGCAACAATTATTTCTGAAAAATTATTTGACACTGGAGTAATGGCACCTGAATTTTTGCTTTTGTTTTGCACACAGGAATAACCTTTTAAAATATATTAAAATAAAAAAGTCATTTTAACAATATTACATTTGATTGTATTTTGGATCAAATAAATGCAATTTTGATGAGCATGGTGAGCAAAAACACGGCAATCCCAAACATTTAAATCTCTTAAATTAAAGCTCTTAAATTAAATCATACTGTCATACATATGAACAATTACCTGTGCAGTGGTTGACTGAAAAGTGGCCTTTTGTAGACCTCCTCAGTGACATGAATGTCTTCCTCTGACAGAATCTGTACATGCTGAGGTTCATCTTTAAAATGCTCAATGTCATTATAGACATAGAACATATTTTCACTCAGCTTGGCAAAGTCACACAACTGGAGAAGATATCAGAGAATTAAAAACCTGACACTGAGCAGATACTATGACCTCTTTCAACATTTCACCATAAAAGGATGGTAAGCAATCCTCTTCATACAACTTGTTCTGCTCTATAACAGACCTCTTTCCGGATGGAGAGCTCTATTTGCTCTGCACTGAGCTCCCTGTCTAGGTCATGCAGGTTCTCGTGGAGGTTCTCTCTTCCTCTGGGCGTGTACGGAATAAAGTCTCCATCTGAGCGGAAAAAGACCACTGGTTCTTCCCTCAAACAGATGAAAATCACCTCCTGTTCACATATTTTTAGGGACAAACGGCAATAACCTGATCATTATTTGAAGGTCTTTCTGCAGACCAGAGTTGTGACAGACAAAAATCACCTTTTGGCAGGATAATACAGGCATTTGATTGTTACTTCACATGCTACACTCTTTAAAAGGCTCTGTATTGGCATTAATGGTTTCAAGCTTCCTTTCTTTAAATTATTAAAATGTTAATGTTATTAAAAATGGTTCACTGTTCACTGAAAGGTTATTTGGTAAACACAAAATGGTTCTTCTATGGTATTGCTGTAAATTATTTTTAAGAGTATAAGTTCATTTTATGCTACATAATGACATAACATCTAACATATCGTTAAATAAAGAGTTATGAGCCCCCAAAGTAAACTGTATTCATGGAAAGTGCCGTACTGTCTTTCATCCTAAATGAACAATGACAAGGAGCACTCACTGACCTCACAGCCGTCAATCTGCAGTCTCTGGAGGACCTGTTTGAAACCACTCAGGCTAGGTTGGCCCATTCCAAAAAGGGGGTAGTTTCCCTTGACCTGGCGGAAGTTGGGGGCCCCATGGCTTTTTGTAGTATTTAAGACATCAGCTCTATTGTATACATCCTGTACCATAAAAAACTCCCCCTGGACAATATAAAAGCAAGTCAGAAAACTTATTTCATCGTAAATGACAAGAAATGTCCATCATTCATCTACATTTCCTGATCATTATTGCATTTTCCATTACACCTTCAGGTTTTTTTTAAGTATTACGATCTAAATATTTAGCTTAAATCACAAAAAGTGAAACATACCAGCACTAGGTAGTGCTCCGGCAACAGGTCAGATATTCTTCCCATTGAGTAGTTGGCAGATTGGATCTTGTCATGAATCTGAAACTCTTCCCTGCAGTTGTTTCTGTATAAAGACAACAGTCCTAACATCAGTCAAATTGCCATATACTTAAAAACCCACAAATGATACCCACAAACTTTTCCTTTAAAGGGACAGTTCACCCAAAAATGTCAACTGTCAACATTTGCTCAATTTCCACTTTCTATAAACCTGTATGAGTTTGTTTCTTCTGTTCAGCACAAAAGTTACCAAACGGCTGATTCCCATAGTAATTTTTTCATACTCTAGAAGTCAGTGGCTACTAGCAACTGTTTGATTACCAACATTTTACAATATTTTCTTTCGTGCTCAACAGTAGTAAGAGACTCATTTTGGTTTGGAACAGCTGGATAGGTAAACAAAGACAGTGAGCTGTCCCTTTAAGTTGAAGTGAAGCTGTTGTACAATAGTTTTAGCTCAAAGAGTAACACACAGGTGTGACATTTTGTGCATATACGGCCAGTTTTAAAAAGCATCATATTGCACTTGTCACTTACGTGATGACAACAGGGGCCACCTTGTTTGTGATGATGGATTTGGCCTTGCTGTTACGAATGTTCACCGACTGTAGTGAGCGTCTGTGTTCACCCATGCTGTTCCCTTGGTGATCAGCCTGGTGTGTAGGTGCAAACGGAGAAGCCTGGGAAGTTGCACTGGCACTCGTACCCATAATCTGCACAGAGCTGGAATGAGGATTTATACTGTGACTAATATAAAGTAAACAGGCATACATATTAGTCATTTTACATGGGGTTATTTCTAACATTTGCAGTTTTTAAAATAGTTTTTCTAAACACGTTATTGTTATTAAGATTTGAATGTGTTCCACAGACCCAAAAGTAAGTCAGACTATCAAATCTGCATGCGCATAGCATCTCTGTCTTATTTGATTGTTAAATGATTGGCTTACGGTTTTACAGCTGTGCCGCGTGTGTTCACATCCTTTGGTTTTTGCATCTTAATTTCAGCAAGGGTTCAGGTCTTTAAGTGTAAATCCTGTCAGCACGAACTCAGTTTCCTCTTACTAGCAGAATCTTAGCATAAAAGCCTTTTGTTTTAACTCCAACAACCACCAAAGTTTTGCTAATCTCTTTTCTTCTCTTTCTCGCTCAGTGCCTCTCTGGTTCTCTTCTCACAGTGACAGCATAGCTGTTCCAACCCTTCTGGGGGCCACGAAGAAATATAGTACATCTGGCAACCAGACGACAGTGTGGGTGGCTCCAGACATTCACAGGGACAGCCCATGCAAAGGCCATGACGGAGACATTACAGAAAGCCAAAAGTGAGAGAAAGTGCAAGATGAAAGATTTCTGATGCCTTTACATCTATCGAAAGCTGAAAGTGTTTGATGTCAGAATCATGAAGCCAAGTGAATTTCCTGCATGCACTGCAGCGATAATGCAGTTAATTAAACAAATCCTGTTTTTTCCACTCCTCTTTCAAAAGATCAAGTTTGTGCCAGAGAGATATCACTGGGAAATATATGATAGCTCTGTGAATGTCATTAGGACATTCCTGCCTTATGTTTATATAACTGGCTGGTCTATTGAAAGTTTGGGATACTGAGTCGCTGGCACCAAGACCAATGCTTCCCTTTCAGGGGCTTGATTTAAATTCCAGTTGTGTCCGAGTATCACAGTCACAAAACAACAACAAAAATCTCTAAATATGGATGGGAAAGGCCCCGGGTTGCATTTGTACAATGCTGCACAGATCAGTGCACAGATATGCAGTGAGTGGGAGTGACTAGTGATTGGCACATCCTCCTTCTTTCATTCTAAGAAATGAGGAGTTTAAAAAACAATGTCAGTGTTTTGTTTATGTATGTAAGTCTTTCAATCAACATCACATGCAGAATTTGACAATATTTAAACAATGACAATAAGAGACTGTGTAACACACACACACTGCAACATGGTTTTTAAAAATGCAGGCATTAATTTAAAATAAAATCAGTTTCTTTAAACCACTAATAACCTTTGCTAATAATAAAACCCGGTTTTAAATTAAATAAATGTTAACCTATTGTAATATTCTAAGGCTTCTGTGGTATATTAGTAGAATTATTCTTTTTTTGTTTCTTAAATGGGTCATTAATAAAAAATTAACTATAGAATACTTGGAAATAAAGAATATTTTAGATATTTTTCAGTGACTCTTTCCACATATTACATTGATTCGCCAGTAGGTGGCGAGTGACATTGAATCATTCACGCAACCGAATCGTTCAAAACATTGATTCATTTAGGCAATAAGCACTCCACTTTTAATCTGTGTCTATGGAACTATGTTTGTTTGATAGTAAAAAAACAACAACTAACTGACAATATAGTAAATGAAATGCAAGTTAAGCATACTACGTGAGTTGATTTAGATGAACTCTCTAAACATTGTGAAACTAAATAGAGAATGGGATATACAAAGTATAAAGCTAAAGTTGGTACACTTGCCCACCAATATTTCACAGGATGCTGACTTATAAGACGAGAATCAGTTTAAGTCAAACTGATATAACTGTACATTTAATAGAGCAAATATTTCTACCCTGAAGCCAAGACAAGATAATAGGGAAAGTAAATATAAAAGTTTCCTCACCTGGCTACCCGCTCTCTCAGACACCTGTCAGGACTTGAGAGAAACAATTAGAGGTGGAAGACGACCAAGCCTATGTCACACTCATCTTGAGCCCTGTCAGTTACTGTCCCTCACATGTCCAAAGACATGCAGTCAGGTGTCAATCCAGCAGAGCGAGTCTCAACAGACAGCAGTGCAGATGGATAACACAGGGGGAGGAGAGGAGGAGGAGAGAATGGCCACCACCTTCAGCTGCCTCTTTCACTGGCAATAAATGTTATGGGAGAGGAGGATGTCGGTGGGTGGATTCTCAGCTTTTCACCAGTCAGTAACAGCTCCATCTCCCAGCAACGGTGCTGCAGACATGCCTGAAATGTTGAAAAGCCTGCTACGTAGGGGGTAGACAGTGATGCGTTTGAACAGTACAATCTTAATAATATTCTGGGCTAGACTTGATTTTCTTGGAATGGTGTTAGTTAATCGCAACGTTTCAAGTTGTTGCATATTGCAGAGGATAATTTTGCTCACTGGTGGCCAAGTTCGTAATTTTCACAACTGCCACTGTGTCGAATGTCTTTCATTGCATTGAAAACAGCCTCTGCTTGAACTGCTGGTGTGAAGTGGACACATTGTGTTGCCATGAGTTCCCAAGCAACCAAGCTCTCTTCACATGCATTTATGTAGCCTACTGTAATATTGGCTTCTAAAGACAAAAAACTCCCGCTCTTTTTATAAAAGAGTTTAGCATTTACAAAACCAAAGCCAAAACTAACTTGCAGAGGAACAGAATATTTTTTTCCCGATTTTGCATTCATAAAACTAAAAGCTGGTACACTTAGCCTACTACTCCATCTAGCGGCAAACCCTAGTGTTTCAAACATATATTTTTACATGACATTTAAGCGTGTTGAAATGCACAAGCATTTGGCAGAAAAGACAAACAGACAAATTGATAATCAAGGTACTTTTATTGACCTTGCTGTAACAGTGTCCACTGGCATTGGCATTTCATTAAAATTAAATTGAACAGGGTCTCAAAGAAGAAAGAAAATATAGTTTCCAATTTCTGCCACATTAGGTAAAACTTTCAACCTAAATCCCATCAAACAGAGAGCTAAATGCGTTTCTGAAAGTTTCTGAGACCTGGGTAAAGTATGAAGAAAAGGTAAGCAGTGATCTTTTGTTTTTTTAGAAAATAAAAAAAAAATAAGCAACTAAACATCCAGAGTTGAAATAAGCTGGGATTTTACAAATCTATCACAGAAAGACAGTATTTCAACTTCCCTTTACTGTAAATCATTGTTACTTGAATATGACTTACAAAAGTCTATAAATCAAAACCGAAATGAAAATGTGCATCTGTCACGGCTTCACCAGTATTGAATAATTTATAGAAAGTTAACTGCAACCGATCAAAGTCAAAACTAAACCGTGTTTGTTTTTTAACCAGTCCATTACGATTACAAATATTGCACTGCTGTATCTGCAAATCTTTCCATCTCTGTAAGAAAGTAAATAATAACAAACATGTTTCCAAAAATATAATGTTTTCTAGTAAAACATATAGCAATATCTTGATCTTATTCTCAACTTTGGAAAGAAATCAAACAAAGGAACTGATCCTGTATTTAAGGTATGAAAGGGATTTGTATTTGACACAGCTGCTCAGCTTAGTAAAGTAAGGCATGGATACAGAGGCTAAGCACAAGAGATCACTGTAAGAGAAAGAGAAAAAAAAAAATCTGTGCATCAGAGAATGACCGGAGCACAGACAGACAATTAAAGTCATGAGAATAAGTCTTATCCTCTTTAAGTCACTTTGTTTGGATAATCTCTTTGCTTAATTCTATCTCAATTTTAATCAAACCTTCTCACCTTCCACAACATTTGGCATCCCAAAAAAAAACTTAACATCTAAATGATCTGTGAACTAAAGACTAAAAAGCAGACCAAAAGAACATGCATAGAAGAGCATTGGAAAGATTCAATTCAAGTTTTCAAGATGTTTGATCTGAATGAAAATATGAATGTCTGGTCACTACAAAACTATCCATCTTTCGAAGGATTGTTCACATTGTGTGGCTGTGAGACAGACAATAGTAAAATGACCAAAACAACACTTCAGTGCTTTCCTACCTTTGATTTGATTATCAAGGTTTGTAAAGGATTGTATTAATTGGAAAGTGACAGCAGATGTCACGGTTGATATTAAAGTTAAATATTATTCACCATGCTAGGTGTGTCCTTTTTAGGTACATAACACAAGTTCTTCCTGAGACCAGCTCTATTTTTGTCATAGTTTCATAAAGTATATTAAACCCTTGATCAGTCCAAAGGTACTTGGTTTTTTCTACCTTTAACCAGACGATGTAAAGTAAAGAGCTGATGTTGACATTATATTTGACATGTTTCGTCATGCAAAAGTCACTGTTAGCAGGACAAATCTAAACAGAAACATTCTCTCTGACCTAAAATAACAGTTTGGTCTTTTAAAATGGCAATCAGATGTTATTACTTAAAATTAATCAGCTAAAATAGCGAAAGGAAATTAGAAGACTACGGACTGAAAAGCTGAAATTCTGGGGTACTTTTAAATAAAACAACAACAAAAAAAAAACAGTTTGGCATCGTAATCCGATATGAAGTAATTAAGGTCTGTGGTCTGTTTTTGGACAATTCTATAAAACATTTTTCTGAGCTGAACAAAAACTTGTTGACAATTTTAACATATAAAAGATTTGGAATGAATACAGAATCCTTGAATTTTTTAAACAAAATTATGATGATAATCCAACTGTCCCTTTTTAATAAAACTAAAAAAAAAGAGATTCAGGAATTGTTTTGGATGGGAAAAAAAATAAATCTTACATTTGGGAGGACATGTACATACAGATAACTGCATTTCCTGACTTGAGTGCAAATCAGTTTACATGTGAACCAAGCAGACTGCATTAAGGGTATCAACTGGAACAGTGTACTCTGATCTATCAGCAGTGAATCTCTGATGGCTGATTTGTTTATGAGTCTATTACGGTAAATTGGTAACATATCCGGGCACTTTCAAATACAGAATTTTTCCCTTGCTCTGCGACTTATGCAAGTACAGCTGATGGCTGCCCTGAAACCTAAACAAAGAGCTCAACATGCTCTCAGGTTAACTTTCAGGGCTCCAGCAGCCCCACTGGGCAAACTTTTAGTCATTTATCCCCATGATTATGCAGCACCCAGCAGCTAGAGAGAGCTAAAGGAGAGGGCTCACAACATTGGTTTCTACAAGCCAAGCCACTGGCACACAGGTACCAGGTAATTAATCGTTCTTCACGTTGGTTACTCTTCTTTAGATGTCCATCTCAAATTGAGCATCTTCACCTGCAACACACACAAAACACCCATCAAAACACTAAGTGAGAACACTTTGGTTGAACACTAGTCTAATCCTTGTCAACCAGATCCATAACTGTTTGTGTACATAAGATGATTAAGCACAAAGCAGGGAGGATCCAGTGGAAACTGTTCCAGTTTGGTCAGTTTTGAAGACTAACCTTGCCCTGGCTTGGCATCATGGTTGTTGATGTTGTTAGCCTCATTCCTCTTGTTTTCATTAAGAACATTCTTGCTTGTCACTCCTGGGATAACCGGCAGGTGTGCTGGTGGGGTCTGGGCGATGGGTGAGTTACGCCGGTCTAACAGGAACTTGCGATCATAGATTATTCGGGTTCCTGCATTGTCATAATAAACATACTGTTATAAGCTGGTTTTATTACATAACTACCAGTCTGCATAAAATGCCATAATCCTGAAGCAATCTGACACATTTCCTGTCATGTTACAAAGAAGAAAACACGTCACATTGGGTTGAAAAAGCAACATCAGAATCAGTAAATGATGACAACTGAGTGAAATTTAGCCTTTTAAGAGAATCACCTTCCTTAAAAACTGAAACAAATGTTACTATGGAACATTTTAATGCTTTAGAAGACACAAAATAGACTATTTTAGTATCAACGGTCGCAACAAACAATAATATAATTATGTAATAATTGACAGCAATCAAGACACTTGGCAGGATGCTTACTGCTATATGTTCCGTTCTCTGTACGTGTTTAATGTAATGCATTCCTTTGTTCTGTTCTATTCTGTCAATCAGTCACTGCGGACCAATCATGTTGATTAGAGAGACGCACAGGCGGCGCTGTTTTTGTTTTGAACTAGACGACTGTGTCTCAAAATCACAGGAAGCAACCTTCCTAGGCAACATGTTTTGGTCATCGTCGATTTAAACGTCTCGACATTTTAAGCATCACGAGACTGTCTACAGGCAGGCAAGCAAACTAAACGTGTCTACGACCTTTAAAAATATTGTTTAAGCAGTTGCACGCTAGATTTTGAGACACAGCCTTTTATGTGGTTACGGCTTCCTGGCCAACACAGTCCACCCTCTAACATTACACGGTCTCTACACAAACAACAGGTATACGGCTGCAAAAATAATATGCCTAGATTATTACCTCCCGGGGTGGTGGAGAATAAAGTGCCTCCAGGAGTGGTGCAATAGTCGTGAGGTAGCTGCGTTGAGTCGTTGATCAGCACCGTCCTGGTCGGGATGGCCCTGCTCTCACTAAGCTGACGACTGGACGACATTGCACTTGCTTCGGGTGCTAATCAGAGTCGAGCGATAAGTTTTCCCGATGGAAGGTAAAAACCTCGGGCCCTTTCCCCTCGTTTCTTATCGCTCTCCCAAGGCTTTCTTAACGTTCAGCTCGTCCTCCCAGCCGTCAGCACCGACCCCTCCCTCCGCCAGGCAGGAAGCGAAGAGCGCTAGGAGGATATGACGTCAACGGAGAACTACGTCCCACAAACGCCCATTTCGCGAAACGTCATTATATTCATTTTCTTTTAGAAAGAAATCTCTTTTATTCTCACCAAGACTGCATTTATTTAACAAAAAGGAAGAAAAACAAAAAATATTGTGAAATATTATTATAATTTGAAATAGTTTTCATTATTAATATCAAATGTTATTTATAAATTATATAAATGATCAAAACTATTTTAAATTATAATATTTCACAATAATACTTTTTTTTTAAATTATTTATTTATTTATTTACTTTTTTCTTGCATAAATATAAATAACACAAATACCCCCACTTGACATATTGTATAACATTTGTATTTGGACAATCGGTTAGATTGAGAGAACACATTGCTGACCAGCTAAGACAGGTGAAGTGTTTAGAAAATAAAGGTAAGACTTGGCCAGGCTGTAAAACCACCTCAAACCAGCCAAGAGTAGAAAAAAAGCTTATAGGCTAAGGGTTTTAGGTGCAAATATACAAAGCTGTCTTTAAACACATTAAAAGTAACCGCATTCAAAGTGCAATGTTTCATATTTAATTTCATAAGATCTGCTGATTCACAAATCATATACACTTACGTCTTTTGTGCAATTCAGTCTCTGCGCACGCGCAGTTTCCTCTAGTGCGTCGCTGTCCTTTTTACACACATCCTACCGGAATCAATACACAGAGCGTACAATATGAGTTTCTCCACTGAAGATAGAGGAAACCCTAACACTCTGAGTTACAGGATTTACTTCAGTAAGTATCAATTCTGTTCTTCGGGGATTGGTGATGAAAAGTTTGTACAGTCACGACAATTTATTAGATTAAGATGAAAGGGGCTGGGCCGCAAGTCCCACGTGTCGCTTTTTCTAGCGTCATTTATGACCTAAAACCTAATCAAATTAATAAATTGAGCGATTTTACGAATAAAGATGATAATCGGCCCATGACGTTTATTGTAATTTCTTATTAACTGTAGATTTGTGCAAAGTTATTTTCTCTTTAAAAGGATTTAAACCTGTTAAACCGGTTAACGTTACATACATAGTAAAAACCGAAAGTCCCAAAAATTATGTTATTATAACCAACAGTACGTAAGTTCATTAAAATGTGTAAATGAAGGACGGGTAAATGCAGGGTTGCTCATTGCACCACTCGTCTGCTCTTACAGTTTTTCATAGGATAAGTTAACGTTTTTTTAAAAGTTAAAGTTTTCTGTTAACGTTATACTGTCTGTATTGCATTGATTTCGGATGACTAACATATAAAGTTACAAAGGGCATATACTGGACAATTTTCCAAATTGGGTGAGTGTGCTTTGTTTATCTTAGTTGCCAATCGTGCATTAGACATCTCATCCTTAGCAGCAGCATGACGTCATCTGCTCTCTTCTGCCAAGTAAAATTACTGACAAGTTGTATGCACATAATAATCAAATAATTCATTTAAACATAAAAATTCTGTCATAACTAATGCATCACACCAGACTTTCTTCTTTGAAACCCCCAATGAGAATATGTCATGAATAGTGGTGTAACTAATTCTGTTATGTTTTAGGTTATTTGATATGCTTTATTTATGCATTTATGGGAGTGAGGGGGTACATTGCATACATTTGTACATATTTCAAGATAAACAATCGAGGACATAGTGGCATTTTTCATTCAGTTATTTTTATTTGTGCTTTAATATGGAATTTAGGTGCTCAGCAAGGTCTTCAGTGATCAGATAATACTGATCAGATAAAATCATGATCAACTTCCTTTTTGAAATGTAAATTTGTACAGAAATATGTTATGCAATTCAAATGTTTTATTTATTTTTTTAACCAGAGAACTCAGATGGAAAGTACATTTCACCATTCCATGATATACCTATGTATGCAGATGAAGCTCAGGTACAGTATGTTAATTTAATATGTTCTTAGTTTCTCTTCTCCTAGTTTCAGTGTACATCCCCCTTCCCTTTTGGGACCCCTTTGGCAGTGAACGTCCATTTCACAATCCACGTATATCAGCTCTTTATCGGGTGAAGGGACTTGGTCTGTAAAAGAGTGATCTTTACCCTTTCAATAGTGTCATCTTGAATCATTCAATACTTTGGACTACTGGTACTGATATCTTACCTGTGTAAAACCTTGATTAATAATTCTCACGGCTTTACATGGTTATTACTTTTAGAAATACAAAGGTTAAATCATTAGTGAAATGTTCTCTTTTTAATCATTTTTATAATTATTATTATTATTTTTCTCTGTAGAACATTTTCCACATGGTTGTTGAGGTGCCACGATGGACAAATGCAAAAATGGAGGTAAAGTATGGCCAACAGTACAGTACAGGCTTTTTAACAGTCCATTTATTTTGCAAGGTCATTTAAACATGCATGATTACATTACAGTTAAGACTTTGACCCTACATTTTATCATCAACTAGTTGGTGTTTGTATGTATAACATTATGGTTTACTTTTCAGATTGCTACAAAAGACCCACTGAACCCAATTAAGCAAGATGTGAAGAAGGGCAATTTACGCTATGTAGCCAATGTTTTCCCCCACAAAGGCTATATTTGGAATTATGGAGCAATCCCTCAAGTAAGCTTTAAATCAGCACTCATCACAAATTAAACACAAAGAAAAGAGGGTAGAAACTGCTTCAGTTTCTGGAATCAATTAAATGATTAAACCACTACTGTTCAAATATTTGGGGTCAGTAATATCTCTTTTAATCCTTTTGAAAAAAAACAACTTATGCATGCCAAGGCTGCATTTATTTGATTTAAAAAATACAGTAAAATATGATCTATTAATATTTTTAATAAACATATTTAATATATTTTAAAAGTTTAATTATTTCTGTGATGACGAAGCTTAATTTTAAGCAGCCATTTCTCCATATTTCTTTTCTCCAACAGCATTATTCAAACTGAAATTATAAGCCTTTCTTCTAGATGTACATTGCATGTGCCACTGTGTCTTTCCCCCCTAAATTTTACAATGAATTTCTTTAAATCTTTTCTGACAGACTTGGGAAGACCCTGGGCACAAAGACAATGACACAGGATGTTGTGGTGACAATGACCCAATCGATGTCTGTGAAATTGGAAATAAGGTATAGATATCAGTGTTTGTCTTATTATATTAAATAAAGTCAAATTTACAAAGCAAGCCGTCACATATGCAGCTACGGTTGGATTAGATAAACAAACCCCACAGTGCTTGATCTTCATAGGTGTGCTGTCGTGGAGATGTTATCAAAGTGAAAGTCCTGGGTGTTTTAGCAATGATTGATGAAGGTGAAACTGATTGGAAAGTGATTGCAATCAACGTTGATGACCCTGAGGCAAAAGACTTTAACAGTAAGTTACTCTTTGCTTTCCACTTGACTTAGAAGAGAGACATATATGTGATAGCTATTATTTTTCTGGTATGAAATATAGATATTAGTGACGTGAAGCGACTCAAGCCTGGCTACCTTGAGGCCACTGTTGACTGGTTCAGGAGGTACAAGGTACCTGATGGGAAACCTGAAAACCAGTTTGCATTCAACGGAGAGTTCAAAGACAAGGTGTGTAGTTCAGAAAGTTCTTGTAAACAAGCTCTAATTTGTTATTTTTCTTTATTGTATAAATATGCTACATTTATTCCAGGACTTTGCCGTTGAGACAATCAAAGCCACACACGGCTTCTGGAAGGCACTGATCTCACAACAAACCAATGCTGGAGAACTAAACTGGTATGGGATCGTTTCGTTAGTGGTCTGCATTTGTTTGCTAATTTTGCATAGTATTTTATTTCAGCTTTGACTGTTTGCACTTTCGTTTTCAATCACTACAGGTATAACATGGTTTACTGCTGGAACACAATGACATGATATAAAATGACATACAGTAAGTCATGTTGCTTTTTTTTCTCTTTTATTTTGCAGCAAGAACACATGTGTCTCAGGGGGAGACAGTCCATTCTGCTGCTCAGCAGATGAAGCCAAAGCAGTTGTTAACGGAGTAAGAGCTTTGTTTTTGCTTTCAGTTAATTTATTCACTTTTTAATTAATATAGATGACATGTCAAGTAAGACTTCACTATTGTGATAAACTAATTTCTCTTTTTATTTTTCAGTCTTGCCCATGTGGAGAGGCTAGTCCAGTTCCAAACTCAGGTTTGATTTAGTTTTTCATCTTTTTTTAAAACATCAGATCTCTTAAACATCTGTCCATTTTTAAAATATATATTTTAACTGGTATTTATCCATTGAGTTTACACTTTTTCTTTCAAGATGTGACATTTTTACTTTGTTGTGCTTTCTTTTTCAGTTGACAAATGGTTCTACTATGCAAAGAACTGAAGAACATAACGCTGTAAATGGACCAGTCTGATCATGTTTCGAATATGTATGTCATTATCTGTCTAGAACTATGGTATTTTATGAAAAACAGGCACTTAACACCTTATCTGGGGACTGAATCTCACACAAACATTTAGGGGAACTAACCAATGTCTTGCTAAGTAAAGTTGTATTTGATAATGGTTAGACATGCTGTTTAACAGATACTAAAGTTAGCTAATATTCTGGTCAAACTCAGGTACTGTATTCTGAAAAAAAATGCTTTAATAAAGCTTTTCTCATATGACAGTACTATCAAGACATTTTTGTTAATAGTTTTTGTTCTGTATTAGATTGTCTTTACATAAGTAAAGTATTCAGTTGATTACTCCAACTCATGTTGTTTTAAACCCACGTGACTTTCTTTGTTCTTTGCTACAATGGATATTATGCAGACAGACTCATTTACTTTCATTGCATGTTTTTTGCCATACACTGAATGGTGACTGGGCTTGCCATTCTGCCTAACATTCATGGAACAATGTCATATTGTGTTGAACAAAAAAAAGAGTTTTTTTGATTAACTAATGCTTTACCATGTAGAGTTTCAATAAACAGTTTAACAATATTTCCTACACTACCAATACCATTCAAAAAATTTCGGTCGGTCACTTCCAAAATAAACAAAAAAGTTTAAGTTTTATAAGCACAAACGCTCGCCTTGCTCTGTTATGTGATGCGCGTTGGTGACGTAACGTAAT
>JAUCMS010000022.1:9433217-9470354 GCA_032357445.1 Enteromius radiatus | reverse complement strand
CATGTAGCTTAAAAAAAAGGTAGTTTTAGGTGCTAAAGAAAAATTGTGTTACAATCATCCCCGGTCTCCCCTAATAAATTGAAATTCATATCCAAATATCAGTTGGTTTTGTATAAATTTTGACACTATGTTTATATTTTATATTTAACTGTAGTATTTTACATACAACAACAATTAATGTGATATTTGATACTATATTTTTTACTAAAGTCCAGTCTTTTACATACAAAATATAACCATGGAAACTTATTTTTGTCACATTAGAACAAATCATGCTTTGGTAAATCATATTGAAATAAACACACTATGTCATAATTCTAAGATAATTAACAAAAAGTCTAAATTTTGCGATAAAATGTAATTATTATGGCGTGAAAAGTAAATTATGAAAAAAAGTTGCAATTATTTATGACATTAAAAAATGTACATTTTTTTAACATAATTATGACATAATGGCATACAAGTTGAAATTATGGCAAGTCAAGTGACAAAGAGCACATAAAAAAGTAAATATTATGACAATAATTCAGAATTGTGTATTATTATGAAAAGAACACATTTAAATGTATTACACTTACAGAATGATGACTATATAATCTCATGTTGTGTGTTTGTTTAGGTGAGGATGTGTTTGTTGTGGGTTATGGAGCTTTAGGAAGCAGGTGTGGCCCTTCACTGACCTCGGGGATCTTATCCAGAGTTATTACCCATCAGTCACGGCCTGTGATGCTGCAGACTACTTGTGCAGTGCAATCTGGAGCAAGTGGTGGTGCTGTGGTTCGATCTGCCACTGGAGAATTGCTAGGTAATATCATTACCCATTTCATTTTAAGTAGTTAGGAATTAATGGAAAAGTTTTTTATCAGAACATCAACCAGTTTTTGTAAAAATACAGCATTTAGTGGAGATTGAAAAATACAATACATTCTCTAACCAAAAGGGGGCACCATGTGACCAAGTAAGAATATTATTTTTTCCTCTTAAAGTTCGACATCAAAGCATTCCAGCTCCCTTTTGATCACAATGTCTGTTTAAATCATGTTTTCACAGGCAGATTCTTTTTATTTATTTATTTTTTAATTTTATATATTCCATAAAAAGGTATCGTGTCCAGTAACACAAGAGACTTTGCAGCAAAAGTGACGTATCCCCACCTGAACTTCAGCATCCCAGTGACTGTTCTGGACCCTCTGCTGAGACGTTTTGCTCAAACGGGAGATGCTGCTGTGTTTAAGGTCTTAGACAGTGCAGAGGATGATGTCAGGAAGATATGGAGACTACAAAGCCTTCAGAGCAAGCTTTAATCAGTCTCCAAAATTTCTTTTAAATTGACTATAGTGAGATTACACAAAACACGGTTTAAATTTCTGCATCCCTTAAACTGAAATTTTGTAAAATCAGAAAAACAAGCAAGTGAACGTAATGACTGGTCAAAACAACACATTGTTCTTTACAGCACTATGCATCATGCCAGATAACTCTACATTTAGTATTTAAAAAAATACATTTATCATACATTATTAAACATTATAATCCTCCCCATGAGCAAAAAATGATTTCAGTCCTGGTTTCCAATTCCAACTTTAGAATGTTTTCTGCACTGGTTTACTAATATATGAATGTGTTCCAACACTAAAACAATCATCATACGCTTTTCTGTAAAACAGTTAGAAACCAGTGATGAAAACCTAAAATGGTAAAAAAAAAAAAAAAAAAAAACAAGGCTTGAAAACTGTATCAAAATTACCTTAGATTGATGCCAGAAAAGCTACACTGGATTGCCAATAATATATCAATGCATTATTATGGTAGAGTATAATAAGAGATCATTATAATTTCATCATGCACATTTTCCTTCGTAATGTTAATTTGCGGTTTAATTTTCTTAATGACAATAAGTGAATATTTGAAAGATGTGTTTACATCATGCCTTCTAATAAAGTTAAAATATTTCTTTTTTGAACACTCTGGTGACTCTTGTATGCCTTGAGAGCCAGCTTTTATTGGGTATTTTTGGTAGTTATTATAAATTGCACTTGTCAAAAAATGTGTTTAAAAGTGGGTTGAAAAGATTTGTTTTCTCATGTCTCCAGTATCACATGAAAATTAGCATGTTGCAGAGTCTTGGGAGTAATTAGGAGAACAAAGGAACAGCACTTTCGGGCCCAGTGCCTTTAATCATATTCAGGCAAGAAAGATGACACACTCGGACAAAGAAGCATGCAACTAAATGCAAATATACTGCAACTCAGCGTAAATATAATGTTTTTCTAATCAGTAAATCCAAGTATTTACAATAATAATGGCATGTACAGTACAATACAATCATACACTAGTCCAAGTGGTATAACATCACTGTTAGCAGACTCCTGTACACTGCTGAGTAAGACATCAGGACATTCACTATTGACTTTTAATGAGCATCTTTCCACTCCATCACACCAGCAAGGTGGCGTTGTCTATGATAATCCACAACTAATTTAAATATCGTCAAGATTCGTCTCAATGACATTTGGAGGATTTATATTCCTCTGTAGATGCCGTTGTATATTGATGAATGTGTTTACGCTGGAGATGTTACCATATCAAATGCGTTTTCTCTTGCCTATGTGGAGATTTAAAATTCCATCTGAGTGAATTATCATGCCAAGTCGAGTCTGTAATTCATACACGTTTTATAGCATTTTAACCCTTTAAAAGATGCTTCAGATATTTTTTTACTGTGGGACTCATGTACTTCACCTTTAGTCGTAGATTTTAAGATTCAGATCTTGAATATAAATCCCTGCAACACCAGATTTACACCTAGGAACATTACAGCCAACACATCTTTCACTGCAAATGATGGGAAGATCTGATTAGAAGACATCTGCAAAGACAGATTGGTCCCTTTGGGTATGTGAGAGAGAATATGTCAGAATGCATTTTCCAAAACTCATTCCTGCCTCTCCTGTTCATCCATACACTGCCTCGTTATAAAAGCCGCGTTGCATCAGAAGTACCGTATTACAGCCTGACCTAGTGGAGTATAAGCAAATTCTATTATGACAGACATATGAAACCAGAGCGTACATATCTGAGGATTTATGACTGTCCATTTCAAAGAAAACAATGATTTGGACGTCGGGGTGAGGGAGAAAGCTACTGCATTGAGGCGTAATTTATATGAAAATATAATGCTTTGCCATCTCTGGTTTCGGTGGATTATTACACAAAAGACGGGGGTGGGGGGGAAAAAAGATAGTGCCTTTAGGACAAGGATCGTCTTGTAGAAGTGCATTGTGTATTTCTGGCAAGTAGCCTAAAATTGGTTGTAGTTTGTGAGCGTGGAGAAATAGTTCTTCAAATACACTGACAAGGCTACTTTATCTCAAGACATTTACAACTATATCTACTTCAAGAAATGATGCAGAGACTGTTTCAGCCAGAAATAAAAAGGATAACAGTCTTAGCTTTTTGAGCTAAGCTAAGCTAACTTAGCTTGAAATGTTTTTGGACTTTGCGTCTCTTTGTCTTTTATAGTAATCTGTGTTCATATACGCTAAATCATTTGGAGGACATTTAAAAGAATAACAGCAAAAACATTAGCAGCAGTCTCAGTTCCCAAAGAAAGCAGTTGCTGATGGTCGACAGAAGATCTGATGAAACAGGTTAGACCCTGAAGCCTGTCTATCTTTATATACATACTTTAAAAAGTCGCTTTAGACTTAACAGGTATCATTTCTGAATGTATAGTGACAAAAGTATGTATTTATTAGACTTGCATAAGAATGCATCACATCACACCTATCAAGCGCCTAATTCTGAGCTTGTGTTTGCAGATGCTAGAGACTGATTCAGGAGAAAACTCTTGCACTTACAACAAAAATATGTTTCACAATTATCCATAAGCCCAATAATGGAAAACTCTTTCCCAGTACCTTAATCTCACTACAGCTAACACTAACCAAGCCGCCCTCCCTCCCTCCCACCCTCCCCAAGTCAATGCTGTTTGGAGTGAAGTATAAAGATGACAGACCCTCCAGTGTCCACCGTTTAATGTCAGAAGATAGAGCTGCCTCTGTAGAAATGGGCCACAGAAAGCTACGTCGGACAAGGCGAGAATCGCGTTGCGTTTTACCAAATGTATCCGCCGTCATCTACCTCCCCCACCTCCCCTTCCTCCTCCTCAGCCTCCTCGCCGTTCTCCTCCGCCTCCTTTTCCTCCTCATCTTCCCATCCGAGCCCACTGCCAAAATCACCCGAGTACGTGACCACCTCGTCTGCAAAAGGGAAATGTTGTTAAAAAAATATTGCGAGCAATTTAGGTGAAACAATATGCACTTGGCGCAAGGACAATAAACAAACAGGAGGTGTGACTTTGACGTTGGGCTTTTTAATCGCTATTTTATGTCCAGTCGGGGGATTTGTTCTTATCACCTGCAGGTCCGTCGCAGCCAGTAGTAATTAATCTTAAGGACCTTTATTTCGATGAGACAACTGCTCTTTTGGAATGGAAATGAACCTGGCCTAATGAATGTAGCACTTGGTCTTCTGTCAGATGGGTGACTGATGATTTTGTGGATCTAAGCCCTAAGCCCTGTAGCTACAGAAGGAGCATTGTCCTCTGTGTTGAGTGTGTGTGTGTGTTATGCTCATGCTCACCACAGTCGGGGTTGCCATGGATTCTGGAGCCCATTAACTCTCCTCCATGCTGGTCCACACACCAGCACTCCCCTCTGCTCTTGTCACACTGCAGTCTCCTGTAAAAGCCGTCCTCATCACAGCTGGGAATGTATGTATCTGAAACGACACACAGACACGCACGTTTTGAGAAACACAATGTGTGTTTTATTCATTTTCATATCCTATACAAAATGAGTGTTGCATCAAGGGTGACATTGCAAACTGGTTTGCATATTGCTGTAAATCATGTGACAGACTCAAGTGACACTGCTCATTGTAATGCATAAAATGTAACCTTGGCGAGGGTTGAGGGCTGGGTTTCTGTCTGCAGTGTCTGGAATCATGATGCACAATAAAAACCAACTGCACGGAGTAATAAACATCTATATGTCCACATAATCATCATAATCTGTTTAGCAATGAAATGCAGGATTTAACCCTCTGATGCATTGAGTGTGCCAGAGAGTGTACCTTTTTAACCAGTTTAAACCATTCAGAATGTGATGTTATATCCTAACCACAACGAATGATTACATTGACCCTTACGCATTACTCAACCTGTCTGCCCTGTTTATGTCTTTGTGTACTTTTTATTTATGAGAACATAAATATTAAGTGACTGATGAACATGTGCCACTTCATATATATATATATATATGAAAAATATGTGTAAAAAACGTCATATATATATGTGTGTGTATATATGAAGAGTTTCTTTGACAAAACATAACTTTATATGTTAAAAAATCATGTTTTTTATTATGATATCATGTTTTTATTGTTTTAGCTGTTTTTAGTTCTCTTTTAAACCTATCAAAAAACAACAACTGCAGTTTGAGAAAAATTAGAATTTACCAAAAAATTGATTTTTCAGAATTGTTAAAAATGGAGTTATCTGTTTTTGCAAATTAACTGTTCATCTATGTATGTATCTATCTATACAGTAATCTCAAAATGTACAATTAAAAAGAGAGACAATTATATTTAAAAAGAATAAAATAAGTAAAAAATAAAACTTTTTATTGTGATTTAACAATAAATGCATTATAGTGTAAAACAGTTTGCACTTTCTAGGTTAGGCTTTTTATTAAACATGCCTGGCAAAAGTAGTAATGCACTATACACCTCTGGAATATTAATATTATTTTTTGGAACACATAGATGTGTAACTCTCCTGATATGTGTCATAAAAAAGATTTATTTTATAAGTTTAGATATTACATTAGAGGATTTCCTTTCTTTTGTGATTTAATAGTAAATGTACCTCAGAGTAAACGTGCTAATCTTACACAGTAACAATGAAACATTTTTTTGTATTATATACATAGATTTTTTTTGTTCTCAGGCTTTGGGGGCTGTTTGCATTTTGGCTGCCTCTGATAGGCTGATGCATCTGCAGCGCGTCCTTGGAGAGTCCTGAGAGCACTGCAGCCAAACATGCAGCACTGCCCTCAGCCATGAGCACCGCTCTAATCCACACACCTGATTAGAGGCTAATCCCAGCCTTGTGCTTGTCATCTGTTAAATGAAACTCCTCTAGAGTCGCTTTTGCCAGAGCTGCCCTCTTTGTTTTTCCGATTTTACATCCTCTGCCTGGCTTTTTCCTTTTACCAGCCTTCTTTCTTCCATTCTTTCTCCTACAAGTTCTACATATTCTATATAACCTCTTTCTTTGGTTCTCCCTTTGTTCCTCTCCTTCACATCGTAATTTGCTCTTCCAGCAATAGTACAGCGAATCTCAGCAGAGCGTTCATTCTTACCCGGTTTCTTCTTGGCTCCTTCTTGCACTTGGATTCGCTCTAGCTCAGCCAGGCAGGGAGGCTCTGTGGAAGAAAAACAATCAGTGCCTTTAGGGAAGAGTCTGCGCTAATCTCCTCCAGACAAACGCTTCACACAAGCTCCCCCACCAACTCCCAGACGAGGCGGCATTACACCAGGGCTGCTCTCAATACAGCCGCACAATCAAATAACACTATCACACCCAAACACAGCCGCATTTTAAAAGTGTCACAATAGACAGTTCTAATCTCTAGTTTTATGGCAATACAGTTCATGAAAGAAAGAGTAATTCAATTTTGAGTTATATAATTTGCTTTAAATAGGTTTTGAACAAAATTAACCCCTTTTATAGAATATTTCTATATTGCAGTTTTCTCTTTAATGCCCTGAGGTGAAATGTACAACCTTCTAATAATACATTAGAGGAATATTCTTCTCGAAAATGAAAATTCTGTCATAATTTATTCACCCTTGAGTCATTCAAAACCAGAACGACTTTCTACTTAAGAACACAAAAGAAGTTATTTAGCATAATGTCCAAGCTGCTCTCGATTCAATTAAAGTAAATGGTGACCGCAGCTCCTGAGGAACCAATATGGCCAACTATTAAAAAGAACATTTCTCTTTTTATAAAAGATAACCTCTTTAGATTTAGAGATATATTTGCATATTTTCCAGTGCTTCAACACTATCACTGTGTGAGTCCTGAATAGGTCAAGCCACACGTTTCTGTCTGACTGCCCGTCTGGTTTTAGTCCCAGAGAGTTTGAGGCTGAGCAGGCTGTCAACAACCAACACTGATGTTGTTTTTCCCTGTGCAATGGCCATTTCCTATCCACCGGGGGAAATACAAGGGGAAGACAAAGTGTGACAGGCCAAAAGCAACTGTGCCCTACCCAGGAGAAATGAGAGTGCCCAGCCACATATCGTGAGCAGAATCACATCAAACAAGCGGCAGGCTGGTCTTGTATATGTGTGTGTGTGTGTGTGTGTGTGTTAAGATAACGCTAAGATACAGCTCTGTGCCCCTCCAGTGTGATGCACAGTGGAGCATATGTCTGTTTGTGTCAAGAAACTTGCCATGCTCCATGGTTTAAGTAAACACACACACACACACTCAAAGGAATTCCTCAAACAAAAGAACACACTTATGAGTCTCATTTATATGTAGAGCATGTTGCCGATAAACACATGCACATGCAAACAGACCTACGCTCTCCCCTGCTGACACACACACACTGACTGTCAGTCACCCTAGCAACACACGCTGAATAGCAATTCCTCCAGACTTTTGCATCTCGTCAAAATGAATACTCTAAATCACTCTCTCCGCATGCCACAAACAGCTAAAGGTCAATTTGTGCCTTCTCCCATCTCTCATTTTCTATCCAAAGGGGGTGTTTGTTGAGGAAATGAAAGATTTGGATTACAATAATCCAAACATACGGTTCCCCTCCCCCCTTTAATGTTTGATTATATTTAGAAAACCAATTAAACTTAATCCAGTGCAAACTGAATGAGTTAGTGGCATGAGTCTGCAGAAATCTCTGCACACAGATGGATTTTTCTAAAGCCCGGCCTCTACCGACTGGTGTCTTCTTTATCTTTAATGCCTGTCCAGTGCATGCTGATGTAAAATAAGTGCGCTCTGCGACCAGTTTTTGCATGCGATATTGTCTTCTAGGCTTTTGTAATGGAAACCAAATATGCCCCTCAAATCCAATTCAAACATCATTTCAGATTTGAATGCCCCAACTCTCTGAAGCAGTGTTCAACACGCTCAAACACAGACTAGTGCTGGCACTGATGTTCGGCCATGTGTCCCCCTTCTGTCACGCTGATATAACCAAGCAGAGCAAACTGTGGACCATGGCACTGACCAGCAGGGTGCAGGGCACAAATGTGCAATGCTGAGGCAACCATCCCGGGTAGAGCTGATTTAAATCTGAAGTGTGGAATGTTTCAAGGTCAAAACAGTGTTACTTTGGGGAGTTTTTTCCTTTGGATGAAAATATTTGACTATAACACCATCATTTAAGTCAGAGTTGACATTATTTATTAGGACTGAAACTAACATATTCTTTCTAGATTTAGTTTTTTAATATATGTATTGCATTGATAATATTTTTTTCTGTATATTCTTATCAACAGTATGTTTTAATTAAATTGGGTTAATTAACATAATGCAACATTTTGTATTAATTTGTTTTCAAGTTTTTTTTGGGAAACAAATTTCTGCTAGGACACATTAAATGAATACAATATCACAGTATGGTATTGATAATATATTTCAGCTCTTTTTCAGCACAACATTGATAATTATAATAATGTATCATGAGCACCAAGTCATCGTATTATAATGATTTCTAAAGGATCATGTGACACTGAAGACTGTATTATTAATGATGAAAATTCAACGTTACCATCACAGAAATAAATTTTAAAATGTATTCAAATAGAAAAGAGTTATTTTAAATTATAATAATTATATTTATTTATATATGCAGAAGAGGCATTGGTCAGACTTTATTTTTAAGGTCCAATTCTCGCAATTAACAAACCATTAACTATGACTTTTGCCTCAATAAACTCCAAATTTGCTGCTTAGTAATAACTAGTAAGGTAGTTGTTAAAGGGTTAGTTAACCCAAAAATTAAAATTCCCTTGTGTTGTTCCAAACCTATAAGACTATTATCTTCAGAACAAGAATGTTTTTGATGATATCAGAGAGCCATCTGTCCCTCCATGGACAGCTATACAACTGAAGTGATCCCAGATCCAGAAACATAGCAAAAACACCAGTTAAAAAGTCCATGTGACATCTGTGAATAAAATTCAGTTTTGCGACAATACAAGAAGTACTTCTTTTTGTACAAAAAAAAAGAAGCCATATTCTTGACCATTCTTCTCCTATGACTTACGTCTTCCACCATTTTAGAGAATATTACTGCTTAAACGTATGCTTTATTCTAGGTGCAAACAGCCGCATATTATGTACAAGTGTACGCACTGCTTTGAGATACTCTAAAAAGACGGAAGATGTAAGTCACAGGAGAAGAGTAAATTATGTTATTTTTGTTTTATTTGCGCAAAAAAAGTATTCTTGTAGGCAGCATCGCAAAAGTGAATGATACACTGATCTCACATAGACTGTTTTACTGTTGTTTTTGCTATGTTTCTGGGATCACTTCAGTTGTATTGCTGCCTATGTAGGGTCGGATGGCTCTCAGATGTCATCAAAAATATTTGAATTTGTGTTTTGAAGATGAACAAAGATCTTATGGGTTTGGAACGACACAAGGGTGAGTAATTAATGACAGAACTTTCATTTTTGGGTGAACTAACCCTTTAATTTTACATATTGGGCAGTATTAGGGATGTAGAATATGGTCATACAGAATATGTGTTTTATATGTACTAATAAACAGCCAATATGTTAATAACACGCATGTTAATAAACAACTAGTTAATAGAGAGGAGTGTTACCAAAAAATGTAAAAACATTGCAGATCCCAAATATTTCAAAAGATTGTGTCCTGAATATTTAGTAGCATATAGAATACTTAGGCCTGGTTTAATTGTGTAAAGATACTAAAAACTCACTTTCTCTCCAAAAGCAGAGGCACCACTCAGCTGTGGAGACTTTGCCATCGCGGTAGGAGTCACAGGAGTTGAAGAAGGACCGTATGCACACTTCATACTTGTCCAGATTAATGGCAGACAGCTCAGCCTGATCCAGATACAGGTCACTGTTCGTGTCCAGCTTAGAGAACATCCAGCCAATA
The DNA here is from genome assembly GCA_032357445.1 of Enteromius radiatus. Classification (NCBI taxonomy): domain Eukaryota; kingdom Metazoa; phylum Chordata; class Actinopteri; order Cypriniformes; family Cyprinidae; genus Enteromius; species Enteromius radiatus. The sequence continues at coordinate 9,460,125 of JAUCMS010000022.1, read as the reverse complement.
GAGTCCTTACAGGTTGCAACAAGAGTTCGGTCCACAACTGTGCACAAACAATCAAACGCCGCATGTTAACTCAAGAGAAATGCTACCTTAATACTATAATACTTCTGTATTTTGTGAGCTTGTTTAAACTGGTTTAAAAGGTCCATCTCTGCCATAACAGCTGATTGCATCACATTAGCTGCAAAAACATAATTAATGTCCTTTTTAAAGCAAAACTCCTGTTCAAATGTTAAGACAGTAAATAACTAATTGAATCCATTGAGCCAATTAGAAGCACACAATATGAATGTAACAAACAAAAGAGGCATAGCTAGTTAGAGAACTGATGAGCACATGGTTGATCTGGATATTTTTACTGCCATTAAATTTTCTTTTTTTTTTTTTTGAAGTAGAAATGGAGTGCTTAAGCATTCAGCTGCATTTCACAATTCAGCAAAACTGCTTTTTTGAGATGATAAAATGTTACTGGTGCTCTTTGGTCATCAGGATAGGACACAATTCACACATAACAGCCCTGTTTTCTTAATTATCATATGTCTGTGTTTAAAATACTAATAGGAAAACAGGATTTTTAGCATTTCTTGAAATGATACAACCAAAATAATAAAGGTTAAAGTGACAGTATGCTGCTGTAATCTCTGACTATAGAAGAACTGGTTATGGAAATAGATGGTAGAGCCTCACTTGATGCAGAGCTGGCTACAGGATTCCCTGTGCTGTTCTGCTTGCTGTTGCCTTGGAGCAGCTGGAACCAGTCCCGCAGGCGATCTCCCAGATCTGCCAGGTCCTGCCCTGTGCAACTCTCTATGGACAGAAAAGAAGAGAGACGAAGACAGTGAAAGGAGATAAGAGAGTGTTGGCAGACGCTGGTATTTAAAGAGTGAAGAACCAATCGTCCTGCTTTTGCCCTTCTGAATTTGACAAGAAAAGCCTGTGGAGTCTGCAGACATAAATCAGACATAATCAAAGTCAGCAGAAATTCACAAAGCAAGCAGCAAAGAAAGAAAAAGAGCAGCATAGTCTGTTGATAAATCAATAAAGCCTTTGTTAGAGCGAGAGCTGCAGACTGCTCAAGGGGATGTGAAAGATACAAATGGCATCAGAAGCAATCTCAGAATAAAACCCTTTATTATTATCAACTAAATATGATCCTATAAACTTAAAATCTGGCCCCTATGTTGTGCCTCTTTCAAGACTGACTTTCTTCTGTGGAACACAAATTATATTTTGAAGAATATTTCAAATGTTCAGTTTGAATGAACTCCCCAGCAACATGGATGGATTGACATTTTGAGTACATTTTCTGTAAATTAAAATGAACAATTCAGGGTCCAAAACAACTGATTAAAAAAAATTATAATAATATAATAATCCTATTTTTTGTTCCACAAAATAGAGATACAGGTCTGTCTTTGGTGAAACTATCCCTTTAACGAGCTTTGCAAGACCAAATTGTAGGAAGTGTTGAAAGCATGTGGCAGGAAAATACCGTGTTTGCTGTCCACGTCTGTAGCAGGAGCTGCTGTGGCAGTACAGGGACAGAGACCAGCACATCTTACTTTCAACTCCTTTCCTGTGAGACAAGCCTGCTGCTCCAGTTTGCACTAAATTCACGTGCAACAAAAACACACACACACACACACACAAAGAATAAGCAGTGTCGCCGTAACACTTGTCCAATGTCACATGCTCAGATAGAGCACAATTATTTGAGAGAAAAACACTGGTTCAGACACGACGTCTCCATTAAAAGAAGCTGATGTCAACCTTCATTTCTGCCCTCACAAGGTCAGAAATAGATATAATAGAGATAATGCATAATTCAACAGGACGGTTTTTCATCCCCAAGTACCCAGAATCTCTTCAGACAATCCTTTGACTTTTAAGGACGTCAAGGGCCAGAATACAAGGTATAATAGAGACCATTATCCATACTGCGCAAACAGATTGATCCATGAGTCACATGGAAAATAATAGAGAATGTTTTTTGAATGGCACAGTATAACAAGAATAGAAATAACATCATTGTCCATTGTTGCGAGATTATGAATTTTCTCAACAGGTTCGTTGGCATGACTAACATAACATTTTTACCTGATCTCTTAATGACCTTAGTTAGTGTTAATTTGGTTATAATATTTATGACTAGATTAGCGTTTCCTAGGTTTTTGCATTATACTGATATTATATGATACGTGATATGATTTATCATTATAATTAAATATTAAAGTGGCCATTATTGCAAAGATTCACTTAAAACAACAAACGTTGTACTTTTCCTTCCCTTTAATGAGACACGTCCTCTTTGTCTTTCACAAATTATTGTGTGCTGTCTGGGAAAATGTTCTGGGGGCATTCGAGAGGAAACGTTGTCCAAGAAATTCCTAGCGGCTAATTTCTTTATAAATGAATCCAGATGGGATGTTTAAACAAAATTTCTTTCTTGTGTGGTGAGATTCAGAAACATCCCCTTTAACAGAAATACATCATCAGTTGGATGTAAAGGAACTAAATGCGGTTAAAAAACATTATTAAGCATGATTAATTATTTTAATATGTCAGCCACAAAAGTTCAGTTTTATTGATTTAACAAAGCAAAACCAATTCCTGGCTGGAATTTACTTGATTTAGCGAATATGAAGCACATTTTTTGGTCGACCCAACGACAACAAAAAAAAGTCTTAACAAGCACAAAAGTGGAACAAATCCAATTGTATTAAAATAAGCTGAACTGCAGAGAAATCGATCATATGGATATGATCAATTTCTCTGCAGTTCAGCTTATTTCAATATAATTTAAAGGTCGTTTAATGCAGTGTGAAGTACCTGAGAGGCGTAGTTGTGTCCATCAGAGCCACAAACAGGACCAGAAGAAGATGCTGGGCAGGATTTACAGTTACTCTCCTGCTGCTGTCTAATGACCTGCTGCTTCAACCTAAAACACATCAGTCAATTTTAACATGCCATCAATAATAACATCAATATATAAAATGAGGCATGCTTGAGTATTGGTCACTCAAATGCACAAGAACAGCGTATCATTGACCCAGTTTTTTAATTTAAAGTTAAAAAAACATTCTCTTTAGTCGGCTCTACAATGAGAACCAGCCCCTAAAGGACAGCCTCGGGAACAAGTTCAATTTGTAAAAAGAATAAACATCCAGGGACTAAATCTGTATGCCATCAGACAACAAATGCCTGCTTTAATTTAATTTAAGATTTTAATTAAAAATTAATTTAAAAATATGACTTTCTCTTCACAAGTGAATGAAGATTTTCTAACGCTTGTGGAAATAAACAGATCATAACTATTGTATTTATTTATTTTCCCCTAGGGTCCAGTTAAAATGTTAGTCAGGGTTCTTTGCAAACTAACTGATTGACCATTTTCAACCCTGTCTCATTTTTTGCTGTTCTTTCTAAACAGCCATTTTACCTCACACGCACTCAGTCAACCTTAAAAGCTCTGAAATGTGATTCTTCATGATATGAATAATGAAAAGCTAAATTGGACAGTTAGATTCTGCACAGTGCACCTTTCTTTTATTCATATGCCCTAAAAAAAAAAAAAAAAAAACACAGTATGCTGGCATGTATAACTGTGATGTGCATGAAGACAGTGCTGTAGCTAAACGGCTCACCTGTGCTCAAGCTTTTTGCGGTTGACGCACACTGCACGCTGGTAGCCCTGGGCGACACACACCTTATGTCGGCTGCATTTGACCTTCTGGCAAGGATCCTTAGTTGTGTCAATATCTGTAATGAATAGAGATGTTCTCCAATAATCTGCTATGCATTCAGGTTTTTTTTTAGATGCTTCCATGTTGTTCAATATTGCAAACATTGAATAAATATGTAATATTTATTTAGCCTATATTGAATTTCTTATTTAAAAAAACTAATCTGATTACTAATTTAGTTATTTTGATTGATACATTCTAAAAAAATGTAGCATTACACAAATTCAAAAGCACCTGTCCATCCACAATGCTCTCTATGCCATAGCCTCAAGAGAAGCTAAGAAACAAAAGTGTTGTTTTACTGTATATTTTTCAGTAAGCCATCATAATTACATTCTATACCTTATCTCACCTCACTACATATAATATTACAAAAAACTTACAATCCTCACTGCACAAAAAATAATATCTCAAGACTGACAGATTATTACGATCTATACAAAACAGCACAAGGTTGATCGGTAAGCCTCACTTCATCACAACAGGCTAAAGCAGATTAAAGAGAACACAAGAATAATGATGTTGCTATAGCAACAGTCCAACTCCAGAGTGAGGACTGATTAGCTGCTCATATAAGTGAAAAAAAGGAACAAAGAACTCTCTTTCTGGAACTATATACAATCATCACCCCCTTTAAGATTAAATATATCATAGAAACAGTGGCCCTGTAAAATACATAATGATGGTCTCTATGTGTAAGCGATGCCAAATTCAGCTTTTAGAGAGCTCAGGAATCTTGTCCAGTCACAGCTGCATTCCTTTGTTTACACTCAGGGCAGCATTTAATGTGATCATTACAATCCCCAAGTAGAAGCTAGTGACTCTATCAAGCAAAGCCAGTGGCTGAGCTAATGCAGCTAATATACATCAGCCGCCAGAGCCACTTAACACCGAGCATATCAGATCAACTCGCAGGGAAAGGTTCACAGAGATAAGCATGCAATACATGCTGTGTACACAGGAAAGAGAAAATGCAATCACGCTGATAAATAAAACACGCACGTTGATTGAATAAAGACATCTCCATTTGTTTTTAATGAACTAAAGCTTTGTATCCTTTTGATGGCCTATTAATTCTGGGACAGGTTGACTCAACAGACTGCAGAGATGTTCTTTTCACTGGTACAGATACTGGGAATGTGGAAAAAACACCTGCTTTTGATAAGTCTGTCCATGTACTGACCACAGTTTGTTGATCCATTAATACACAGTCGACTTATGGGATGTGTGCACTGTGCAGCTCATATGAGATCATAACATCATATCTGATACGGATTATTAGCCATAGATATGCAAGAATATATGCTGCTGTGAAAGTTTTGCCTAAAGGACTCTCATGTATAGTGTAGGGTAGGTACTTTTTTAAATTCAATTTATACATCGTTATTATTTCTGTTAAAATAAATATGCAAGAATATGTGCTGCTGTGAAAGTTTTGCCTTCAGGACTGAAAAAAGAAATGCATGCACTACTACTAAATATTAAGAAAAAATTATATAAAATATGGAAAACTTTTTCCACATTAGTAAATAAATAAAAGGTAAGGCAATATAAAATGTTATTTTGAATCTATAATTAAATTCATATATTTGTATATATATAATGAATTTACTTTATAGTTTATGTCCCTTTTTTGAAGCAACAAAGTTTTTATATAGACATGAGCATGCATCATGACTGAAAAACTACTGTCACAATAGATACATCATAGATTTTTCCTGAAGTGTGACAACTGCTGTGCTGATAACTTGTAAAATGCAAATTTGTTCCTCATTAAAAAGGTAAGGACCAGTGCTACCTTCCAAGAAGACACTGTAAATAAGGCTCTTTGGGAATTTCGGCTGCTTTGGTATCTGTCTGAAGCCTGAAAATCGAAACATGCAGAGCAGATGCTCTGGAAATATCAGACTATAAATAAAGTCTTACAAGGCCAATTAGACACCAACATAAAGTAAATAACTGATACTATTTAACATTTCTTCTACAGATTTATCTAATCTAATTCCTATCATGCCATAACAAGGGTGCATTTTAACACTCTTTAACACACTTGCCCAGAACAGACTCTTTTATATATTTCAAATAGATTTCCTATTACTTTTGAAATTCCTTCTTCAGATATTTCAGCTCTTTACAAAATACAAGGGATTGCGACACTATAAGATCAGTGAGCTTTTCCTTGCTTTTCTCTTTGAAAGAAAAAAGAATCAGAATTTGACTGATGCATACACTGGCTGCTTTTAAGTGGAAACATTGTGTTTCTTGTGGCATTGAGGGCTGGAACAAATCTCTTATCACTGCCTTATTAATTATCTAATTTCTCATAAAGGAGACAACATGTATTCAGTAGTAAGGTTGAATAGGTTTTATTTAACACATTTTTAAAAGTAAGCTGCTGCTTATATATATATGACCTATGCCTTACTTCACCTTTTGCCACAGTTTCAAAGAGAAATGTCCACTGAGTTGTGCTATAACCCGGGTTTAATACGTGAACCCTGGCACATTTTTGATATATTTTTGGTATGCAATGCGGTTAAAAACTTGTCTCAAGGACCCCACCCCCCATTTCATTTCACACATCTTGTGCTTTTTAAAGCTAAAAAGAAAGCTGAAAGAAGTACCTTCTTTTCTTATAGCGTATGACCACCTTAAATACGTGATTAATACTGGTTTAATACTTAAGTGTTCAAATTATTAATAGCACTAATACAAACTCTTAATTATCAAATGTATCGTTATATGACTGAAATCTTGCTCTCTAACAACTGCGACAAATAGATCTGATAATAATTCCCTATTGTCACAGGGAATGAGTTCAAATAATGAGTTGCATACAAAAGGTTTGTGGTGGGAGTAGTGACGGCTGTGCAAGAAGCTTTAGTGCCAGCTCAAAAAAAATGGACCATCGAGTTCATGGACCTCTGTTCTTGGACATATGAAGCTTAAGTGGATTTGTGCTTTGAAGGAACAAAGCCAGTGTCAGTCAGTGCTAAATCAAGCCTCCGGGGCTCTTACTGGGCCTTCAGTGGAACTAGCAATTATCCATTAATTACATCCTGAGATATTTGCTAATGGACTCCTACATTCTGAGGACTTCACTTCAACTGAAAAATCAAGACATAATGTTCAAATGTGCCCGGGCAGTCTCTTTACTCTAGCAAAACGAGGAGATGACCTCATCTCTTGTGTAAGCAATTAGCGTTTGGCAACCAAGAAGAAAAGAAGGGCTGTCTGCTGTGACAAACATACACAGACTACGGTCAAGCCTAACCGCACCATTGAATGATAATTACAGTGCTTGCACACCACTGTTAGGGGTTTGTTTTAAAACATTAAATATTACATTTCTGACTAAATTAATATAGTAATTAATTCAAATTAAAGCGCTTAACATACTGTGGTGTTCAGTCTTTAATTCTAGACTGTTTCAATTTTTGTTTAAAACATACTTTTTTTTTTAATAGATTAGCTAATAAAGTTTGAAAAAAAATCTCTGACTTGCTAAAATGTTTTAGTGTATTCAAATCACTGCAATATTTGCATACTGAGTACTACTCTTTCTTACATCTATTTGCATACTGAACTCTGATTGGTCCTGGCTTCCATGAATTTATTAAACTGCAACTGTGTTGACTCTCATGTGCAACTGACAGAAAACAAAAATGCATGTTGAGCATGATAACAACATAAGATTAAACTTACACAGAAGAAAACCTAAAACTGGGACTAATTAGTCTAAATATTAAACCTAATGTAAAATCCAGCTCCATTTGAAAATAAACTAGGTCATTGTTCAGCACATTGTGCAATTTGGGTACTTAAATAGAATGGCTAAAAGATCAATCCAATAGATATAATGTGGTACTATTACAAATATTAAAGATGACTTACTTTCATTCGAGCCTTGACTTTCATCCCATGATCTGATGTAATCGTCCTGGAAAAAAAAAAAATAAGAAAGTGAAACAGTCAAATGTGCTGCACAGAATATAGTCAAGAACAATACTAAAATACTTTGTGAAAAAGCAGTGGAAAAGCACTAATGGAAAAAGGAGGGATGGAACTTAATAAAAATTCAAAGAGGCAAACAAGACAAAAAAGGTGAACGCTTAAATGAAATGTCAAACGAAGATGCATGAACGACTTAGATTGCATAAAAATGGGTTACAGCGTTGATAGCGAATATTAGTTCAAGCATTTTAAAAGAGACATCAAACACAAGAAAAGTCATGATACAGCACTACTGACCTCCACTTCCTGGTGAAATGTGAGAAGGATGAATCAAAGACAAAAGAGAAGGAGACAGTTAGAGGAGAGCGATGCATCTCAAAGGAGCAACTGTCAAGAAAAAAAAGACAGGCTCCAACTGCTAAAAAACATCTAATCGCCTCTTGGGTAACACTTTGAATATATCCTTGATATTCCCTCATGTGTCCTTATAAAAGAGGCAGTTGCCTTAAGATAATTATACACTTGCTGCTCATAAAGCTTGAAATATTTCAGCACTCGGACTAATAATAATAATAATAATAGCAACCTTTTTAGTACACAAGTTCACAAGCTTATTAGTGTCATCAGCAGTCATTTATCTTTTCCGTTGTAGGTGTAAACAGGAGGTGAAATTGCTTATTGACCGAATTTGGCTTTGGCAGCTACAACAGCACAATAAATGTATATTTTTCTGCAGCAGATGTTTAAATCACAAGTCAACTGGCAATACATATGCTTTATCACTCCTAAAATGTAAACCATTAAAAAAATGTCATTTTCATGTTCACTTCATGCACTTTTGTGGGTCTTGATGAAATACGTTATTGCTAAATCTATTTAAGATTTTTAAAAATGGTTAAAATATATTGTTTTACTATTAATACGTGCTCCTGATATGATATAACCTTGTCAAAACAAATGAAAGACCAGTAGCACATGATTCAGTGCCGCATTGCTTGACTGCAACAATCCCTGGTGCTGGACAACCTTGTTATTGATTTCCTGATACCTGCATTATTTAAGTCAGTTTTTGCTGTCTTGGCAAAGTAGATACTGTGTGGTGTACTGAGACATAAGATGTCCATATCAGTAAGCATCGAATAGACAGAGTGTTCAAATCTCTTGAAAAGATTTTTATCTTTAGTTTATGCAAATTGTAGCAGGCGCCCATGCAAACACACATAAGCACTTTTATTAAGAAGAGAACTGTGCACTCAGAAAAAAGTGAAATATGTAGAAAATATTGTATCACATCAATGTGTTCTTCCTTGCTGAAAAGATGCAAGAATGAGTCAGAGTAGAGAAATATCGCCATGGCTAACAGAAATATTGCCACAACATATCATCATCTAATTTTATATGACCATCATCATCAAGATTTCTTTAAAGCTTAATGGAGAGCAACAGAGCCCAGCCACATTTCAGTGACACTCGTTCCAGAACTATTTTTTCCATAGAGATAAAAAAAAAGTTCTAATAGTTATAAACCATAAATCAAATCAAGCTATGAGGTTAAAGATAACACTGATTTGTAATCAAAACTTTTCTGAAGATATTTGGTTACACTTGCGTTACATCATTGCATTAAGTATAGTGTTTAAAACTATAGCCTATAATGTGGAAAATGTATGGAAAGTCAGCCTCATAGTAGGTATGTCTTTGTTTTCTGAAAGGTTTATATAACTTCTAGTTAAAACGAGAAATGTCAAATTCTGGAACCTGAACCACTCTATAGGAAGTAAGCAACAGTGGCTCAACCAATGGGAGAAGTTTTGGGTGGGGCTGTCTGTATAAATGACCAATGGAAGAAGAGTGCCTGCTTGTAAACAATCATTATTTTTGTCACTGGTGACTTTAAAATTATTTTCTTTAATGAAGGACATATCAATTTTATGAATCATTGCATCGTTCTAACATACACAAGTCCAAAATGTGATCACATAGATGCAGATTCCCAACAGTTTGTTGTATTTTAGAGCATAGAGGCATATCAGAGTCAGCAGCACTCAATAACACAGTCTAGGAAGCAGTCATCTACAGCTGAGCATCTCCTGTATCTGGAGTCAGCTCATCTTTGGCCTGCCTTGAGTGAAGGCTGCCAGGACTATCTCTCAGAGGACACTGGTCTCATCAAAAACACCACAGAACACATCAACCCCTCCTGTGCTGACTGACAGCTCCTTTATCCCTCGTATCGAGCATGTCTGAACATGCACTGTGTAAATTCAGCTTTGATTTGGAGGCCCTCAAAACACCTGTGTATGTTTATATGACATACGAGCATTTGTCTGGCACCTGAGAAGAAGATGGAAAGTGATATACACACACGTATGTGCATGTGTGTTCAAGCAGCAGTTGGTGGGTGAACTGGATCTGTCTTTTTCACTCAAACTTGACAGTTAAGTCACAATGCGGAGATAAAATGCAGGAATTGTGCATTGTGCTGCTGCTACAAAAACATCTGGAACAGTGACACAGCACAAAGACATCATGGAACTAAAATCACTAAAATATGGGTTTATTGATAGTGACAGTTTCGATGACAGAATGTTCATTTAAACGTACTAAACTCACTCTGGAAATCCAAAAAAAAAAAACTTATTTACCAGCTGATATACAAGTTTTAATGTAATGTCATATCCGTCCATCTAAAAGGCAAATCTAGGCTATCTTCTGCTGCTTGCCAGACAGTTTTTTTATTATTAGGCTATAATAAGTCTTAATGTATTAAAATAGTGATATTAAATGACAAATTCAATATACAACTTATTGATGTACATGCAAGCAGATGAGCAGTTTCACATTAAAGTTTCACATTAAGCACTTTCTCATAAAAACAATAAAGACTATGTTTAAGCATTTTGGTGTACAGTATTCATATTATTGGTATTCATATTATTGTACAGTATTGTATAGTATAGTATTCATATTATTATTGAATTTCTTTGTTCTGCCGAACACAAAGAAAGATATTTTGAAAAAAGTTTGTAGCCAGGTTATTTTGGTCACCATTGACTTCCATAGTAGAAAAAAAATACTATGGGAGTCAATGGTGACCCAAAACAGCCTGACTACAAACTTTTTTCAAAATATCTTCCATTGTGTTCAGTAAAACAAAGAAATTTATACAGATTTGGAACTACTTGAGGCTGAGTAAATGATGACAGGATTTTCATTTTTGGCTGAACTATTTGTTTAAGCATTTTCTACATCAAGCATTTTTGAATGTCAGATTCATGAAAAATGACTCTCAGCCTGGACACTCGCTAAGCTTCAATCAGACTCACTCAGAAAGTGATAGTGAATCAGTTCACAGCTATTACTGTAACTCTTACTGAACTGTGAGCAATTTTGGGATTTGTCAGTTTCTAAATAAATCAGAACTGTGATGTGTGATTCAGGTCTGTGACACATGCACCAGTGAGACATGCATGTCTGTTTGCTAACTAGATATTCATATTTGACAATGTATAAATAAAGATATACACAACACTGCACAGTTTTGTTGCAAAACAAAAAAGTGTAAGAATTGTATTGTAAAATATATATTAACTTTTTTCCAAAACAGGCACATATATTTTCACAAAATATTGATGTATTGTGTGACACACATACACACAGGATCACTAGACTAAGAGCATTTCAGTACAGAGCAGAATTGTTAAAGGCTAAAGTAAGAAGCTCTGCACTTAATCAGCTGATGCGCTACTAAACAATTGTGTTCACTCTGCAATTCTGTCATATCTGTCCAAAAAAAAGTAATTTTACTTAAGTATTTAATTTTAGCAGCCAGCCCTTGTCACTTTTTTTGCCTGCCACACTGCCTTCAGCTTATGTCCTCCCACTTTGTTGTCTCTTTAATTTCATGTCATGCATTGTAACCCAAAGGCATTCAAGTTTGGCTGTGACTATTTCCCATTTTCTGTTTCAACACATTCTAAAGATTCGCTCTAACAAGTTTTGCATGCTCAGAATTACTTCTTGTTGGAGGCGCACAGTAAGGCAGCCTTCCATAATTGATTAAAGCCGGATGGACCCTGGTGGTAATGACCTCACAACGGCCTCACACCTACGCATTCATCACTCCACCGTGTTGCCGGCAATCATACAGGCTCCTCTCAGTTCCTAAACACCCCAGGCAGTGCATGATGCTGAGGACCCACACATCCATTCTCCCTTTGACTTTGCATCTAAACAGCCGTGTTCCACAAGCCAAGAAATCAAGAGGAAAAACAGATACCGTATTATATATCGGAACCTTCCCAAGTATGTTTTCACTGTCACACCACAGCTATAGCTGACAGGCAAGCACAAGCCTCCCACTTGATTTATGCATTGGGCCTTTTCTGACTGGGCTTTTCAGATTAACTGCACACGGGCACATCAAAAGCGCTGCTAACAGCCCACTCCCTTGACTGTGAACATATCCTGGCTTTCCTCATCTAGAAAAAAAGACTCTGGCCTGCCATTCTGTTTTTGTAGAGCCAAGAGCGGCAGGCAGCTCCTCCAGGACAGAACTCCAAAGAGAGTGCTGACTTCTCGGTGAGATTGCCCTGAGAGCGTTTGTCACTGACTCATGCCTTTAAGTGAAAACATATAACTGAGGGTGAAAGCCTTGTGGTTTAGTGTTATCTCTTAGAGACATAAGAGGTTACCGCATGCACTTTGATGCATGAGAAATTTTACAAATTGAGATTGCTTGACTTGAAGCCTGACTCATTGTAAACAGATGAAGTGATCCATCTACCACAGATGCCTAGCAGATACACAGCACTGTAATGTGCTATAATGGACAACACACAGACGGACAATGAGATCACATTGTAATATTAACAAATTCAGCAACTTACACGTAACTTATAATGATAAATCATACTTTGCCAACTTGAGCCCTAGGTTGGAACAAAATTAAGTGCTCAAGTGTTCAATAAATACCTATTGTAGTGGTGAATGAGTAGGTAGTGTTATTTCTCAGAAATGAATTAGTATGTTTGAACAAATCAGATGAGGGGTTGATTTATTAAATAAAGACAGTTCTGTAGTAAAAATAAATACTAAAAAATAAAAAGTACATGAAATACATCTATTTCAGGCTAAATATATGAATACATTTGTATATTTATGAAAATACAGTGCAATCTTATTTTGGTATACTAAAATGGTATACTTAAGTTAATATCTAAATTGGAACAACTAATTTTGTACTTCATGCGCTTTAATTCTTTGGACATGGTGCTGAGGTCCAACTAAACATATACTGAAGTATTTCTGAGCTGAAGTGGAACTACTGCAAGTGTACTTCAGGTACACTTTAAATATTTTGCATTTAAAGACGCAACATTCAGTAAAGCTGAATTAAAAAATTCTGTAAAACTCTAATGATATGTCAGTAAATATGTCAATAGATTTAAAATATATCACTTTTTTAGCTTGAACCAACCAATGGCATGAATTTTATGGCGTGACTAACTATATGGTAGTCAGATCGATAGCAGCGTCAATGTTAGCTGTGTAGAAATAATATAAAAACACTTTCAGATAAACTACATTTTTTTCTTATGGGCATTTGGAGCATCAAATTATTTTAAACGCACCCAAAAAGGTTCAATATTCCAACCTCTTCAGCGTTAATAACACTCCTATCGACTCTAAGGGACCAACTGACAGCTCTGAAAGTGCGAGCGAAAGAGAACAATACAGCACAGGCAAGTGCTGCCTTTAAATTAGCAAATCTGACACTAGAAGCAGTCAATAATGCATTCTCTGCTTGTGAAGGGAAGAAGTGAAGGACTCAAATGATGGGGGAATACAGGGGGGTGACAAAATTGACGGTTCATGCCCTCTGCATACCTTTATGGAGCTCTTTAGGCTTAATCCAGTCTCATTAAAAATAAAATAAGTCATATAAAATAAGTCACTTAAATTGGACATTTTCGAAAGGATGTCTTATATCAGGTACATAGAGAATAAATGCCACCTTCAACAAGGATAAGCAGTAACTCAAAAAAGAACACTGTCATGCTTTTATTTGTAATTGGATGCCCAGAACAAGAGCCTTTTTTATTTGGTAGTTTTGGATCAAGTCAGCTTGATCTTGAGAGAACACGGTGTTTGGTACCCAGACTCCCAGGGGCAGCAGGAACCAAGTCAAGTGAGTGACAGGAAAGTAAGTATTGCACATACTGCGAAAAGAAGGACATGTTAAAAGAGTTGTAAGACCAATTTCATGTCTGGAACTGGACCAAAGCCTCCAAAAATTAGCCTGGGTATGCCACTCACCACACCTGCACTCTCCAGATAAAAAGTCCAATTCAGCAAGAAAGACCCAGACCCCAGGAGCAGAATGATGAAAGACCAGTTTCTCTCCACTCAATTAAAGCCCACCTACACTCCTGGTCTATAGCCAAGACATGGTGCTGCAATGCCCTGACTCGCTTTTGTCAACAGCCATCCTACAGCACTCAATTTCCCCCGCCCCGCAGGCCTGCGACCTCCTTCTCCGGACAATCCAGCCTCTTGAGTCTCTCAAATAGGGCTGACAGTGACAAACAGATGTGCATAAACATGCATCAACTGCGTTTAAAAGAAAAAAAGCACAATGTTTTGCATTTGAGTGCGCTGAATGCTTATGGCTGAGATCTTAATGGCGTATTTTGGCGTATCATCTTAAACTGCATTATCCATAATTATGGACCATATGCTATGCTGCTCTGGCAGTTGCGAGGGCATTCCCACCTCCACAAGCATGCGACTGGAATCTTGATGGGCTGAGGCCGTGACGGGGCCAGCGCTGAGGTTCTCTGTGGTAGGTCTGCACATCCAATTGGCTCGTCAGTTGAGATCACTCACTCCTTTTGACAGCCAAATATTGATGCATTTGCATACCACCAAGTTATTTTAAACTACATTTAACAGCGACAACGCATTTTTGCTTAGCTGTGCCAAACAAAGCCCTCGACAGACTTCTGGCCAAAAAAGAGACTGATGCATTCAATATTTAAGCCACAGTGAAAATTTCATAAATTAAGAAAAAAACACATCTATGACAGGGAACAGGCTTCCCCCAACCTGAAAAACTAAATGTGCATTTTAAAGGAAATGCCAATGAATGGTTAAATGGAAGAACATTTTCAGTGTAGGTTAGAAACATTTTTAACTCATTAAAAATGTAGTGGAGGAATAACAGGTGCAAGCCGACACAGCGTTCCGGAGCTAAGGGAAAGCACTGATTTTTAATGAGCTTCTACATTGAGAGGGGGGAAAGAGAAAGAGAGCGATTGCCAGCCACCGGAGAATTGGCCAGGACTGCTGGTTGTTTACTTTCAGTAGCATAGATCACAGATTCACTCCTGGTTTCTCTTTTTAACAGCCGGGTAAGGTGTGGAGTCGTTTACCCTCAGCTTCTCTATAAGCATTTACAGATAATGACACAAACATATCACCCAGGATGTTTAATAGGAAGAAAGTCCAAGCGAGCAAACGTGCACTAAATTGATCCATTTCATCATTTTTTTTTACTTCCCTGAATTATATTTATCATATCTCGTTTATAATGTAGACTATAATGTTGGAAAAATCTGATCTATAGCTCACTTCAAAATTAATGTTGCAAAGGCAATTGTGAATATAATTGAGTCCAACGAGGATTTGTCATTTTAAACGACCCAGTCTATTACATTCTTGCAGTATATTTGGCATTAAATACTGACCATGAAATAAGATTTAATTTTCCACTTGTATGGAAATAGATAAGTGAGCACCGCAAAAATGATTCAGATTCAGTCAGTTGTTCAGAATATAATGCAATATAATTTAATGCACTCAGTGGGATTTAAAAAAGAAATAATCAAAACGTAAATAAGTAATTTGTGTAATAGTTTGTGTAAACAATTTTACACAAACAATTTAAGCATTATAAAATTAATCAAGCAAATTTAGAAATACATTTATATGGACAACACTTAATATGTTAAAATAAGACTGACATACTTCATTAAGATTCCCAGATGGGACCAAATTATGATGTTCTATATAGCTTTGCCATGCCCTTACTGAAGTTTTCAACCCTTTGTCCTCAGACTTTAAAGGAGTCTATTTTTAAATTTATTTCATCTGTAAGAAGGGTAGATAGACTGGCTGAAAGATCTTTGTGTCAACTTTCCATATTTAGGTATCATATCTCATATGATATCCTGGATTTGACAAAACAAGGTAATAAAATCTATCGGCACGCCATAACGGGACCCGTGAATTACAGAACGCCTGACAGCAGGTTGGTAGTTCACATAAATTTCGGGTTTCAAGTAATCATTAAAGAAATCCATAAAATCTTTAAAAACACATGGCTTGAATGTATATTGAAAGAGCTAAAATTGTATATATCCGTTTATATTTCAATAAAAAGTAATTAAAGCACAGAAGAGCGAGGACATCACCTAAATAACCTTTAACATCAGTCATTACAATGATCTCATGCTGTATCTAAAAAACGTAAATGTTATAATCAACCAAGAATGGAATACACAATGAATATGAAATATTAATGTCAAATTACACGGCTCTATATGTGCACCAGCGTGTGCTCATAAGCCTTTTATGTTGTGCTGCTTTCATCAGTGTTCGCTTGAGTTATATCATTATTCTGTTCTGAGAACCTCAGAGGACTTTAAAAGCCAGCATCAATTTGGATTATTTGCCTTTGTCACAAGCAACACTTTAAAGATGAAATAAGCTGTGCTCAGAGACAGATTAATTTTCAGAGTCTACACCGGTTCCATCTCTGTTTCTGATCAAAGATTACAGATGACTGTGTCAGAGTGCCTGCTGATGTCTCAGAATCCTTGAAATCTGAGAGTAATAGATACATAAGAAACCACATATAAATGCATTTTAATATTGATTCTTTGCCAAGAACTAGGGTCGAGACTGTGTAAGCGCATTAAAATCAATATCCAATTACAATGCAAATTATGTTAATTCATGAAGTGTGCGGCTGGGCATATATCAAGGTGAGAATTTACTCATTCAGCAGTCAAATTAAATATTGTTAAGGCAGTCAGCTTTAGTTTGCTGAGAGACAAGTTTACTTTTTGAACAAGTTAAAAAATAATTCCAAGGGGTGATTCTGTCATATCTTGCACATACTGCATGCTAATACGTTTTGCATTAATCATTCACAATTAGGATCTTCCATCTGTGCAATGACATGACAACCCAAACAAAACAGCAGACAGCATGTCATGGGCCAGTGCTATTCAGTGCTACTGAAGTGTGTCACCTCAAGTACAGTTCAAGAAACAGCAGCAAGAACAACCTGCATTTTAATTAGATGGTTGAGTCAGAGACAGTAAAGGGCTGAGACTTGTTTTCTCAAAGCTGTTCTGTTTTTTTCTGTGTTGGACAAGCATCGCTCCTCTGCTATTCATATGTTTGAGATGGTGTGATCAATAGCCATTGATTGGAGAATACAGAGTCTGCTGCAGGGCCTAGTTTGAATGTAAGCCACTGATGTAGAAATGCTGTGTCCATCTATTTATAATCCCAGTCTATTTCGCACTTAATCTTTTCATTCCCACATTTTGATAAATTCCAGGTCCTCGTAGATGTGTTTTTCCACCGTAATCATTTAAGGAGTTATACACTTAATCCAGTTTTAGAAGGGTAAAAATAGCTACCGGCCAAACACTGATGGAGATAAATCACAGTTTCTATTGGACGGTTTAATGTTTCATTAGGAGCAGCAAAACTCAACAGAAAACAACAAGAACCTTTTTAGTTTTCAAGAACAGTAGGTCACCAGCAAACTCTTAATGTTAAATAATACCATAAGTAATTTAATTGGGTTGCATATTTAATGATTTTTGCCTAACAAATTATATTTTTTCCATAGAAAGCCCCTGGTGATTTTATGCATATTGATAAAGAAATACCATTGAATACAGGATTAAATTACACACCTGTACAAGGACAAATACAACATGACCTTTGAGAGATAAATCAATCCATAAATCTCCCTCTGAATACCTGAAGTTCTAATCAATTATTAAAGTTTCCTATTATTACATCACATCAACCAGCAGGGCAATGCCAGTCTAATGCAATCTGCTTTATTCTGTAATCAAACCTACTGTCAATTAAACAAACAACAACAGATGGTAGCTATATGTTACCAAGAAGGCTATATTTAAGGTTTGACTAAAGATTTGAAGAGAATTTTACCTTAACAAGATACATCCAAAAAATTGTCTAAAGTCTTTTATAGATAATTGTGTATATTTAAAGCATTTTAGTATACATTTGCAGCATGAATTTTACAGTCGTGTATTATCTTAAATGCAACTGCTTTGAAACGGAAGATTGTTTTCTAAGGGAATGCTGAAGGACTAATGGTGTTTTAGGAATAAGACTGTCCAGCATAACCATTCTCAACACTTCCTAACAACCGGCATTGATACGAGCTAAAGCAGATAGAGTCATCATGTCATAATTCATCGCCTCAAGGATAACTCACATCTCTGAAGCGGTTCCAGTGCTTGATCTTGCGACTGTACTGGGAAATGGTGGACAGCCACTGTTCATCTTCCATGAAATTCCCCGTTTTCTCCGCTTCTTTCCCGCTCTTAACGTCCACCTGCACGGAAAGCCGTACGAGCATCAGCAACGGGACGAGAAGACATCCCAGATCATTCATCCACACCATTATTCCGCTTGTCTGATGTCTCGATTCCTCTGCTTTAAAGGGCGAGAGACGGATGCTGAGACTACAGTGAAGTGTGACCTGATTACAGGATGCGTCTTCCCTCTATGGAGAGAGAGAGAGAGAGAGAGAGAGAGAGAGAGAGAGATGAAGACGCGAAGAGCTGCTGCTATCAAGCTTGTCATTAACCGCGCGCTCGGAATTTCATTAAATTCTTCTGTCGTTGTATATACGCTCATGTGAGATGTCAGTTAGCCCATCACCACTTAAAACAGGAAATAAACATGGGAGAATAAACATGCTCCACACTTTTACCTGCCATGCGTTTTTAAAACAGAAGTATTTTTCACGTAAACCGCAGGATGACCACTAGAATGTTCTTAAAACGTGTACAATTTCATTTGATTTTCTAGTTTTTAAATAATAACAATATTACAATTTAATACCATTAAGTTTTTACTGGATTTTACAGGTGTCCGTATTGTCACTGTTTTGTTAACATTCATAACATATAAATAACAGCACATATTATAACCTAGTCATATGTTTATATTTAGCTTATATATTCCATTTCATTACAAATAATAATTGAGTAAATCTAAATATCTCAAAAAAATTTATTTTCAATTGGAGAAAAAAAATGAACAGATGTGGGGACATTGCAGGTTACATCAAAACTCCAGTAGTAGGACATTTTCATTGTTAGTGCATCATTGCTCAATTATTCAACAATTCTTTCAAAACACTGAAGTGAAACAAAGGACTGTCCTTGTGGGTCACTGGATTATTCACTCAGCCTATTTGTTGAAAAACATTTTTTTAAGGAAAAGTGACTGAATTCCACCCGTTTCCTATTTATTGTAGGTAGCTATAGTATAGCCACTGTCATTGAATAATTCACTCAACTTAAATTTAAATAAAAATAAATTTAAACTTTATATTTATTTGCCGATTTAGATATTTTCACACATATTTAGATTCACACGCTACTTTCTGCTTATTGAAATTTGCTTTAAAGATTGAGCTATTATGGCTTCTTTTGTTGTAGTACCCATAAATCTGTAGATAATTTATTTTGTTTTTTTTTGCAAATTGCCCTGTAGTATTTACGTATTTGTAAAGAGCTGTGCAGATTTCTATTGAACGATGGGTATAAAATGGTTTGCTCCACCTTCATTTGCAGCAGGCCTTCAGTTTCATTATGTTTTTATTGCACAAGGGAAAAAATGGTTATTTAATTGCTAATGGCAAGATATTAAGTAACATAATCTGTTTCTCAAATGCAATCAGTTCATATTAATGAGGAGCATAAATAGGTGTTTGCATTGAAACCACACTCATTTCTGAGTATGATATTTAATACGGTTTGATAAGGTGTGTTATTATGAACCAATGCAAGCAGGCAAATACCATGTTTTATTTCAACGAAACTTAAAGTGCACAGTTAGAAACATGCACCCCGATACTGACACCAAAACGATGTGACATACAAAGCGCTGACTGACAGGACAATTGACAGAACACACATGACATCGTTTAGCTGTGTGTGAATATGTCAGCGTATGGTGTAATTCAATCCTGAAAGCCCCACAGGGGGTTTCAAGTGGTCATTTTTGACCATGGCTATAGTTGTCGCTTGCTGTAGTATCATACATACATGCATATATGTATGAATATGAGTGACACCTGATTCATATGAAAGAACATACGCTGCAGGGAAGCAACGCAAGCCTCAACATACTTGACACACAACA
Source organism: Enteromius radiatus (assembly GCA_032357445.1). Classification (NCBI taxonomy): domain Eukaryota; kingdom Metazoa; phylum Chordata; class Actinopteri; order Cypriniformes; family Cyprinidae; genus Enteromius; species Enteromius radiatus. The sequence continues at coordinate 9,439,942 of JAUCMS010000022.1, read as the reverse complement.
TACATCGCTATTAAAGACAGGGATACAGATTTTTGTATACATATTTGTCACAGTTCTGCAACCAAAAGCACAAAATTCTAATTATAAATGTATTTATGTATATAACACGAGAATATCAGAATAGAACACTGACATTCGTGCATTTGGCAATGCAAAGTAACTTTGTGCCGTTGTGCAAATTCATGCAAATTTAACAGAAGTGAGTTCTTTTTCATGAAAGGCCTTTTTAATAACAATAATAATAACGTGCACAATTTTGAAGTTAAATAAGCCTTTTTCATAATAGATAGATAGATAGATAAGCTAAAACTCCTTAAAATAATAAAAACTTGCAATTGCATGTAATTTAGGACCTTTTATAATGCATGTCATTGTAAACAATAATTCAAGTCCCCACATATTCATTTTCATCTGTGTACAATTCAACATGGCATCCGCGCCGACTAACTCATTTTTGGTTGTTGCCAGAACCATGCACTTTTTGAGCTAGATGAAAAATATAAGATACACATTGACTCTGTATTTCCACTTCCCCTTTCACAAGTACTAAGAAAGAAACATCAATGTTTAAAGGATGCAGTTTCTCTCAGCACTTCCCAGCACCGCAGCGCAGTGTCACTTCTGCCACTGATATGCTGCAGTGAAGGCAAATCCAACACTTGCCCTGCTTCATTTCATTCTTTCATCTGCAATGAGAGTCTGAAAAGTCCCAGATTTCATTACCTTGCACAGCAAGTCACACTCTTCTATGTTTCCCTTTAGTGATTTTTTGTGATACTGAAATGACTTTTTACCTTTGGTCTCATTTTTGGCTTTGCTGATTCAAGGTGGCAGTTTTTTTAGAGGTAACTGGAGACATATGGACATATATATTCTAACATGGTTATAGGAAAACTGTCATATCTCATTGATCATATCACTAATGACTGTACACTATTCTGTCTACTCATCAAATATAAACAGACATGTAGCCTAATATTGATTCAAAGCAACTCTTGTGTGATTTTGTGGTTTTAGAGCCAGAATTGTGTGGGCCTTTTTAGAAGTCAGTACCATCATCAGAATGTACATATAGTTAAAGTGACTATGCACCTGCTTTTCCCCAAACATGTCCAATTCGGTATTTCTGAATTGCCTAAAATGTCTTTGGGCTTTGTTCTCATCAGTGTTGCCAACATTTAGCAATTTTGTTGCTAAATTTAGCAATTTTTTAGACTACCCTAGCAACTTTTTCTTCCAAAAGCACCAAATTTATCAATTTTTTTAAGTTATTTGGTAACTTTTAGTAACCTTTGATAAATGTTGCCAATAGAAAATTATTATAAGAGTTTGATTGCACTGACTAATTTGGACAAGAAGAAATCATGATTTTCAGCTATTTAAGACACTTTTTAAATAATATTGTTATGGACTGCAACATCTTGTAATTCATAACAATTAGTAAAGAAGAATAATAATAATCAATTAAAATAATAAAAAATATAACCATTTAAAAAAAAAGCTGAAAAAATTAATTTATTTTTGTGGGGACACTAAATGTACCCCAAATGTATATATATATACATGTATATATATGCTGAGATTTGATGTTGTGACACAATTTTGCGTTATGATTGCACAATGACGTCATCACAAAATAACATAATTTAGCAACTTTTAAAAACAAATCAAACTTCCATTAATAGCTTTCTCTGAAAATAAGTTGGCAACACTGGATCTCATATTAGCGCAGTCTGTATTTTCCTCTATGCGGGTTTGCATTGCGTTCATTGTTCTCTGTATGTCCCACTTTTTCGTACCTCACAATTGGTCGATTATGTACAAAGCCTGCACGTTATTGCTCAAACTACTTTTCAGTCATTACCTTCAGCATGCCTCAAACAACCATCCAGTGTGTATTTGTCTGAAGAACACGTGTCATTTCTTAAATTCAATGCCCAATCAAAATCCCTCATCTCTAAAAGTAGTTTTTGTAGCATGCTGAGTTCTGCGCGCGCGAATCCTCTCATTATATATATAAAAAGATTGGAAACGATGTAAATAAAATATTAATTGTGCAATGTAGACAGTTTTGTTAATTATATAGGAACTTTGACAGATTGTGATGTACTAAAATGACTGACAGCTTTTTAATGATTATAAAGGGAGTGCTCTTTGTGCACTTTCATATGATCAATTCAGAACAAGTGTAAAACCTTGGCTGTCTTTCATAGATAGCAGACGAACAGTCACAAACATGAGCGGACTGATACATTATTAACATTGGATGACAGTGACTATTAGGTTGGTACTATTGACCAATCAGAGTTGAGTATTCAGAGAGCTATGTAATAAAATCTGATAATCTATTTCCTCTGGATTAGAGTTTGTTTTTTAAGCTTTAATCCTCAATTCCGCATTGCAAGGTGTTATTTTTTAGTGCTCCCTCACCAGTATAAATCTGCACTCAAAATGTCAGCATCTGCGTTCTCTTTCTCTGAAGCACACAGCATAATCTTTAAAGTGGCTCAATTAATCTTCGCTGAAGGCGTTAAACAATGCAATAGCCTATTACTGCCTCCCTCCATCTAGAGCAATAGTGGCAGACATGATCTTTACACAATTTTGCTGACAGTAGAATTTTAGAGTTGTTTTAGGGTTAGGTTCCCCTAAAGGGGGCCAAATTGTAAATGGCATGACATTTTAATAAATTACTCATCTGTGCAATAATACCACTGAAGGAAAACGACCTCCTCATGGTCCAATAGATAAGTGGCTCAGATCTCTATGTAAACCTTAACTGTAACTTTACACCTAAACTTGCTGTGCTGCGTATTGGAACTGCATGAAAGAACACTACATCTCAGCAAGAATTACCAACAACATCAGAGTTTCTCCTGGCCCTCTGGGAGCTGGGATCCTTTTCGTCCTCCCCTGCAATAAATCAAATCTTAAATGGAACAATGTTTTGGATGAAGACACACAGAGAGACATTATTTACGCAGTGTGCATCTATACTGGGTTATGTTCTTGATATTAATAATCAAACACATTTCTCTCTCACTCAAAAAAAGAAACACTCCAGTATTTTACAGACATGCCATATGCAGTCGCAATTAGTTAATAGTTGTGGAGATAATAATGATTTCAAGACTTAAAATATCAGTGACCACAGACAAAACAGGAGTCTGTCTTCTTTGGTAAAAGCATGGTGTTTCTATGGTTACTGACTACTCAAAGCAGTCCAGGGACTGTTCTGTTGCTCCTCCCCTCTCTGTGCTGCTCATTAAATCTGCTCAGTCCATGATTTCATGAAACTCTGACCACCATCACTGAGCCCACCTGCATCAGCCAAGACACAAGCAGTGTCCTTTATTCTGCCTGGATTTCCTGAGGATTGAAAGGACAGTTGCATATTAGTAAAACACTTCTTTCAGCAGTGCCAGGGATCAAATATGTGTTGTTCACCATAGTACTATTCAGATGTGGAATATATTTATGAATGTGGGATGATGGGAAGGAAGAGTTGATCATCCTAGTATGATTTCTATGAGCAAAGCTCATGACTGCCCCCTGGTGTACAATTTCAACATTGACTGTTGATGGCGTCTTTTTTTTTTTATTTGTTAAAGAAATTTATAATTTTCCCGTAGCACTAAATCAGCATATTGGAATAATATCTACAGGATCAAGTGACGTAGAACACTGGAGTACTGCTTGCTGTAATTTCAGCTTTGCAGGAATATATGCAAACTATATACGGAAATATCAAACAGACATTTAAGTTGTATTTTTGCTATGTATTTAATCAAATAAATACAGCGAGTCTTCTTTAAATAAATGACTGCTCCCAAAGTAGCGTATGTCCTTGACTTGATCTTAATACTTTTCAAAGTAGTCACAATTTTCTCAAGATGGTGTTAAAGCACAAACTAAAATAATTCCACGCCGAATAAACATTTCATCTCAATGTGCTTACCTCATAAATCATAGTTGTATGAAAGCATCATAATTACATTTCTTGTAGTTGCATTCCCAAAAGGGCCAAAAACAACCAGATCCTGAAGATTATTTAAATACCTATAATTTGGCCAATTAAAATGTGTTTGTCAGTTTGGGCAATTACAAACATTCTTTGCTTCAGATGAAAATCAATAGAGCCTACAAAATGAACATTTTACTTTCAGATGCCTTTCTGAAGCACCACTGGCTGCAAATATTTCAGAATATTAAAAAATAAATCTTTATAAGGCTACAAATGAAAAAAGACTGTCACAAGTTTAATACAGCCACGGAATGTGAAATGTTTCAACTCTAAATTCATTAAAAAGAAAATGTAATATTATTTATTTCGGTTTTCGTAACTATGTTACATTACATACACACAAAAAAAATAAAATAAAATGTAGCACTAAAATGAAAGAACATAAAATATGGAAGAAAAAAAAAATCTCCCAAGAACATTTTAGTGGCTAATTGGTCAAGCATTGATGTTTTCCTTTCTATATTACATAATGCAGAGACTTACAGTATACAGTAAGACTGGATCTGGCAAGGCACTTGATTATGCTTTAGAACCCTCAATCTAAACTTTGCAAAACACTGTTAAACTGGCTGCTTCTAAGGTTCAAAAAATCAATTAAAATGGAAGAAAATAGTATGATACCATTTAATAAATACAAATATTAATTTTCCATTTGCATAAATCTCAGACATTTCTTTTTTAAAAATCCAACAGGCAAAACCACAGTGAACAATTCATTAAATGCTTAATGACACCGTTGTAATCATTTGACTTCCTGTGGTCAGATAAATGGATCAAACACTACTAGAAATTTCAGAATTGGCTCAGAAAACCCAATATATGGGAATTGAAAAAAAAAATGCTTTCAGAAGAAAAGGTCTTAAAAAAAATAAAATAAAAGCAGTAAGCTAGCAGCATTGATTGCCATTTAACAGCTGGGTACTTTCCTCTCTAAATCATCCAATGCTTTTTTTTTTAATTCGTTACATATTTAAATCCATATATTAAACCATTTCGCAGATGGTAAGATCTTCCATGATTTAATTTTCCTAAGATTTTGAAGGAGAGATGAGCGTGAACCCATGTGGCACCAGGATGGGCTATCTTTGTTTCTCCTGAACTGGTGCAATGCAATGTCCCATTTTAGCAAAGAGAACAGAACATTTCTGTATATTATCATCTTCAAATGACAGGGCACCACCTGAAACACAACAAAAGAATAAAACCTGGTCAAAGAATGCTAACCAGATAACCAACTAGACACAAAAATACATTTCAGAAAAGAAAGTCAAACTCACATTCTGCTACTCAATGACCGTGTAACAGAACCTGTACATCTGAAAGTTTCGAGCAGCTGGGTGTTGCCATTTTCTGTGCCCTTTGGTATAAATCTGCATCTCCAAAGTAACGTGCCCGATACAACAAGCCTTCCTCTGCAAACAAGAGCACAGATGTCTTTGCTTTCCGAATATTATGCTATTTGCATTATGTGGACAGGCATTTCTAAACACTGCTTTATACATCATCTATATCCATTCATTATTAAGCAGCTTCATATGCATCACATACTTTGCTGCTTTTCCTTCCAGCAGTTGTTTCTCAGGTTTGAAATATAGTCCTCCTCCACACTTTGTTCAACATTCTTCAGATTCATCCCCGTGTATTCTTCTGAGAAGTGGTCACCCACATAGTAAGGCACCTTCAGAGTGGCAGTGTGCCGCCTGTTTGTGTGGCCCATGGATCTAAAGCAGGTGGAATGTTTGATAACATCAGAGATATTGATCATTTGAGTCATGACAGCCATCATGCTTTAACAAGATAAACAGTTTTGCTTTCAGAACATTTTTCTGTAAGAATGAGGTTTGAAGATATGAAAACAAACAATATATGTGCATGTGTTAACTCAAAATGCACAATGGTATAGAGAAAATGCTTCATATGACTATTAAACACACACTGGTGTTATATAATAGTGTATTATAATGATATACCAAATAGACATGATCAGTAAGTCAATATAGGGCTTACGGTCTGTGGCTGAGGCTGTATGGAGGACTGGAAACCATCATCTGGCTGAGAGCCGAGACTATGATAAGAATAAGTATTGGCATCAGCTGTACAAACAAGGCAAGGCCACCCTGGATGATAAAAACCATTCATTAAAATTAAACAGTACACCATGACATAGTGAAAAAACTACTCAGCCTGAATACTTTATAAACACATACCAACTGGCTAAAATAAAGCAATTTAACATATCTTGACCATAGATTTCACACAGGGCTTCTGTAGGTTGTTCAAAAGGTAAATACAAGACCATTTTAAGATTAAATAAATAAAAATGTAAGGAATAAATTGAATGGAACACAATACGTTTAATTTACTGTTGCTTAAGGATATGAAAATAACATTTAGTTTTCTGTAAAAAGTACACTGTATAAACAAAATCATGTTCCTCCTCATGATTTTGTCTCCTCACAACTTTGCTTTGTTTAAATCAAGATTTACTTGAGAAGCAAAATAATGTAATATTGGATATCTTGTTTTATTAGGCCAATGGGCTCAGAGAAAAAGTTCTTCATTTACCAAGGAAAACAGGTTTTCAGATGCGTGTTTTTGTTTTAAGCATAAACTCTTAGGGCCGCTTTCCCGGATAGGAATTAGATTAAGCCAGGACTAGACCTTTGTTAATTTAGGACATTTAAGAATTTTTAGAAACATG
>JAUCMS010000022.1:9403559-9422523 GCA_032357445.1 Enteromius radiatus | reverse complement strand
AGTCAATGGACGCTGGGCTTCAACGGGGAAATGCACTGTGACGCTACGGGAATGTATGAGAAGAAAATCAAGTCAGCTGACCTGCTGTATCTAACAGATTCTGAACGAACTCGTCTTTGAGATGAACGTTTTCTAAAGCATTTTAGTCAATAAAATGTTAATACAATAGTACATAATTTGACTATTGATTTTGTGACATTATAGGGGAAGCTGAGCTTCCCTTGCAGTCTTAAAGAAATCGCCACTGTTTAGCCTATACTGTAATGTGCTTAGCAGTACATTCTGAAATCTGAGATGAGATCTAGCTATGGGAAATTATAGGAACTAATCCCTGTTTGAGGAACTACATTTGTTGTCATTTTATAACATAATCCTCTTTTAAGGAAATAGTAGCTGTTGTTGACTATACAGAAGATGACATATCAAATGTTACCATACGAACTTATTCTTGGAAAATATTGAAAAGTTTTAATTCGTATTAATAGCATTTTAAAACTCACTGTACCGTAAAAAATTAAATATATATGTATAGGTGCTGAAAGTATTGCAGTGAAACGTGTGTGCATTTTAATTAATTCAAGATTATTTTAATATTATTTTTATGTGTCTGTTTATTCAAAACGTTTTGGCAAAACAGCTCACATTGACTCGGGAAATATGTTTGGGCTAGAAAGGGCAAAGACCTGAATTTTCTAATTTACTCAAAAACAAGCTTTGTAGAGATGTGATCTGATCTGTATCACACAGTGATAGTGTTGGCTATTAAAAAACCAGCGTACATGGCGTCCACAACATAAGCATCAGATAACCAGGCAACCAATGAAACTGGTAGGGGTAGATGGTATCCTCTCAGCCTCGCCCAATTGCATCATTTTAAACGAAAGCAGAGGCTTAGAGACGCAAAAAAATATAAAAATAAATCACTCGACGGGGAACCTGCGTGCTAGCATCAATCAAATAGCGAGAATTCTGTATGGTTGCATCGCAGACAAGGTAAGAGAGTTGCAGATGAGCGAATGCGGGTTTATTCCAGTGTGCGTTTATTGAGACAGAAGTCACACCCATTTTGTGCAGATTTCAATGCATTCATTGTATGAGGGCTTTGTCTTTCATAATAATGATGATTGAAATGACAGATGGCTGTTCTTTGCCGACGGTCGTGAAAATATAATCGACTTGTTCTCTGTACAGGAGACAATAACGAGCATGAAAGAAATGGCCGAAACGACGATGACGGAGGATGTTTATGATGATGCTTACGAGGAGAAACCGGGCCCGAGCGCTTCAATGAAAATCGTGTGGAGAAACGTTATATTAATGTCTCTTTTGCACCTAGGAGCTCTTTATGGTCTGGTGATTCTTCCATCTGTCTCATCCATAACGCTGATATGGAGTGAGTATTACTTTTAAGTCTGATTCTATGAACTGACTGACGTTTGTTTTAATAGATAGTGCCTTTACTGCGATTTTATTTTGATGGCCTAAGGGAAATGTATTAAGAGACTGGATATTGTTTTGATGTCTGCAACTACGTGTTTTGTGTACATATAGAGATAGACGTGCACATAAACTATTTTAGGATATATATAGGCCTAAACCATCTCCACCATAACCATTTAATTTCATTTTGACTCAACAAGGTGAACGTATCCTACATTTAATTCAAAACAATTGTAAATAGAAGTGGCAACAAATAAGTTAAATGTAAGCTAATCTTTTTAATTAAATATAGTGTTGTTATTTCACATTTATGGTCACTGAAAATCTGTTTTCTGCGGTCTAGATTAGTGGAAATACATGGGAAGATTCAATAGTATGGATATTACATGTATTAAATGAAACAGAGAAACCTTCTGATTTGTATATATCAGTTCTGTTTTTTAACATCCGTGATGCGATCATGAATCAAACATGCCACTTAAATTTTTTAGCTCATTCGTTTTTTCTTCATTTTTTTTCCTCATGCGAATCTTTAATAATGTAATACTGCCTTAAAACTTGTATGCTTTAACCCCTATCGCTAATGTAAAGTATTATTGGTTAAACTCAGCAATAACTCTCCCTTGCTTGTTTTACAAGGTATTTCCCCTCATAAGGGTGGAGGTGTTTTTCTCTTAGTTTCAAAGTTGTGATTATTATTCTCAGATATTATCAAGTATTGTGTCGCTTCCCAAAAGTAAAAATATGTCAGGCCATGTTGTCTCAGCAAAATTTGTTATGCAGACCAATGCTAAAAGTGTTTTGTAAGCAAGCGCGTGTGCGTGAGTGATAGCGAGACAGTCCCATGAATAATTTGAAATCCTACCAAAAGCTATAACTGTGCTCCACTGTTGTGTACATTTTTGGCATCACGGCGACGCATAATATTGCACCCTGTTGAACAAAGAACAATTGCTGTTGAAATAGGCTCTCCATTGTAAATTGAGCCGGGTCATAACAGTGTGCCCTTCTTCACAGTCTGTGGCCTGGTATCCCACATCCCTTGCAGCCTTGTCTGACAACATGCAGCGAGACATTTTGTCCTCTCATAGAGCGAATCAAGGGAGCACACACCGTTAAACACTATAGAAGCTGTGTGTAGTTCAGACTAATTTGTTTTTAAACGTTCTGTTCTATTTTCTCTCTTAATGTGACAGCGGGACTGTGTTTCATGCTAAGCGCTCTAGGAATAACCGCCGGCGCCCATCGCCTTTGGAGCCACAGGTCTTACAAAGCCTCATTGCCATTACGAATCTTCCTAGCGATTTCAAACTCCATGGCTTTTCAGGTAAAACTTTTTTAAGTGGATAATGCAGTAAACCTGAATGCAGCTTAGATGGTGTAGTGGTTAAAGATCTGGGTTAGTAGGTTGAAACCTCACAAGAGCCAAGTGCGATAGTCATATTGCCCTTGAACAAAGCAATTAACCCCAGGATGTCCACCTGGGATTGTCCCTGTAATAAGTGTAGCGTAAGACACCTTGCATAAAAGCATCTGCTGACTACTTACACTTGCTATATGCATACACACACACACACACACTGTATGACAATTACAATAATGATGAATATGTATATATCCATTTAGAATGATATCTATGAGTGGGCCAGAGACCATCGTGTCCATCACAAGTTTTCTGAGACTCACGCGGACCCACACAATGCCCGCAGAGGATTCTTCTTTGCTCACATCGGCTGGCTGCTGGTCCGCAAACACCCAGAAGTTATTGAGAAAGGACGCAAACTGGAGCTCACTGATCTAAAAGCGGATGAGGTTGTGATGTTTCAGAGGAGGTCAGTGGGACATTGTGATATTTTACATTAAGTTTTATTCATCTTCTTACCTACACCGCATGAATGTGTGGGGTCTATAAGATTGCTTTTTTAATTAATGCTTTAATTCAGCAAGAATGCATCATACTGATCAGAAATTACAGTAAAGACATTCATATTGTTACATAATATTTGAATTTCAAATAAATGCATTTCTTTTAAACTTCCTGTTCATCAAAGAATCCTAAGGAAAATAACACATTTCCACAAAATATTAAGCAGCACAATTGTTTTCTGTATTGACATAATAAATAATGGTTCTTGAGCACAAAATCAGAATCATTTCTGAAAGATCATGAAGACTGGAGAAATAATTTAAAAATTATTACATTAGAAAACAAATATTTGTTTAATTGTACTAATATTATACTACAATTTTACTGAAATTTTGTTCAAATAAAGGCTAAAAATGGCTTCTTTCAGAAATGTTTTACAAACTTAACTGACCCCAAATTAGAATTTTTTTTTTATGAACTCGAAACCAATACAAATAAAATATAAATCAAAACTTGACACATGCAGTGATGCTAAATAATTGATTTATTTACTGGATTAAAACGTTACAAATACAGGACAAACTTTGATCCAGGTTTACTCATTTGAATCAAATTGTTGTACTAGTAGCTAATATGGAATAATCAATATCCCTTCCCATCATGTTGAATGAAGTCCAGCAGATGTCCTAAACATTTTGATAAGGGTTTAAAAACATGTTTTGTACAATTGCCAGATCAGATAATAGGAGAATAGCTGGTTAGTCAGCATTTCTATATGTTGCATTCCGGCTAAGGTTTAACAGCCATTGTTAATTCAGAAAATCAATGACATACTTACATGACATAGATGAACCTGTGACAGTCAAGTGTAAAGCAGTAATGAAATGGCTATTGGATTTGTTGTTTTTAATTTTTAATTTTTCTGTCCATAGGCATTACAAGTTATCTGTGGTGGTGATGTGCTTTCTCATTCCCACATTTGTACCTTGGTTCTTTTGGGAAGAGAGTCTTTTGACCAGTTACTTAGTTCCTTGTCTGTTGAGATACACTGTGTGCCTTAATGCGACCTGGCTGGTCAACAGTGCAGCTCACATGTGGGGAATGAGGCCTTATGACCACAACATCAATCCCAGAGAGAACAAGTTTGTTGCCTTCAGCGCCATCGGTAATAACTGAAGAGTCTTTTTCTTTTACAGTTTAAATTTAATTCATTAATTCAATCTTGTTGAAAAAATGTAAATATTCTAGTTTGCACATTTATTTGACATTTTTAAATTAAACATTATTATGTTATAGTTTTCTATTCATAACTAATCCTGAATAAAACAGATATTTAACAATAAAAATGTTAATTTGTTAAATATTATTGTTAAATATCTATTTTATTCAGGATTAGTGATGAATAGAAAGCTTAAAAAAAACTTAATTTATTTGAAATTAGCATAATTTGTTATGTACTGATTGAAAAATATACGTATAATTTAATTTCAGGTGAAGGATTTCACAACTATCATCACACATTCCCCCATGATTACGCTGCAAGTGAGTTCGGCAGTCGGCTGAATTTGACTAAGGCATTTATAGATCTCATGTGCTTCTTTGGACTGGCCAAGGATTGCAGGAGGGTAACTCATGAGACTATAATAGCCCGCGTTCAACGCACCGGTGATGGCAGCCACAAAAGTGGTTGATTTGTTCAATATATGACAAAAAAACAACAAAAAAAAAGTTATAAGGCACCATATACAAAAAGCATTTGCAGCATTTCTTAGTGTGCAATGAAGATTGATCTATATACACTCTCATATGAAATAAGAAACTCTAAAGTGTGTTGGACTAATATGTGTTCTTAAGAATTATTTCCTTTTCATGACATGTTCCAGACTGTGAGAGGTTTTCAGAGATGGTAAAGGCTGCAGATTGGGAGAATAATTATATCTCAGTCTGCCTCAAGGGGCAAGAGATGGTACTTCACTAGTTAAACAGCCATGTGCCTCATTACAGCCCTCTCTCATGAATAGGTTGACCCATGTTTTCTCTAGCTAAGCAGTTGCTGTTCGGATTTTAAAACATCATTCCAGCGAGCTATAAATGCTGTAAAATTAAGATGACACACTATTGATATACTGGCACTATTTTACATTTTCTTAGATGATACAAGCTTTTTTCCATTTGAAATGACCACCAAAAAAGTTATTTATAGAATATATATATATATATATATATAGTCAAATAAGACTGTGCCATAGTAAAGTCCATGAGAAAACAGCTGACCTAAAATGTTGACTTCTATAACTCTGGTTAGTTCTGTTTAGAATAGCTTTGTTAATAGTGACAGTATACATGAAAATAGATCTGATACTACATTTTTTTATTTGAAATTCTTATTTAATCTTATTTATTTTTATTCTATATGCCATTGGATTGGATCATTGGATCAGTGATGCTTGTAATGAGGCATTCCCTCAAGAAAAATTAGCGATTTATCAAGAAATTGAATTTCTAAATCATTATTTTCCATGTTGCATAGTGCTCTATCTAGTTTCATTGGACTCTTGTGGTCCTGTCAATATAACAGGTACCCTATGTGGTAAACTGTTTTCTAATTACTAATATATTGAAGTATGAAAGGATTATTTAAAGTACTGTGAAAGATATTTAACCAAAAACATTTTGAAAAAAAATGTTTCTGTTGGGGTAAAAGTATTAAGGTGTACACTTATTCTAGCAGATTTATTAGGACATTTATTTGTCCATATGATATAATCCAAGGATTGGAATATTCAAATGTCTTCATCAGATAGATTTGTGCCCTTTGCCTTATAGAATAGGCCTGTATATCTGCACATTTTGGGTTAGACTCAAAATTGAAAACACAAAGTGATGTATAGCATCAGAACATTTTTTCAAACTTATAAAGTTTTAAGTCATTCGGGCTGTTTTCTTGGCTCCTCTGTGACGGATGAATGACCATCTGTAGCTCCCTACATATATATATATTTTTTTCTCTCATAAATGTTGGTAGTGGTATGCATTTTCCAAATGTAAAAAATGGCAAATGCTTTATGTATTTAAAACAAACACCTATGTTTAAGAAGAAACGCAATTTGACACTGCATTTTCCAGCTCAATTATTTATAGAGTGTTTACCTTTGATGTCTGGGAGCCTTAATGGGCACATTTTCAAGGAATGTTTTTTCATGTACCATAAACCAAAATTTCTAAGTGGAAGAGGTTTGCGAGTTGTACCGTGAGTTTTGTTATGAATCAATATTAATCTTTTCTTAATTGAATAAAATGTGTGTATATCTGAAAATGTGGTCTCAGCTAACCTTCTTTTGTAGCACTGACCACATACTATAGGCTATGCATCATAAGCGAGTGAGTCCACCATGTCAGTTTTTAAAGCATAAATTAAAACTCTTCAGTGTGTGCGATTCACCCGCGCGAGTTTTGAGTTTTATTAAACATTTTTTTGTGATTTTAAAGTTGATTGCAGGCCTATTTGATTTTAGTTAGAAAAATTACAAAACTTACGCTAATTAAGCAAGCAAGTAAAAATGTGTTTGTTTTGAAAATCTAAACTTGAATTACTAGATTAGCCTACTGAATTTTAATTTTGTTTATTTTTCAGCTTTGAAAGAATAACATTTGGGGAGTAAAGATAGCCTACTTAAGTCTAAATAAGCAAAACGGAGATTGCACATCGAAAAGATCAATGGAGAATATCTATATTCATTTTGTAACGTTGCTGTTAGATTTTTACGACAGTAGCCTATAGGCTAATCTACTCACATTCAAATAGACCAAACATGATTTATAAATGAATTTAGAAATCTCTTTATAGGGGCAAATTCGTTTTACTTCAGTCTCACAGAAGCCTTTCAGAACCTAATCCAAAAACATCCCTCTGGAATCTCCCAAATAATTTTCCTAATCCTAATTTGCACACGAGAAGATACGCGGACGTCAAAGGAGCAGAACCTAAAGGTCATGAAGGGTCAACTAAAGACTAAACTGAGAGAAAAAGGTAAAAAAAAAGAAAACCCACTGAGAATTATGAAGTCCGCAAACACGCAATCGTATCGATTATCCTCCCTATCTATGTTAATTACTGCTGTTTAACTCCTAGTGAGCATGGATTTAACTTTGATGCATTACTTTAAAACGTAGCCTAATAAGTTAAACAGAATCAGCAAAAATGTTTAACAGAATCAGCAACAAGTTAGCAAGAGCCCTAAGAGTAATTCTACTGTTTTTATTCTAGTAAATGTTTAAACTAGCTATTTTCATCTAATCCAATTAATTAGCATTTCTAAATCGCATTTAAACGTAGGCTACTTCGGATCCTTAATATTAGCTACTAACTGGAATCCAACATGCTCTTAAACCTAAGTAAGTTCCTCAAAAAGCTCCATCTAAACGCTACAAATAACATTTGTCGTTTGATCCAAAAGATAATGTCAGTAATCCCTGAGCTTTATCAGCCATTACTGTATCAAACCCTTTCATGCTGCTCTTGAAATTGAGTTTTAAGGCACAACCTTAAAGATGCCATCCTGATTTCATATTTATTCACTCCAACTGTTACCACGCAGGGAGCTCTTCCCAGCTATTTGTCCTGGAGGAGCCCAGGGTGCCCTTTTGATCATTTCAATCTCTCTCTGGTACAATAGTTCTGATTGGCTGAACGAGTAAGAAAAGGGAAAATCTTTAATTAAGCAGATAATCTCTTGTTGGGATGAGAGGAGCTCCATTTCAGAACCCCCTTGGCTCACACATGAGACCCCCAGCCTCTGAATTCTGGATGTAGGTTATATAGAGCTCTTGCAGACCCCTCTGCTTTCCAAGGTGAAAAAAAGTCTGCCAGTCGTCTCTCTCAGGATGTTCATGCATTTGGAGGTTTATTATTACGCTTTCATCCTGATGGCTCACATGAAGTCTTGCTGCAGTTGGTGAGTTCAGCGTTTTATTTTCCTTTACGCAGGCGATGTTGATGCTAAATTTAGCTTATTTACGCGTATTTGTATCGAGCTTTCACATTCCATGTTTATCTCTGGGTATCTGTATTAAAAAGTCGGGCTGAAACAGACAATACAACTGATCAGTTCCCGTTCCGTCATAAAGATGCTTTGAGCCTCGTTTAATTGGTTAGAGCAAAAGTTGATAACGCTATGTTCTCATTATAACTTGACGAATACTCCTTATATAGGCTTTTATATATATATATATACAAAGTTAAAATTCAATTAAAATTTGTATGTATACATACGTTATAGATTATTTATATTATTTATATTACGCCTATATGAAATACCATTGAAATTGACTGTAATTTCCTTTTGAAAATGTACTCAAGATCAGTGACTTATTTGTAATCAAATTAAATGATTTTAAAATGTAAAAAAATGATGTTTTATCAATGTGAGAAATATATACAAGTAATGGGGTCAGCTGACTTAATAGGCTGCTCTATCTTCCAGGTCAGTGAATAATTTCCTGATGACTGGCCCAAAGGTAAGCCAACATCTTTTGATCTGCATTGCTGATCTTTATGAGGAGAGGGAAACTCCAAAAAGTAAAAATGGATGGATGGGATAGTTAATGTTTGACGCTGACCCTGTGATCACAATGCAAGCAAGTGGCAAATTAAAAGATTCGCCACATCACAGGTGCTGTATTTCTTCTGTGGATTAGGTATTACTTGCTGCTTAGGGTGGACTGGACCATATAGCTTTCACACACTTCAGCTCATTCACAATGTGAAGTTGTGAGGACTTTTTACTGAGTGGCAAGGGAAGGGGCCTTTGGTGGGTGGTCATCATTAGCAACCCAGCCGCCCGTGAGAGCACTTGTGGTGCTGTCTCTTCTAAACCACTTGAGACATATTAGATTGTATAAACCGCAGTTTCACAGCCGCATAGACCCTTTTTTGTGTGCATTTCTGATGGAAATACGGGACAAAATTTAGCACAGTATTTCTAATATTGAAAATGTTAATATCAGTGCTAAAAATTATTTGAATATAAATAATGATGTTATTTTGGTGTTTATTAATGCAATTTAATAAATAAACGTACAATGTACATCACTGTGGAACCATAGGAAAACATTTGACATATATTTCTAATATGTAAAACTTTAATATTAATTCTAAATTATTGTAATAAACAAAATGGTGTCATTTTGGTGCTCTTTGTAGCACTTTTTTAGAATCAGTGTTATTATTATTATTAGCTTTAACATTTGTTAAAATTTTTCTATTCTTTGTTTAAAAACATGATTTATCACACGAATATACAGAAAACAAACATTTTACACCCTAGAACCATAGGGAAATGTTTACAGTATTACTTAATATTTACATTAAAAATAAATACATTTTATAGACATAATGGGGCCATTTTACAGCTTTTAAAAATGTTTAAATGTTATCATTATTTAATAAATTAACATACAGGTGCATTTTTTTATGAACTGTGCATGCTGAGAATGAGAAGCATCTGATTTTATCATTAGTTTCAGTCACAGTGTGTTTTTGTAGGCACTTGATAGTGAGTGTGCATTTCATCCCAAATCTTTTTGGTGTGGTTTGCATTGTTTCAGGCCTACTTGATCTACTCCAGCAGTGTGGCCGCAGGAGCTCAAAGTGGGATTGAAGAGTGCAAGTATCAGTTTGCGTGGGACCGCTGGAACTGCCCAGAGAGGGCTCTTCAGCTCTCCACCCACAGTGGACTCAGAAGCGGTGAGAACTATAACCTCTCCTGATGCCTATTTTATATATATATATATATATATATATATATATATATATTGTGCTGTCAGATCTCTAAAAATACACATATTTTAATAGAACAAAAGTACTAGAGCGCGTGATATGTATACTGTGTGTTTAGTTACTCAAACCCCACCTGTTTCAATCACAGATACAACACTTAAAACAAACACAACAATCCTGTTTAAAGCAGTTGGAAGCGTCTCCCAATGCTGATGTGCCTGAAAACACTGCATTCTTGAGTCAATTAAACCTGGTCTGTTAATAGGCGAATAGAAAAGCCACCGAGGGGATATTGTGCACCAGAGTGAGTGAGTGAAATGGACGCCCTCTCAAGTCAAAGGGTGTGGGTCAAAGGTTTGCCTCAGACTTCTTTCATTAGGCATTCCTTAAGTGCCAAAGAGGGGACCTGTTGCAGTTCAGTGCCGACCCCAGTCTGACAATGTATGAGAGCAGACCAACAGCACTTCTCCATGTTTGATGCAGGGGGAATACAAGTCAAAAGCCATTATTACCGAGATGGATGCTAAGATTTGAGTAAATAATCTAATAAGGAAGAAAATCAATGATGTTGAGTGCTTGTATTTTAGTAGCCTAGAACATGATTTTTCGTAGACAAGATAAAGAAAGTAGCATTTCTGTAGCATATTTATTTCAGTGTTGTTTCTAATCACAGCAAACAGAGAGACAGCGTTTTTCCATGCCATCAGCTCTGCTGGAGTCATGTATACCCTCACCAGGAATTGCAGCCTCGGTGACTTTGACAACTGCGGATGTGATGACACCAGAAACGGTCAACGAGGTGATAAACTAAATCTCAACATAGGTGGAAAGTCAGTCAACATTAAAGGGATATTTTGGGTTGACTATAACGAATGCATTTTAATGTAGAGGAAATAATCACTTACTAACATTGTCTGTGTAAAGCTTTAATGTTTAAACCTTTAACAGAAGAATTAATTTAAGTTTAATTAAACAACAGTTCTAAAGTTTGGCGTCGGTAAGATTCAACAAGGCTTCACGTATTACAGTATAAACACAGAAATTTTGAAATATTACTACCATTTAAAACAACTGCTTTCTATATAATAATAATGATAATATTAATTTATTCCTGTGGTGGCAAAGCTGAACTTCAGCAGCCATTACTTCAGTCTTCAGTGTCATATAATCCTTCAGAAATCCTTCTAATATGCTGATTTGCTGTTCAAGAAACATTTCTTATTTTTATCAGTGTTGGAAACAGTTGTGCTGCTAAATATTGTTGTGGAAAGTGTGATACATTTGTCTCAGTTCTGTTCTTTGATGAATGTAAATTACAAAAGAAGAGATTCACCAAACTTCTTTATGGCAATGTGTAAGTGTAATATCTTAACTCAATTAAGTCTCAAATTGTTGCTTTTAAATTCTCCAATATTTGTCTTCCCACAATTCTCATTTTGGATTTTTGTAAGGAAAAAAGTAATAAGTGCAAGTAATTTGTGGCAGTCAATATTGTTCCATAAATGCTGTCAATATTTAACAGAAGTAATTTCTGTAAAAGTATACCATGCCACATTTAAGCATATTTTTATTTAGCTTAGCAAAAAACATAATTCTTTGTCCTCTCAGGTGGTCAGGGATGGTTGTGGGGAGGCTGCAGTGATAATGTTGGATTCGGAGAGGCCATCTCCAAGCAGTTTGTGGACGCACTGGAAACCGGACAGGATGCGCGAGCCGCCATGAACCTGCACAACAACGAAGTAGGACGCAAGGTACGTCAAGTCATTCCTGGTTGTTCGGGGGCTAAAATTGAGGCACGTCTGTGGGCCACCAACAGCTTGCGGAGTGGCTTTCGAATAATTTTTCAGTGCTTCTAATGATAGCTTACCACCCAAGAGTTTCATTCACGGCCCTATAAGCAAGGTGCCACTCGTTCTCCCAATAGAGTGTGCGTTGTACCAGAAGGGCCTATTTACAGCCTGTGAATGTCCTTTATGACGAGGCCTTAACTTGAGATTCTTGGGATCAGTGGTGCAAGCTTAATTAGACGACCTAGGGGTCCGCACATTGCAAAGGTTCTGTATTCTGTTGCTTCCCAAATAAGTGTTTAGTTTTATTCTTGCAATAAGGATCTTACATTTACGTTGGTCTTTGTTGTACTTGAGAGAGCCACGGGGATCACAGCCATGTGGCTCAAGTGCTCTTTGTTTATCCTGTCTGTGCCCCGTCTGCAGGTTTTGTCAATTCATTGGCACCTGGAGCATCATTGTAACTGAAAAAATGTGAAAGAATTCTTTTTCACTTCCTCCTCAATGGACTTGCCACTGGGTCTGCCTATGACAGAAAACATGTTGACAATGGCTATGCAAAATAAATACACCCCTTTCCTGCGCCGAACAATCTAGCTCGATGTGAAACCCTGATTCTGCGTCTTCCGCGAGCGAATGAGAAAAGAGGCATTCCTTTTTAAAAGACAGCTGTTTGTTTCAGCCGAAGTCAGGAATTATTGTACGGCCACCAAGAAAAGAGAAAGCCCAGACTTGAACCTTCAACCTCTCCCTCTTAACTCGCAGGTTCCTTCTGCTTGTTTAAGTGGATGTATAGGGTGCCTACTAAAGAGCGCATTGTATTTTTCGACTGATGGGTTCAGTGCTGATTAGAATGTTTTGAAACATGAACATTTGCCTCTAGAATGCATGAATGAGTGAGTTCTTTAACGCCAGATCCTCTCTTCAACCAGGCAGTGAAAGGAACCATGCAGAGGACGTGCAAGTGCCATGGAGTGTCTGGCAGCTGCACCACTCAGACCTGCTGGCTGCAGTTGCCCGAGTTTCGAGAGGTGGGCAACTACCTAAAGGAGAAATATCACAGGGCCGTGAAGGTGGACCTGTTGCGTGGCGCGGGCAACAGCGCGGCCAGCCGTGGCGCGATCGCCGAGACCTTCAGCTCGATCTCGCGCAAAGAGCTGGTGCACTTGGAGGATTCCCCAGACTACTGCTTGGAGAACCGCACTCTGGGCTTGCCGGGGACAGAGGGCCGCGAGTGCTTGAGGAAGGGCAAGAATCTGAGCAAATGGGAGAAGCGGAGCTGCAAGCGGCTGTGTGGAGAATGCGGTCTGGCTGTGGAGGAACGCAGGGCTGAGACCGTGTCCAGCTGCAATTGCAAATTCCACTGGTGCTGCGCTGTCAAATGTGAGCAGTGCCGCAAAACTGTCACAAAGTACTACTGCGTGAAGAGAACCAAACGGGTCAAGAACGACAGTGCCAGCCGAAGAAAAAGCTATCGGTTGAAGAAGATGCATTAGAGATGCCATGAACAGTTTGTTTGTCTCAGAATACATCCTGAGCTTGAGAATGAAGAGAAGGTCCATCTAAATGCTTTAATGAACACCTACACTCTTATAAATAAAGGTTCTTAATTGGCATCTTTAAAGGAACCTGGAACATTACATATTTAAAATGTACTTCATGCCAACAAAAAAACTGTTTAGTGAAAGGTTCTTATGAGAACCAAAATGATTCTTCTATGTCATTGGAACCTTTATATTTAAGAATGTAGATCTCCAGAGCTGTTACTTTGAACGTATTGATTTGTAGTATTTCACGTAAACATTTCACAATTATTCCTGTATACTTTTGTAAGATAGCACTGAACACTGCATCTAACCGATATATAGCACAATAGAATATAAATAACCTTTTCATTCACCAACAAGGATGTACTTTGATGGATAATTTATTGGAATTCTCATTTTTAAATGGGTTTTGGATTCACTATCGGGCCAGCCGCCACAAAAATCTTTTTTTTTTCTTATCTGTTTCCATCTGTTTTAGAGTTCTTACAATAGTTTCACCCTGATACTGTATATGAACTGTAAATAAGAGAAAGCACTTTGTATATTGTTAATTTATTGCACACATACTATAGTGCTGTTTTTCTATGATAGTTTCTTTCTATGTTTCTATGTGTTTTTTTCAATTTCATAATTAAAGATACGTAATAGTATCATCTTTTAATGTTTTCATTATTTAAGGTTAGCTAAGCCACTTGTTTGTGTGGTAAAACATCCTCTTCTTGTGCTTCCTAATAATGACATTTTCGGTGTCAAAAAAAGAGACCATATAAATCCCAGTCCCACACGGTGTAAAATCAAATGATTTACCGTAGACCGTTGGTCAGACCTAATGATTTCTTTGTCTTTGGCATACACAACCCTTTTCTTTCTGTATTCTTCAGCTTGATGTCACATAACCCTGGGGCAGAGAGACAATGAGAGAGAGCATTTAATTATAGTCTTCCTTCCTTCACGCCTCTCTCAATTTCTTCACAAATGCCTCCTTTTCTGTCTTAGTAATCCTCAAAGCACTCCCGATGCTTTGCGCTCGGATGTTTCTTTACTGTTTAAGACTAGTTTAATTAACTTTGTAGAGACAGAGGGAAAACATGAACGAAGTCGCCCCACAAACCATCTAGCATCTAATTTTGTATGCTAATCTCCTTTTTCATGCCGCCATCTCGGGAGAAAAAAAAATGTTGGGAAAACTTCATGTAGCCTGTGTTGGGCTTCCTGTGGATGTTTTATTCCAGGCCCACCTATTTGGCTCTTTTCAGTCCTCTAGGGCCTTCCTTTGCTCGATTTAACAATGAATGGCGAGCTAATCAGCTCCCTCGGAAATGCTCTGCTGCTGAAGACGCTAATCCCCCTCTCCTCCTCCTTCAATGGGCTGTCGCCTTCAAAAGGACTTTGGGAAAAGGCTTTGCATGGATTCACACTGTTTGCTGAATAGAAGTTAGTTCAAGTATTGTACCCAAACAAGTAGGGTTTATAAACAAATACTTGCCAGCTACCGTCCCATCGGCAAAAGTGCCAGCCCTACAGTAAAGCACAGTGACAAAACTGTGGCCCTTTAAATGTTGACTAAAAAAACTAATTAAAACTCTATTTACTGGTGATAGCTTGTTCTGCTGTGCTTCTGTGGTTTCAATGAAGCACCTCATTGACATCTTATTTACCAAATCAAGATCAAATATAAAAACTCCCCTTGACACCTTGCTAATTATGTGGAGATGAAGTGAATTCCTTCTATTTTTCCCAATTTAGTTTGTTAGGATAGCCAGTAAAGGCAACGCACTGTTACAGACATTAAAATTAAAATGTGTATTTTGATACTCATGTTCAAAATTCACTTTATCTAAAAAAATTAATTGATTCAGCATAATCTCAAAATAATCCTATACAATTACATACAATTATGATCAGAAAGCATACAGATGAAACTACATGCATATCATGAACTTAGTTGTTCATCTTGCCTAGCTATGATATGAAATACAAAACAAGAGGTAATAAATCTCAAAAATCCCCAAAGGCATGGTTGAAAAAATCAAGCCCCAGTTTATTCAACCTTAAACCCTACGGCTAAACTTCTGTTTTATGTGTTCACATGAAAGCAGGGTCGTGACTGGAAGGTTGGCCTTGCCATGGATGATTTGCAGTGGGGCATGAGTATAAGGTGACTGAGAATGAGGTGACACACTGGAAGCGAACAAGATTGGACTTTGTCTAGACCTGTGGCAGATAGGTTGTCACATACATGGAAATTCACTTTTATATTGAATTGTGTATATTCTTAATCTGTAATTAATAAAGAACTTTTACAAAATTATAGTATTTTTATATTTGGAATATAGTGTTCCACTTATAAAGTGTATTATATACTTAGCAGTGTGACTGGTGGCTTTGTGCTCTCTCAGCACACTTAAATGATGAAACAATCCACAGAAATTGGGAAAATTACTTTTAGTGGTTCTGAGAAACCTTGACTAATAGGATTTATGACTTAAGACATCTGGGGGAAGAACACCAAGAGGTGGCTAAGGTCAGCATGGGTGTGAGTGTAGTGGTGGGTGGGAAAGGACTATTTGTCTTCTCCTTTTAACATTCCCCTAGTTTTGTACACCAGCTGATTCACAAGAAAAGTTCCTCTTTAAAACATAGCTAAGATATTTATTTATTTATATTTTAAAGCAGAATTGTATACATATTACTAAAAGGGTCAGACAAGAAGAGCACAGTTTGTGTGTGTGTGTTTATGAAAAATACAAGAAAACATTGATTTGCATTAACAGGTGCATATTGAGAAATATTTGAGTTTGTCACAATAGCTCCATCTGCTGGTGAACTGGTTATTACTACTGACAAGCTCTTTATTGTATGTTATATCAAGCACTAGCTTTTCTGTCCTAAAACCCGGAAGAGAATTAGAATTTTAGAGCCTGATGCTTATACTTCTGTATTTACTTATGTGTCCTTATAATGAAAATAACGTGTTTATAAAGAGCCGAATAAGATATGTGGATAACATTACACCTCAAACGGAACTGCTGCCGTATAAAATAAGTCGCCATATACATACTAGGCCAAAACTAAAATATTATTGTAATATTATTGTAATATAAAAAATATATTATTGCATGTTATTATGTAAATATGTAAAATAGGCCTACTAGATTAAAGGAGACACATTTAACACAATTAAATGTATTCCTACACAATTTAATAGCCTATAAAAACAACAGGTTTCAAATTTAAGGAAAAATTCTTTAGACCGCTCTATTATTCAACAAATGTGCATTTTAAGGTGACAAAGAATTCCTGTGTATTCCCGCACAAAATCGGTTTAGTTTTGCAATTTATTTCTGTCATATTTCCCCCGCATCCCATTGACTTTTGAGCAGGCAGTAAGCCTACGGTTAAAAAGTGACAATCCCTCAGGCGACTTTTGGCGCCCTCCGGAGGTTACCTTTAGGCGTGATTTAAGAGCATCCAAAAACCTGAAGTTAGCACTGTTTGAAAAGGTTTGTGTCATTTTTCACACATACAAATTCTGACTTTTTCAAAATGATCTGCTAACTTGAATATTCCTAGCCCCTTAATAGCACAAATATGGACGACCACGACCAGTTGTCCAATATCCCCTCTTTTCTTCCCTCATAGGTGCGAACGAGACAACGTGTAAGACATTTTATTTATTTATTATTTTTAAACGATATAATTAAAGGCTACTGAAAATACATTTATTTAAAATGTTTGATTCTGATCGGTCAGTTGCGGTTAGAAAAATATTTCTGAATGCAAGGCACTGGCAAAATCTTGTTTTCATGCACTGGTGAATGTAGAAATGTTGGGCTACTTCCATTCATAACGTTATAATATTTGAGCACTTTCTAGGTTAAATATTATCCGTTCAGAATTTGAATAAAGTGTTGTTTTATATACCCTATACAAGCAGCTTCAACTAATTATTATTTAGTAACAAGTTCCACAGAAATTTTATGTTGAGTCATTCTGACTTCAAAATGTTATCCGAATCATTATATTTTAGTTGGCTCAACCTTTAGTGAACTAGTTTTGTAGTGCATTCAACTAAAATGTTTAGTCAAACAAGTTAGCAAGTTATGTCAATTAAACTTTATCCGTTTACTCTTTGTGTTTTATATGTTACCTCAACTAGGATTTACATAAACACATTTTTATAGTTTAAAAAATAATAAAAATGATTAACTGGTGTTTATTAATCACTAAAAAGACATTTTACATCACTAGCCTTTGTTTAATAACAATCTCCCTTTAAAACATTTTTCTTACAAACTAAACATACAGGAATAATAAAAAATGTTACCTACATCCTCGATGGCCAGAGGGTCAGTAAATGAACAGCTAATGTTCATTTGTGGGTGAAATATCCCTTTGACAAACATTACATCTTTAATACAACTGCAAAGTTCACTTTAAACATTGTTTAATGAACTAAGCTAAACAAAATGTTTGCAAATAAATATATACAAATATTATTGTTCACAATTACATCTTTAAAATGAGGCAGGAGTCAATAAATAAATAAATAGGCTAAATATAAAGAACCAGGTGTGACAGTATATAAAATCCAATTAAGTCACCTTCACATAGCACTTTATACAATAGAGATTGTGTCAACGCAGTTAAACAGGAAAATAGGTTGTCAATAATGCAAGAGGACATTAACAAGTCATTCATTGGTGATTTGGTGTTGACATCATCCAGTTTAGCTCTCTTACAATAATGTCTGTCTGTGCAATCAGCTAAGCGTCTCTGAATAAGCAAGGCAAAGGTGACAGCGGCAAGGACAGATTGCAGCTCTTCTCTGGCCAGATCAAACCAGCATGGCCTGGTTTAATTCTGAGTTTGAACCCCTAGGGAACTTACTAAGACGCTTTGAACAGCCTTGTGAAACGATTCAGTTGTTCATTTCGTTCGAAACGACGCGATGCTCTTCCGAAGCTCTTCACGACCAGAAACGACGCGTTCATTCATTCACGTTAATGCGCCCTGTTAGAAAAGAGCGACATTTCTCCACTGCTGGTTGTTAGTCACGTTAGTCAGTGGACAGCAGTTGGGGGAACGGTGCCTTGCTCAAGGGTCTCAACTCAGTGGTGGTGTTGAAGGTGGAGAGAGCGCTGGTTACTCACTCCCCCCACCCACAATCCCTGCCGGACCTGGGACTCGAACCCGCGACCTTTGGGTTCCAAGTCCATTTTTTTTTTTTTTTTTTTGTATTTATCGTTTCATTTTAGGTCAAACAAATAGTAGTATTGGCAAATATTGCGGTATAGTACAAATATTATACATAATATACATATATACACTTAATAATTGTTAACAGATATGCAGATAGAGAGAAATAAAATAATAATAATAAACATATATAATAATGAAATAACTAAATAAACAAACAAATAAATAAATAAATAAATTTAAGACTGCAGCAATTATGTGTAGTTATATATTCAAATATATAAATATATAAAGAAATAACTAAAGATAAGCAAATGAGTACAATTAAGATATTGTTGTTTCCTTA
>JAUCMS010000022.1:9393179-9403459 GCA_032357445.1 Enteromius radiatus | reverse complement strand
TTATTGCAAACCGAATCTTTTCCATCCTGAGAGCATGTAAAAAGTCAAAAACCCATTGGCGATAAGAAGGAGGGGCTGGTGACTTCCAATTCATAAGGATAAGTCGCCTTGCCAGCAAAGTTGCAAACGCTACACTGTCAGCCTGCACTGTGTTTAAACTCACAGTCTCCGGCAAAATGCCAAGCAACGCTGTTAGGGGATTGGGATTTAAAGGTAAAGAAAAAATAATAGAGAAGCATATAAAGATTCTCCTCCAGAAATCCAACAGTTTTGGAAATGACCAGAAGGAATGTAATAAAGTAGCTGGTTCAGCTGCACAGCGGAGGCAAGTTGGGTCAAACTCAGGGAATATTTTGTTTAATTTGGTTCTGCACCAATGAACCCTGTGTACCACCTTAAATTGAATAAGAGTGTGTTTAGAAATACCCCCCTTCATAGAAGTATACAGATCTAAGATATCATCAATTATATTTTTGTTTGGTAAAGTAGGGAAGTTAGGAAAATGTTTACAAACAAAGGTCTGTATTTGAAAATATCTGAGATGAGAGCTGGGTAAAGCAAATTTTTCTTGAAGTTGCGAGAAGGATGCAAAGTTGTTAGAAATATATAGTTCAACTGTAACTAAACCCTGTTCTCTCCAGACTTTAAAGGCCCCATCCATCATCTATCCATGGGATTTTTAACATCTTATGAACTGTATTTTAGAGACACTTCTTGCATCCAATGATGGAGAAAAGTCTCACCAGCATGGGGTAAAAAGCCCACAGTATTGATAGAAATACTTAGTAATATCTTAGTTAACACTTGTTCAAAACAATCATAAAAGTTTGTACTAAAGTTTGCACTATTGTCTTCTTATTTTGAAAAATACAAATATTTTTTGTTTAATATACTGTCATTAAAATATGTTAATATAAAAATATATGTTTTAAAATATATAAACAAAATCATTTAAAGATTCTGAAAGTTTTTAAGGAGATCCAATAATAAATTGATATATATTTACAGTAGTAACCACAAATTACGTTTTATTGTCTGATTAATATCATGTTTTCAAATATGATGGGTCATTCTTAACATGGTGATTATATCAAATATACATTTACAATCTGAATCTAACAATGTCATATGTCAACAAATGGAAAAGTCAGTCATCCAATAATTATCATGTTAATCACGGCCCCAACAGTAGGGTTGCTTGTTACCCCAAAAACCATACTTTTACTTGTTCTTCTATTATATAAATATTATTATGAAAATCACCAAGATCTTTGTTTTAAAATATATGCATTAATTGTATCGATTATCATTTGCTACTTTAAATCTACAACATAAAAAAAAATTAGATCAAGTACAAAATCAACTTTGCGTTGCAGCGCGCTATCCTGTCAAGGATCAGAGAAACAGCTTAATCTTGAAAAGCAGTTTGTTTAGAAAGTGATACGCCACGGTTTGTGTCATCTAACGTTAGTGGTTTAGATGACAATAATACAATTTTACCCCGCGGCGCCTTTAACCCTACCATATATGTTTGCAGATATTTAAGAAACATACTTGTTTATTTGGAAAACAATACTAGTCAGCTATTCCCCTTTGGAAATATCTCTTGTTTTGCTTTATAAAACCCGCCCACTGCCAGTTTAGCCAATTGTATTTCGGCACCCAGGGTTGGCAGTTGGCGGAAAACTCGGTATTTAATTTCATTCATCGTTATGTCATCCTTTCTGTTGGTGTAGTCGATCTGGCAACCTGCGTGTGCATGAGGAGGAGGGGCCGGCTGAATAAAACTCTATTTGGAGTTTTAATTCAACCACTAGCTGTAAATCCTACTCACAGCACTTTTAATAGTGTAAGAAAAGTGATGTGGATGTTATCATAGTGTAGCGGTGACAAAGTATGGAAAGCATTTCGGATTCAATCAGAATGAACACTCATGAGCACATATGAATTTGAGCTCAATGTGGGGTTTATATATAAAAACTCCATGTTGAGCTCAAAAATTTAGCCCTTTCTTCCTTTTTAATAGTTTCCAACTGCTTACTCACTTCATTTATGAACACCGGCGTCCAACGGTTTGAAGTATAGACTTTTTGACTTTTATTTTGAAAAAACCACTTCCGGTGGGTGTCATGAAAACATCGATAATGTTTCTGTTTTCACGCTGCTTGTGGGACTACGCGGGTCGGTCCGCTTGTCTGTCCGTGTTTCTGCGGGGTGTGTGGAAGGCCAGGAGCGGGTTTCGCGTCCCCTCTCTCAGCTGAACTGCTGTGCCATCCAACCTCGTGTGACTTTATTGTGAAGTAACAGCAATCCTCTGGAGCCCTCGGTGGACATGGCAGCCGCGACCGTGGCTGAAGCAGACCCAGGCTGGAATGAATCGCAGCTTCGGAAATATACATTTCCAACCCGACAGATACCGCGACTATCTCATACGGATCCGCGTGCGGAGGTCCTCATCAATAACGAGGTAATGTTGGCAGGTTTATCCTTCATCGCATTAGAGAGTAAGTTACGACAGACAGATGGAGGAGACTCGTTCGGATGGGTGCAAGGTGCACTAAAATGAAAGGATAATTTTACAAAACTCAACAGGCAATAAAAAGCCTTTGTCTAACGTAAAATAAAACACTGTGCTAAAGTTATTGCTGAAACTCCTTCGTGTGTTTGATTTGAGATCTTTTCAGTAAGTTACTCGTGATCCCAATAAGTGGACAATACTGATGAGTTATAACTTAAATCTTAAAATTTATTCCTCAGTTACAGCATAACGTAAAATATTTTTGTAACTGCCATGATAAGAGATGTTTTAAATGTTAAACATTAGTAAACGGTCGTTATATGGAATTTCTGAATGAAGTAGGAAGTTTATAATGGAGTATTGCAGTTAGAAATCGTAAATGTAAGTAGTGCATTTCATAAAGCCGTTTTGCATTCTAACTAACTTAGATTGTATAACATTATTTACAATATTTAAATTATTTTAGAAGTATTAAAATTATAGTGGTTTTACATGACCAAGGGAGGGGTTCCTGCAACAAACAGAAAGGAAAAGTAAGAAAAAGAATCATATAAATGATAGTATAATCAAAGCTTTGCTTTGTAAACAAATAAACAAACAAAAAAACAACAACAACAAAACTGTGGTAATGGGTGATAATGTGTTCAGTCAAAGCACGCTGTTCTTGTTGACGGCTGTCTCATGTAAACAGGAGGGGAATATATTAGCTGTTCACGAGTCCATGCGTTTTAATTTTTTCATAATTATTTAAAATTATTACGTATTTATTATGAAAAGTATAATATGTATATATATATATATATATATATATATATATTTTTTTTTTTATATATATATATTTAATATAAATGTAATATAAATCAGATCAGGAACACTTCTGACGCATTAGTCGAATGGTAAGTTATGTAATAACTATTAATTACAATTATTTAATATCATGTATATAATAGTAATTTTCTTTAAAATTCTGTCTCACTGCATGGCGGTTTGTTCCTGTAGTGGTCGTCTAGTGTAGCTGCAGCGGAGCGCGAGAGCAGTCTGACTGTGCGCGTGCTGGAACAGTCTACGTTCTTCTAGTCACGTAGCACTTGTCACTTTTTTTTCATGCTGCAGCATCAGTGTAATTCTGTGTCAAATAAACGCTGAGCCTTGGCGGGGTCGCTGCACGACTCGGACCATATTTTTGCAGTTCTGTTTAAATTAATATATAAGCTCTAGTCTAAATATTTACATTCGAATGCAAACATGAGTGTGCAAGTGTGTTTGGTGCTACCGAAAACATACAGCAAAGTTAAAGGTGACAGAATAACGGAGCGAAACTACAGAATAGCACTACAGTAATCTGTTGCTTTAAAGTAATTATATGTGACTTAAAATAATCTTATAAAAAGGTTGATATATATATATATATATATATGTATGTTTTCTTTTGTAGGAGCCTGTTGTATTAACAGATACCAGTTTAGTATATCCAGCTCTAAAATGGGACATACCCTACTTGCAAGAGAACATTGGAAATGGGGACTTCTCTGTTTACATAGCAGAAAATCACAAATTCTTGTATTATGACGAGAAAAAGATGACAAACTTTGAGGACTTTGTGCCCAAATCTCGTCGAATAGAGATGAAATTTTCTGAGTTTGTGGACAAGATGCATCAGACAGAGGAACAAGGTGGAAAAGAAAGGTATGTCAGTGTGATTTGCATTTATATACCTGATTGCTATGTTTAAAACTGCTGTCTGAGGTGATGTTTTTTTTTTATTTTATTTCACTTAGAAGGTGAAGGTACATTGATTTATGACTCTTAAGTTGCCATTAAAACATAGACGGTTGCTCTGTCTTTTTTCCTTTCACAGTTAAAACACCCTTCCAGTATCAAATAATTGTACATATGTGTTCAGTCTATGTTTAAAACTTTTGACTTTAAAGTTTCGAGCTGTAAATGTGTGTAGATGCAGTAGATGTGTAGTGGAAAAGTGTTGAGATGTGTGAAATCTAATCCAGGAAATAAATCGCTCCAGTGTATGACTAAGCAGATAAATCTGCCAGCTGATGTCCAGACCACATCTTTGACCTTTTGATACTCTACTTTGGTGGCATTATCGCTGTATCATTTACAATCATGTTGTTTCTGGTTCCAGACCTTGAACTGTTTACCTTAATTAATAAGTATTTAGGAAATGCAGATAGATATTTATTATAATATATTATAATATATAAAAATTCTTGCGTTTTAAAGTAACGATTGAATTTGTTTCAACATTTTAATGCAAAATTACATTGTTGTTTAATTTGTAGAGTATACTTGCAACAAACTCTGAATGATACAGTAGGCCGAAAAATAGTGGTGGATTTCCTTGGATTCAATTGGAACTGGATTAACAAACAGCAAGCTAAACGAAACTGGGGACCGCTAACCTCAAATTTACTGCTCATAGGCATGGAAGGTACAGTTTCAGTGCAAATTATCCAAATTATTGGCATTATTAGTTAACACACAAATTGTCCTTTGTTGTTTACATTTAAGTTGGTGAGTTATCGCTGCAACCTTTGCCTAATTTCTTTTTGTTTATCCACTCCAAATGTTACATCAGGCAATGTGACACCAGCACACTATGATGAGCAGCAGAATTTCTTTGCACAAATCAAAGGACATAAGAGATGCATCCTCTTTCCTCCTGATCAGTTTGACTGTCTCTATCCTTACCCAGTTCATCATCCATGTGACAGACAGAGTCAGGTATGTTTCATATCACCCTATACGAGTGGTTCTCAAATATTGGTACAGTATGTGATAATTAAGTTTGCAGTCTAAAAAATATACATTTAAAAATATTGTTATCTAATACTGTATTGCACAGTCCACATTGTACTTGAGCAATATAGCATGCAAAAAAATGTTAATAATATCAACAACAACAACAAAAAAGTGAAACTTTACATTCATCTGTTTTGGTCACATTACTTTTTCCACTCATTTACCCTGGTTATAACCGTCAGTGTGGCAAAATGATGGCAGTTAATACAAAAACATTAAATGTATAAACAGACATCCCAAGTATGATATACTAGGTCCGAGAAAATATTTTTACAGGTTTGAAGTTAGCACAAAACATTTCACAAATATTGCAGACTGAATGTGGAAAAAAATATTGTTCTTGGTATGGAAAGTTTGAGAACCACTGGCTAAAAATAATTATTTTAAGACACTATAAGACTGTAATGATAAAATATAATTTATTTTTATTTTGCATTTAATAGGTTGATTTTGAGAATCCAGATTATGACAAGTTTCCTAATTTCAAAAATGCTGTTGGATATGAGGCTGTTGTTGGACCAGGTGATGTCTTATACATCCCAATGTACTGGTAAGATTGCTTTCAATAACACCGAAAAGATGGATCTCAATGATTGCTTTAAGATGAAGTGTGTAATTCGTCCAGTCTGCATCAAATGTGGAGTTTGAGATGGAACAATCTGTTTGACCAGCCAATGTCAGAAGCTTAGGAAAACCTGTTAGGAATATTTTAGCAATTCGGTTCAGTAGTGCAGAAGTACTCTCTACTTTTTTTTATTTTAATGCAATAAATGGATTGAGAGAACATTTGTAAATTAATAAACATGGTTTAGTTTTAAAAGTCTTTCTCAATTTGTGTGTTTAAACAGCTTGAAAATTTTAGTTAATGAAGTGTAGACTTGAAGTGACCCAGCTAGTGTTGGCTCTTTCTCAGTTGCTTGCCTCATTCGACAAGGCTGTGCCTCTCTGCATCCATGGGCTGCTGACTTAGTTTCACGTCTGTGAGAGTGACTCAGCCATGATGGCTTCCTCTTCCAACTCCTTGCTCTCCCTAGTCACTGGAGGGCAAAATGATGCCAACCAAGCTGTGTAATTCTACAGTCCATACTTTTTCCTCTTGGCTGGCTGAGTGTGAACATCTCTCTTCTTCTTTTAACCTGGTGTCACAGAATAGCACAGTTTGAATCAGCGAGCAAAGTGTTGCACTATTTTTTGCAGATGTTTTCAGAGTATCACTTTATGAATATCAGAACTCTAATCCAGCACATGGACAAAAAATGGTGCACATAGGCCTCATGCATGCTGTATATTTTCGTGAAATCATGCCTCAAAAATGAAGCTTGTTGCCCTGTAATATTTGAAGTCTCTAAAAAAACTTTCCAAGCAGGTTTTCATTTGCTGTGTGAAAGTGCAGTTTATATGTTTAAAGTGCACATCATGTGCTTTGCATAAGCAATATTATATTAACAAGAACAGTCATAGTAGCAGGTATGAAAGGAATGTCTGGGGTGGGATTTTAGGTTTTTTTTTTTTTTTACTTTCATTTTCATTTCATCTTTTATACTGTACTGTTTAAAGGTTTGGCTCTGGTTTAAAAAAAAAATACTAATATTAATATTGAAAGATATCTTATGCTCAGTAAGGCTGCATTCATTTGATGTTAAAATACAGTAAAACATAAATTCTGTGTAATATTATAACAGTTTACAAATGTGTTTTTTTTATTATTATATTTTGAAATGTAATTTATTCCTGTGATGACAGCTCAGTTCTCAGCAGCCGTCACTGCAGTTTTCAGTCTCCTAATAATATGCTGATTTATTGCTCAGGCAACATTTACTGTTGTTATTCTATGTGGAAATGTGAAATATATATATATATATATATATATATATATATATATATTTGGGATTGTTTGATGAATAGAAAGTTAAAAATAAGAGATTTTATTTAAAAGTCTTTAATGTCACATTTGAACAATTTAAAGTGTTCTTGCTAAATAGAAGTATTAATTTCTTAAAAAGGAAATGATAAATGTTAGCATTTTTGTTTTGTTTTTTACCTGATAAGGTGGCATCACATTGAGTCCCTGTTAAATGGAGGAGTGACCATCACAGTAAACTTCTGGTACAAGGTATTCTTTTGCAGCACCCTCTCATGCACTGTAGACATGATATACAACTTTGCATAAATCAAACAGTATTGTACAACATATTTCCAGGGGGCACCCACTCCAAAGAGGATAGAGTACCCTTTGAAAGCTCATCAGAAGGTGGCCATAATGAGGAACATAGAGAAAATGTTGGGAGAGGCCTTGGGGGACCCACATGAGGTACAGAGAAGTGGAACAGTCAATCAAAGCCTTTTCCGTTTTTAGGTCCTCCGATATGAATAATGCATTAAGGAATTCCCTGTGTATTTTGACCTTGACAATAACCTAATTACAAGTATATTTGTGGCTAACCTGTTTTAAACCTGAATAAAACTGTGCATGCCTACATTTGACTGTGACTAGAGCAAAAAACGAATAACCTTTTTTTCCTCCTTCTACTTTAATTGTTTTTTTTTATTGGTGGCCCTTTCACAGATAAAGGCCTTCAAATAGCAGAAAACCTTAAATTTATAAAGTTTTTAAAAATTGAACAAAAAACTTGACATTTTTCTTCTCAAGCAAATGTATCTTGATTTTAGAATCTTTCACACTCAGAACAAAACAAAAACACTGAGGAAGAATATAATTTCTTTTGCAGTTTGAACAGAAAATATAAGTAGTTATTTCCATATTCTAGTGGTTGCGGGCTGAGGTATTAAAGCATTTTTTGGATTAATGAATTAAAAAGTACTTTTCGGACAGTGTTGCTAATACAACACAAAACATATGAACAAAGCATAATGCCTTTTTGTGTTGCCTTCAACTTATTCCTTGAATTTTCTTTACTTGGACTTTAAATTAGCTATATAAAAGCTGCACAAATCCGAAAGAATACATTTTGTAGTGATGTTGTCTGTTTTCCACAGGTCGGTCCATTGCTTAACATGATGATCAAGGGCAGATATGATAATGGACTGAGTTGATGGCCTGAGCTGAACCCTCTTTAGTGTGCTGCTAAGACGGTCTGTTTATATGTATGTGTGGATATGAGTATATGCCTGTGTGTACATTCAGACTGTTGAAATGCCAGTGCATGGCAGTATTTTGGCAGTATAAAGACTTTTGCCTTTTGTCTGCTTTCATTTACTGGACCCATTATATCTAGTTCTGTGTTGGTGTAAGGAGAAAACCACTGGTGAGGAATCTCTCCTTTAAAAAAGTCCTTAAATTCATGTGTGTGCAGCATTACGTGCTAAAAAATAGACGAATGCATTAGCAGAGCCTGTAAAGCACTTTTACACCACCCAGAGCGCCTGTTGTCAGGTCTTGTCCCATGTTGGGACAAAGAAGGTGCCATATGTCATGATTAAACTCCTGTGGTTTGAGTCCACGCAGTGAAACGAAGGAGGATGATTTACAACTTGAAATCTACCATTGGCTCATTGACAGTTTAAAACTGTTGATAGAATCATGATTTAATGTTTTTTTTGTGTTTGCTTTTGAAATCGATTTCATGGGTTAACAGTGTTTCTTTTATGATAGAGGTAATGCAGAATACAATGGTCAGCTACAATATGTTTTTAAAACGGAAAGGATTTCTTATCCTTTCGTAGCTGACTCACTGAATTAAAATTTGCATTTGTATTTTT
This sequence comes from Enteromius radiatus, assembly GCA_032357445.1. NCBI lineage: Eukaryota > Metazoa > Chordata > Actinopteri > Cypriniformes > Cyprinidae > Enteromius > Enteromius radiatus. The sequence continues at coordinate 9,394,401 of JAUCMS010000022.1, read as the reverse complement.
ATTTTCTTTCTTTTTTAGCTATATGTACATTAAGGCAAATGTTTTTAGTTTCTTGGTGTTATATTTTACAGTGTAATGTTATATGGTACCGTTTCTGTAAGGATTGTAATTCAGAACAAACTGCACTTGCCAAGTGTTCGCTGTCTCAATGAATTGAAAGATAATAAAAGATTTTGAATGGTTTGGTCTAACTTTAAGCTTCTGAAAATTCATTTGAACTATTTTTAGTTTAGTTTTTTTTTTTTTTTTTAAATCTAAATCAGTTACTTTTGATGTTAAAATATGTGCATTTCAGATAAATGTGTGTGAAAGTTGAAATTGAGATTACCTACATTTGGTTTAGTTAAAAAAAGAAAGAAGAGGATTTTCAAAGTCTTATGTTAGCCGAGGCTGCATTTATTTAATTGTATCTGTAATATTTCAAAACCGTGAAACATTTTTTTTCTTTAAGATTCTTTGTATAGAAACCTTAAAAGCATTTCATTTGAAAGAGAAATCTTTTGTAACTTTATAAATGTCTTCGTTGTCACTTCTGTTCAGGGAAGAAAGCAAACAATTCAAATGCTTACTTAAATTCTTTAAATGCATACATCGTTTCAAAGTTTCTTCATTACATTAATCTACTGGCATATCATGGACTTCAGCTGACTATTTTGCCAAAATGCCAAACGGTGTACCAACCATGATAGTAGACCTTTATATAAATCGCCTATCATCACAGACACAACATAAATAAAAACTGGCAATTTTTTCAACAAAAGCAATTTTTGTCTTGTTACAAGCATTTAAAATTCTTACAATAATTATATAAGAATATCAAATTCTGACAAGATGTTTTGAAGAGTTTAGCCTTTCACTGACACATCTTTTGTTTGTTTGATTTGTGTTTAGTCTGGTTTAACATTCTTTAGAGCATGATAAACTGTAAAAGTTAAAAGAACAAAACCTGTTAGTATGAAGTTTATTTGCATGGTCTTTTGCTATCTGTACTTCTCAGCACTGATTTCTGAGTAGCTTAGTGGTTTACATTTTTTCTTGAAATCTTTAAAACAAAAGGTATTCTTTCTCACCTTTGGAATATGATGTGTACATTCCTCCACACTAAAATTAATTTATTTTTTAAAGTCCTATTATGCCACTTTTTTCCAGAATGTGTCTTTGAAGTTTGAGCTCAAAATACCCCACCGAACATTCAGAATAACATTCTCAAAATCCCTATTCT
>JAUCMS010000022.1:9371858-9383643 GCA_032357445.1 Enteromius radiatus | reverse complement strand
AGATTGCTGTTGTAGTTGTGACATATTTTAACAGAACATTTGTTGTTAACTTCTCATTCAAGAAAGTAAATCACGCATAGCAAACTTTTGTCATCTAATTGCAAGTAGAGATTGAACAATATTTTGTATAATGATACTAAGTAATTTTAGATTTAAGCGTCAGAGCTCAATTATTATTATGTAATAACAGGCCTAATAATAATTATAAACAAACAATATTTTATAGAAACAAATACATAAACCTATACATTATAAATATTTAATTTACAGATTTTACCCTACTGTAATAATAATAATAATAATAATAATAATTATATTATAGTCATGATCATTGCTGTGCATAAACTATTATGAATAGTTTTTTATTTATATTTGCTTATATTGCTGGCATAAAAACCCACTATATTATAATGTAGTTGTTAGTTAATTATTTTTTTTAATATTTAATTTTTAAAATAATTTTTATTTTGACCTCTTTAGGTCAAAATGCTATGGTTTTCTCACTTGAAAATAACTGTTTTTATGTGAATTGATAAATGTATGCAGATAATGCACTGAAATAGTTACTTTACCTGTAAAACGCAGATGTTTCTGTTTAATTTGACCTGTCAAAGGGTGCCACTTACGTGAAAGAAAACAGACACTCACTCTCTGAAAAGAATATTAGAAAAAAAAAATCTAAATGTCTGTTATTGATCTCTAATAACTTCTCTCTGTAGTGTTTTACAGATTTGTTTTATAAGATCCTTCCTCACATACGTCAGCATCTGTTAGCACACATATAAGGGGTAAAGAGAGCTCCAGTGTTATTACACTAGTGTATGCTGTCACGCCTCCTGATTACAAATTGGTTTCATAGATGTTTAGCGCTGCATAATTAATGCTTCATCACGCGTGTGTGTTTTATCCAGCTGCACTGTTTCATTATTAGTACGGGAAATACAGTACATGAGGCTGATAATGAGTCTAGGGGAAGACGTCTCATGTTGGCTGGACTATTTAACCCTCTTGGGTCAGTGGCATGTAGAATTGTTTTACAAACTGAATGAATGAAAAAAACCTTCCTTATTCTTATATAAACAGCTGATATATTTTAATAATATAACAGTGTGTTCATTTTTTTTATACTAGACTTGTTAATGAAGTTGACTAACAACACAGCCTAATTGGATGGAAACTAGATGCTAGCTTTTAATGTGTATCAGATAATATGCATTCTTAATTATAAATGCACGTGACTTATTCATAGAAAAAACAAGGCTATAGGGTAAGATCATAATGTTTGATACATATTCTAGAGGTGAATTAAAGCAGTACATTTGTGTTTTGCAATGGGTTAAGGGAAGTCAAGTGAAGTAATCTCACTCTTATTTATTGTACGTTTAGAGAGGCTAATCTTTCACTATAATTGGGGTAAGTTATCACAATGGGATTTCATAAAACAGTAAAAATGTAAATGATTATACGATAAAAATTAATAGTTGAAATATAAACAAACAACTTGGATTTAAAATATTTCCTGAAATGAAAATTTGTTAACAGTTAATGTTTTATTTAAAACGTAGTTGTATTGTGGTCTGCTGTCACCCGCCAGCTAACACGGTGTTTTCATTTTAGTCTGTGGGCTGAATTGTGATAGATTTGGAGATATGAAAATGTTGGGTGAGATTTGCTGTATGAACACTAGGTGGCTGCATTGAGTCATGATACATTTCTGCATCGTTACTGTCGACTTTGACAGAAACGTAGCAATTTATAAATCTGGAAATGTGATACCGTTGAGGAACAAACTCATTTTACATTGAGCATTTATGGAATTTACAGAAAATCGTTAATTTCTAGTTTCTGCATGTTCGTTTTGTATCGCTTCTAGAAGTAGCCTACAGTTTTGCTTTTTGCGTTTCAGCAAATATTTTCCTACGGAAAAGTAATTTAATAATTTATTTGATACAATACAATTTATTTATTTTCGTAAATACTAAAATGAATGGATATCATTAATTTTAAATGATATAAATTATTTTCTTTTAATATGAAAATGGTGTTACGGATATACAAAACTATTTAATTTTGCAAACCACAGAACAGTTTGTTGAACTTTTATACTTTCACCAGAGGCACTGTTATAGTTGACCTAGTCTTGCCTTGTATTCTCTTATTTACCGTTACTGACACAAGAGAACTATTTTCCAGTTGAAGGCACGATGTGTCCCATCTGCCAGCGTTCCTGGACCCTTGAGCTCAAGGTGGGCCACAGAGACCCTGTGCTGAACCTGCAGGGACCACTGTGTCATGAAGCACATCCCGTAACAGAGCTTTAACATACTGTATGAAACACAATGCACTTACATATGTTAAAATGTTCTTAACAGCTCTGTTGTTTGTTAAACACACCTGGTTGTTGATCCGTGTGTTCAGATACCAGATGAGAAATCAAGAACGTACAGCTGTACTGTGAAAATGAATTTAGGTTACTCTCTAAAAAATAATTTTACTCTGTTTTAAAAAGATTAATTTGGTATTTGTACAGAGAAGTTGTCTTTGACGGTAGTGTCTTTTGATAAAACCTATATTTATTGTATATCAGTATAAATCTATTTTATTTTGTTTTCCTAAAAATACACAGATCACTTCTAGTTTTTTTGTATATATATTTTATAATTTGACTATTTTATCTGGCTGTTATAAATGAATAACTACATCTAAAACAGTTTGCATTTAAAACATTAAAAAGTAATTAAAAGCTTTTCACTCCTAGTTACTGGTATGCTCAAGCATGTCATTCAGCAATGGAAGGCCAGGATACACAATGTGCATATTGTGTTAAAAGAGAAAGATTTCCATTTGATCAGACACAATGGAGGAAGACTTGATCTCCGCTTTGCAATTTCCTCTCCTTCGTTAGAGGAGCCAAACACGGTGCGAATAAATTTACTGCCAAATTAATTACCTTTTCCCCAACTTTAGACAATAATACCAGAAGCTGTCTGTCGGAACACATCTCTAATTATTTTATTAATGTTTGATTCACAGTTCAGGTACAGCGATTTCACATTTTTTATTAACTTTATTATACTTTGAAGTGAATGTGTATTATTATATATTAGATGATCTGAATTGAATTACCCAAGTGCCAAAATCAAATCAACAGATTTTTGTTTTCGTCTCACAGATATCGTTAAAAATTGAACAAATCTATTGTGTAATTGAAGCCACCGAGTATTATTAATGAGCTTTTTGAAGCTTTCACTATTTGCCTCCTAAACCTCAAATGGTGAAATAAATGAATAGAATTTAATCACGCACTCATACTGCATGAAGCTGTGCTTTCCATCATCACTTATGAGAGGAAAAGGATTGAGATTTTTTTAAATATATGTTTTAGAAACGCATGCAGTTTAAGTTTAAAAGCAACAATTTTTTTTTTTAACTTTCCTGTATTCTGAGACCATGTATACTATTTCAACTACACTACATTTTGATGTATTTATTTAATAATAATAATAAAAATAAAAAGCATTATTATTATTTTAATTAATAATTTTTTTGTGCATTTTCGGTAGTTTGTTGCCTGGTGGTGATCTCTGACTCTTATCTTTATGAAAGACTAGTAGCAGGAAGCTCAATGTCAAACAGTAGCATGCATTCTGCAGGCATGGCAAACATTATTTAGACCCGCTTCTGTGGCCAGGGTATCAGGCTTGGGGGTCTGGAGCTGTATCAAGCCATCAGAGCTGGCTTATCCGGACTCCTGCAAGGCAATGCTTGCCTTCCCGTCTGGCTCCTGCTTAGATCCTGTCTCAAGGAAATAGGCACCAGACTGGCCACTGCTCCCTAAGACCCGCTGCGAACAAGAGGCATAATGTGGTTTTGTGCAGTGGACGTTGTCTATTGTAGATGAGTTTAAATGCTTGAATAAACCACCGAGCTTGGTAAATGAGCATGTCTAAATGAGCTGATTCTGAAATCATTTTTAGTAGTTAATTAGTTAATTCACTACCAAGTAGCATGTGCAAAGCAGCATATTTTCTGTTTTATTAAGTAGCTTTCCTTTTATCACCATGTTTGATTTCATATGAAATTATCCTATTAATGGCAGTTTTGTGGTGAACAAGCTTATAGTAGTTATTGGATATAAATCATTAAAAAGGTCAGCTTGTCCTACAATGAGCTCTTGAAAGCCTCCGCTGGAATCAAGCATACAGTGTATATGCATGCTACAGCATCTGTATATGACAGATCTTATGGCCTATGATGTATGAAGTGCTTAATGTCAAATGAAGACCTTGTTTTTCTGGCTCATACTTCTTATCAAGCTCGTCTGTGATGTGACCTCGGCACTTAAATGGTTAAAGCGTGTCCGCAATCCATCTTCAGGACCCCCTGCATATTAACATTGATCTGTTGGAAATGAAGAACAGACGTGTGTTATCGTTTACAGTGGGAAAATTTTTCTTTTCATGATAGATCTGGAGAGCAACATTTCTGACAAATGGCCTTTCTAATGTGTTTTGTTTTCCGTCAATAGTGTGGCTCTTCTCTGGATTGTGGATCAATAGAGGCAAACACTCTGTGTGGTAGGATTTAAAGGAATAGTTTAGCCAAAAGTGAAAATTCTGTGATTATTTACTCACCTCAGGTATTTCTTTTGCATGTTAAGCACAAAAAGAGTGATTTAGAAGAATGTTCAAGCTTCTCTTTTTCATATGAAGAAAATATGTGGTGACCATGTCAAAATGTACTTTTGTTTTCCATGCCAGAAAGAAAGTCATACGGCTTTGGAATGACGTGAGGGTGGGTAAATGATGACCGAAATGTCGTTTTTGGGTGAACTATCCCTTTAAGATTGCTCTTCAGCGGTTTCTTTCTTGCCTTTTGTACAAACTTTGGCAACGGTACTTTGCTTTTTATGTGTTAATACCCCTCTGTGTTTTTGAACAAGTCTGGAATATTCAATGGTGGGTAGTCCGTATGGGGGGGAAAGCGTTTTTACCAGTGAACATACATTTTCAGGACTGTTTCCAGAGCTTTTGGGTGTCTCTCATGTGTGAGACTGCTCAGTGGAGAGTAGACTCCCCTCGGTAGAAACATCTGTTGTAGAAGGGCCTGTCACTTTCCCTTTTGTAGGCTCTGTCTCTTCCTCAGACTGAGACTGTCATCAGGTTTGATCATTTACGCGGCTCAGAGAATAATGTAGCAGAATTGGGCATGCGTTCATGCAGTTGAGTAACTCTGAGCGCATACGGTTTTTCTCCTTCAGATTTGGTTTCGAGAAGAGATGTTGTTTTTGTCACCAAAACCAAAATTTGAAGAGTGAGAGATCTTTTTTTTTTCTTAGAATTTTTAATTGTGAGATATTTGTGACAAGTTATAAAATTATACTTTATTTATGCAACGGCAGAAGCCAACAACTTGACTTTAATGTTGCATTTTATGTTGTGATTTTTCTGAGATACGATAGGTTTAAGCTATTTGCGTGGACAGGCAGGCTCATTCATTCACCCTTATCTCAAAGTTTTCATAGATAAAATATACCTGTGTCTAAAATGGCCCAAAGGTGTGGTGTCTCTCAAGACAGACAGGAAATGTTTTTAGAGCAGCACCACAACAGTGCCACAAGGCTCCTCACCTCCTGGTGCCTTCAGGTCAACTGCCATTTATCTTGTGTCAGAGAGCACCTTGAAGTGATTCTTCATCTTATCTTGACATTAGAGCTGTGTCAAAACATGATGTCTGTGCCACTGGAGAAAATCCATAAATAAGGTGGAAATGAAATCTGAGCAAACAACTTAACCTTCATCTGCATTTATTAACACACTAAGGTTCTGCCATCGCTCTGTATATTCAAGTCTAAGGACATAAGAATGAATTATGTGACATTTTGGGATAGTTCCTTCATGAAAATTTAGCTGTGGAATTGAAATCATCCCTCTGCATCCCTGTTTTCATATCTGGGTACTGAAAAGTATATATATATATATATATATATGTGTACGTGTGTGTGTGTGTGTGTGTGTGGTAGCTCATGGAAACTTAATTTTCTCAAAGTTCCTAAATGATTTAATGTAAATGTGTTTAAATAAAATTATAACTGCAACTTTACTACTTTTAATTGCAATTTTATTTTTACAAATTTAAACTTCATGTCTCAGAATTGCAGCTTTAATTTTTTGCAAAATTGTCACTATAATAATTGTAACTTTATGACTCTGAATTAAGGCTATGTTTTGTTAATGCTACTTTATATCAGAATTGTGACTATTATAAATGCAACCTGTGAGTTTATTTGGTGTAAGTGTGAGTTTATATCACAATTGTATTTATATATCTCACAATTGCAAGGTTATTTCTTCTGAATGCAATTTTAACATTTATAAACTCATTGCAGCTTTTTACGGTAATTGTTGTCTTATTTATCTCAAAATGACTTTTCTTTTTAACTTTGAACTTTATTTTACAAAATTGGGCTTTCCACACTTTGCTGTGTGATATTTCTAATGAGCCTTTTGTACATTTTAGCTTAAACAGGCATTTGATTTCTGTTGGGAATATTTTTTCACTTCAATAAGATATTGACAAGGATTTCATTGTTACAACTATTATTGACACTTTAACAGTTACTTTATTAATAGCTCATGGCTATCTCTGCACAGTTTGAGTAGTTAGAGTTGCCATAATTGGATTTGATTTTTTTGCTCCTTTGTTTATTGTCATTGTAAATGCGGCACTTTTTTTTTCAGCACAAGACGTGCCCGGCAAAATACACCATGCGCAATTAGATTAAGCTCAGCCAGACCTTTGCAGTTGGATGCACAGGTGGTTACAGGGTTCACCTGCCCTCTGTAAAGATTGTCTTGCTTATGAAAATACAGGTTATTTCAGGACGAAAACATGCTTGGCTTCAGTGTAAGGGCCCTGTGCCTGCACTCTTGCCTGTCACCATATTGCTCATCTTGCACAGCGAGTGGAATTCCAGCCCCGGTCTGCCCACTCTCTCGCCAATGTGTGTGTTTTGTTCAGAGACTGTATTCCATTCTTCTAACTTTGTTCCATTGACTGAGTTGCCCCGAGTGAGCTATGAGAGACGCTGGCTTTCTGTGCCAAAGGTACGCTAGCATTACTGTCTGAAGAAAATAAAGCTTGCTGTTTCGCTTTGCTGCCACCAGATGCAATTCGCAGCATGAAATACGGGCAGTAGTCTCTGGGCTCTGCGCTTTTGTGCAAAAAAATTGCAGGGTGCTTTCTACTCTAAACCCACCATTTTCATTTTCAAATGATACAACTGTAGTAGTTTGTCTTTTTTTGTATTTTGTCTTTCACTCATTGTGAAGCTCTGAATATTGATTCATTATGTTTTTACTATGAACGTGTCAGAAAATAGTAAAGATGCTAAAGAGTATATTCCTTAATCATTTTATCCTAACTCCCATAATTAAAGATGCAGTGGATTTTCTCATCCAAATATAGAAGGTATTAATTATTTTAGTTCCATGAAGATGATGCTGTGTCTTTGGGGTGTTCTGAAGTTTGAAGTTAAAATGCATTGTTATTGTGGTAGATTTGCACATAATAATAATAATCATAAAAAAAGTGATTACACGTTCCTGTCTCTTATCTACCACAGACAATCCCTTTACACACAGTCTTGTTTCCATGGCCAATTACCAGATCACCTTTCCAGGCTTCTGGTTTGTACAATTCCACGCTATAAAATGCTAAAATGTTGTCTTTTCTCCAAGAGAGACAACACCAGTTACTTGCTGAATTTACTGAGCTTCCCCCTTCCACAAAAGGTTAAAGTGCGTTTGTCCTGCAAGCTGTTTTAAGAGGCGTAGTTGTTTTAGCCTCACTTTTATTGACACTAACCTTTACAATTTCTGTTTAAACTTGCACTACTTGTGTTACGGGTATATATAATATTTAGTATAAAGGTTATTTTGTGTTTAGATGAAAGCTTTTTTCACTTGTATGGGATACACTGTATAGAATTGTGAATAAAACATACTTTTTATAAGAAATTTAACATGAGAATTTCATGTTTAATTTATTATAATTACCTGCTGCTAGTTTTTGTAACAAGTTTACTAGCAATTTCTAAGTAAAATAGATTTCTGCAATTGTTTTTTTTAGTGTGCACTTGGGTGGGCTTTATTCAGATAATTAAATAATAATTAAAATGATTAAATAATAAAAATAAAATTGTATTTTTGTATATTATATATTTTTACATGTATTTTTTCTTTTCTAAAAATAAAAAAAGAAATTGCTACACTACAAGATCAATATAAATTAGTATGCAGTGTAAGAAAAAAAAAACTATTCTTTTGTCGCAGTGTTGCCACTTCTGTTGTTTTTCTCAAAGATAATTAATATTGAAGCTTCCTCAAGGTGAAAAAGGCAGATCAGAAAGGCTTTTACATGCTTCGGATTTTCAGTGTAGCCCATGTCATTTTCATATTGATTAATTATCTCCCCCTCTGACGTTCCAGCAATGAACTGGCCCCTTCTCTATCTTGGAGATATATTTTATCTTCCTCCACCATTCATGTACACATTTATTGAATGTGGAGACCTCAGGATTCATCTTTTGGCCACCATAGAAGCATAACTAATGGCAACATTAGAGTGGTTTTGTGAACGAGGCGACCGGATGCAGGTTAACCAAGCAAGAAATAATCTAGGATTTTATATCCTGCATGAACGAGCATAGGATATGCCAGGAATAAATTCATCCCCCAAAATAATTTGGGAGGGTGCGCTTTCAATGGGACGGTTTTTGGGGAGTCGGATTGCCGCCGCTGATATGAAAGGAAGGGACTCGTATACGCATGTGTGGCGTTTAAAAGCAGATAACCGCTGTCAGTTTAATGTTTGGTCTAGGTCAAATGATCTATTTTGTCTCTGCCCACACGTCTAGACAGCTGCCATTTAGAACTTCACGTTTCTTTGTGTGCATTCAAGACTTGGCCCGTTCTACTCCTCCTGCCCAAACAAGGATTTTTTTGAGCGGTTGACATTGCCACACAAGCTGTCTGTGGAATCCCCTTTAATTAAAGTGACATTTGAAGCTTTTCTTGGCCACTAATAAACCTGGAAACCCATTAAGATCTTCCTAATTACTCCGTTTGGGAGGAAGGAGAAACACATGGGCAGCCAGCGCAGGGGTTAGCCCGCTGGCATTTGGCCCCAGAAGCTTAGAGCCACACAAAAGAAAATGTCCCCTCGGTTACCCATCCCTCCCAGCTGAGCTCTGCTCCCCCTTGTGTTTTTGCTCACGATGAATGGAACTATATGACATGTCAGTCTTAGAGTGTCCATTCATGGAGTTGAGGGAATGTGTGAATGAAGTCTCTTAATTAGAGCGGTCTCCGCGAGTCACCTGACTCGTCATTAAGGTGGCATTAAGCGAGCCCTCTATTTTTAATGCGACCAGGGGAGGGAGCATCTCTCTTTGTGTGCGCGAGTCGGGAATGACAGTGAAGTGCTCGGACCGAGTTGAATCGGAAGCTATAGTTAAAGGGGTGGTAGTTCCCCCAAAAATGAAAGTGATTGCATTACGAACTTACACTCATGGTGCTGTGTGGCTTTCTTTCTTTTGTGGATCACAAAAGAAGATATTACTTAAAGTGTCTGAGTGATTTTTAATTTTTTTAATTAAATAATTTTGAGAAAATATTCCTAAAAAAAATGTTGTTTTGAATTCCACCGAGGTAAGTTAGTCCTAAATGTTTGGAGACAACATGACAGTGACAAATTTTTTTTTTTGGCTAGTTTCATTTAATTTGTAGATAGAAGATTACAGAATTTCACCAATATTCTGCCACATGAAAGGTTAAGAATTGTCATGTTAAAAGCTTGAGTACTTACTGAAATGCCCTTTTATTGTACTTTTAGTATACTAAACTGGTAATAGTCTGGTAAAGTCTGAACAACTAATTTTGCACTTAATGCACTTTATTTGTTTGAAAGTGGCACTGATGTCCAATTAAAGATATACTAAGTATATTTGATTATTCTAAAGTGATACTGTTGCAAGCCTACTTCAGATACACTTGAAATATTTTGCGTTTGAAGACCTATATTATTCAAAGATCATAGAATCCTCATCAAAAGAGACATTAAAACACATTTCAGACACCAAATATTTATCAAACAGAGTTATCTGTCAGTAAATATTTTATTATATTTTAACTATATTTTGTGTGAAAATAAATGTGTTTTAAATGTATTACTTCTTAACCAGGGTTGGGGGTTTGTCTAAGGGTTTCAACTGAATATATTTTTTACATTTTATAGCTGAGGGAACTCAAATATGCGTTTATATGTAATAGTATTTATTCTTATCTGATGTTTTTTTATTAGGTTGAACTGTAGGGCACCAAACGGGACTCGTGAACCCACTTGTCTCCCAAAATGGCTGCTGCACAAACAAATAAAGATGATGAAATTCTCTTATTGTCATTTCTCTGCAAGAAGCTCACGTCTAAACAGCCCACTGGTGTTTTCTGGTACAAACAGGCTGATGTGTGTTTAGTGCATGTCCTAGTCGGCAGATTAATGACATTAACGAAGTTTCCATTAGGCCAGCGATGGGGGGAGACAGGGGCGTCCATGCGGAAAGCCACATGACTGAAGCACTGATAAGAGAAAATGAAACACATCTCCGTGGGCCAAGAGGGGCCAGGAAATGCCACTCCAAATTAGCCGCCGGCCCAGTTTGTTGTTACTTCATTAGCCCAACAGCCTTGGGAAAAATAAAGAGGGAGGTTACGACCTCTCCCGTGTCCAAATGGGAGGCCCAGAAGAGAGTCTCTCCAAAGTTTGCCTCTCTCCCTCACCCTGCTCTTTCTCTCTCTGTCTCTCTTTCTCTATCTAAAGACAGGTGGCTGGGAGGGATGTTCCTGGCACCAAACCAGAAATGACAAAAACCACACTAGATAACAATTTATTTAGCGCTCAAACACAGGCCTGGGGATAGCCATCAGGTAGCGTGCCGCCCAGCGCCAACACGGAGCAAGAAGGCCATCGATGCAGAGCTAAGAGCAGAGCCGGGCGGCTTGCTTTGTTTCATGTTTTAGCATGCTGAGATATTTTTCTTTAAAAAGCTCAAGTTCCACAACTTCGGTCCACAACTAAGCTTTTGGTGTTGCTTGTACAAAACCCCTTTACACCAGCTAAAACCCGAACAACCTTAGCCTTGAGTTGTGATCAGGTTTCTGTGTTTTTGGGTCTGCATTAGCTTAGCATATTTGTGGAAAACAAAACCCCTTGAGGCATAGTGCGGCCCTTGTTGTTGGTAACGTGAGTGCGATAGCAGCTCCTCATTTAGCCGTTGGTGACTTTATTAAAGTGTATAGTTTCAGACCCCTGGTGCCTTAGCTATTGTATTCTCACCCCTGTATAGCAGGGTTAAGTCCTCCGCTGCTTGTGAATACACAAAACACCTCTCAGCCACATTGACTGCGTTCTAATGCATTCAACTCACACTGAACGAGAAGTGATTGTTGCTCTTATTTGTCCTGGAGTTAAATGACATAAGTGGAAATCTTAATATTGGTCTTCTTTTGTGTGCCCGTTTCATAATATTTGACAAACGTTGATGGTTAAAGGGGTCAGTTACATATTGGGCTGTCAATTTATGTGTGATTTTATTCGAAAATAACTTGATCAAGAAAATTACACAATTATTTGTTCGTTGACTACAATATTTCTGTCAGCACAATCTGATGCTGTAATAAACAACATTACAGGGAGCTTGAGAAGTGTTTTAAGTATTGTAAGTGTT
>JAUCMS010000022.1:9334209-9355133 GCA_032357445.1 Enteromius radiatus | reverse complement strand
AGAGTGTGCCTGCCTCCCGAACACTATTAGGTAAGTTGTTCCAGAGTTTGGGTGCTAGATAGGAAAAAGATCTGCCAGTAGTAGATTTTGATATTCTAGGTATTATCAAATGGCCAGAGTTTTGAGAACGCAGCAAACGTGGAGGACTATAATGTGATAAGAGCTCACTCAAGTACTGAGGAGCTAAGCCATTCAGGACTTTATAAGTGATTTACAAGATTTTAAAATCTATACGATGTTTGATAGGGAGCCAGTGCAGTGTTGACAGAACCGGGATAAGATTCTCATACTTCCTGGTTCTAGTAAGGACTCTAGTTGCTGCATTTTGACCCAGCTGTAGTCTATTTATCAAGCGGGCAGAACAACCACCCAATAAAGCATTACAATAATCTAACCTCAAGGTCATAAACGCATGAATTTCTGAATTTGAGCATAGCTTGCAATTTAGATATGTTCTTTAGATGGAAAACGCAGTTTTACAGATGCTAGAAACATGGCTTTCAAATGAAAGATTGTATAATATCATAATATTTTGACTTTTATTCTCGTAATATTTTGACTTTATTCTCGTAATATTTCGACTTTAATCTCGTAGTTTTGACTTTATTCTCGTAGTTTTGACTTTAAATATCGTAATATTACGACTTAAATCTTATAGTTTTGTCTTTATTCTTGTAGTTTTGTCTTTATTCTCATAGTTTCTATAAATCTCATAATATTATGACTTTAATCTCGTAGTTTTAAATTGTATTTTTTTTTTTGGTTGGCACTAAAACACCGTCGTAGGTTTGCTGTGTTCCCTAGTCAAAAAAATAAATACTAAAATGTATTTGAACGCATATTTATTTCATGAAAAGGGTACTACAAATACTTTTACATATTCATGTACTTAATAAAAATACCCTGCTAAATACTGCTAAATTGTAACAACTAGTTTTGTACTTAATGTATTTTAATTGTGCAGCAATATGTAGTGCTGAAATCCAACTAAAGATATACAGAATTATGTACGTATACTTTTGGTTCACTTTAAATATTTTGAATTTAAAGACCCGTATTATTTGAAATTTACCATTTACATAAAAATGTCATAGCCAGAATGAGAAAGCGAGGTAAAAATAGTCAAACGCAGCAAATAGATGTGTCCAGTGATGCTAAAAGAAGCGTTACCTGATAACTAAACAGGATGTCCGTGTTTCTACAGAGTCTTCTGTATGTTATAGCTACTCTGCATTATGTGTGTAATTCGGCATTTGAAGTGTAAAATGTGGATTAGGTGCTTCTCTTCATGGCTGCGGGCTTCCGTTCTGGTGATAAAGAAAACAGCGGGGCTCTGGACGCATGGCGAGATGAGACTTGTGCGATGGTCAATAATCTATTACCACACATCGGCCTCCACAGAGTGACAAATGCCCATCACTGAAATAGGACTGCAAAGGTCAATGTTGGTCTGGTGACCTCAGCCCCAACTACAAAGACTGGAGTGGTTTTACACTTGCAGCCACAGTCTCCAGGGGCAAAGACAGACACACACGCAAAAGAAAGAGCTTAGTCTTTTGAGCCTGAATTTGGTGGAAAAAATCAGTCTGTTGACACTGATCATTAATGTTTTCTGCAGATTATTCCAAAGATTCATTCTTATTTACTAAGTTAAATTATATACCTTGAAATGTCAAAAATGTACTGGTATATGCAGAAATTAACATAATATTAATAAACGCTGTACTGTTTTCATGTTATTTCATTTATTGACTAATATTAACAAACCTTTATTGTAAAGCCTTTATCACAATTTCTAATCATTGTGCTTTAACTGAGCTATAATGTGTCTACCTATGGCTGTTCACCAAAAAATAATTTTAATTGCCCCCATGTTGTTCCAAATATGACATAAAATCTTCTGTCAAGCATAAAAGAAGATATTTTGATATATTTCATTAGGCACCAAAAGTGTTTGGTTACCAACATTCTTCTTCTTTTATGTCCACGGAAAAAAGAGAAAGTCACACAGGTTTGTAACAACATGAGGGTGAGTAAATGATAGCAGAATTGTAATTTTTAGTGGGGACGTTTCCACAATTGACTAGTTGATTTAGGTGGAGCTTTGGTAGATTCTTGTTGAAGGGAAATCTTTAAGGCTCAGTAACGGGTAGAACATCATTCCAGGACTCTTATACCAGTCAATGTATGCCACTAATTCTAATTCACAGCCACCCAAGCGTCACCCTGCCTCATCTCCTCTAAAACACATCCACACTCACACAATTGCTTGTGTCCCCTCCAGTGCTGTTCAATAAACACTACTCAACTCAACGAAATATTTGCCAGCTAGCAATGTTGCTTGTCCAGCAAATCACAATTGTTGACAATACTTAACATACATTCTGTGGTAGCACTTTATTTTACAGTCCTGTTCTCCATATATGTACAGTACTAACCCTGAACCTATCCCTACCTAAACTTAACCCATGTCTCTTGTATTACCCAGTACTTGTAACACTGGAATTGCACATACTGTAAAATAAATTCAACATATTATGTTTGGAAAGTTAAAGCCTGTTCACACCAAGCACGATAACTATAAAGATAATGATAAGTATATTTGCGTCTACAGCAGTGATCGATATTGTCTGTTTATTATAAGCTCAAGCACATCTGTCGCTTTAAATTCTAAAGGTGCGTTTATATCGATGTTTATATCAGCTGGAAAAAATCGTTCTGAAAATGATTCCAACAATATAGTTTTTCTGTGCCTTTATCATTGTAGTTGCGGTGTGGACGCTGCTATTCTTTAACATTGAGAATGATTTTTAGAAGCATATCTTCGTTATTGTTATCATGCTTGGTGTGAACGGGAGAAGAAGAGTAATTAAAGTACCAGGCAACATGCTAGTAAGACTCAGAGCATGATTGGAAAATATCAGTATGTGGTTTTTTATGTTTGTATTTATTTGGATAAAATACAGCAAAAGAGTAATGTATTTTGCAATGTTGTTGTCAAAACTGACTTTTCAGCAGCCATTTCTCCTGTGTCACATGATCCTTCAAAAAAAAAATCATTCTAATATGCTGATTTGGTGCTCAGTGAACATTTCTTTTTTTGTTGAAAACAGTTGCTGCTAATTTGTTGGAAACCTTTTTTTTATTAAGATTTTGGATCATTATAGAATTCAAAAGAACAGCATGTATTCAAAAATAGAAATCTTTTGTAACATATCTTTACTGTCACTTTTGATCAATTTAATACATTCTTCCTGAATGAAATTATTAATTTGTTTAATACACACTGACACCAAACTTATAAGTTTATCTATATATAAATAATATTAACTTGATTTTATTTGCATATTTTGGTATTTTGGTTTCCAGTATTCCCATAGAACAAGAATAAAAATGATTATATTTTCTAAATGCATCCTTATATTCTTTAGCAACAATCTAGCATTCAGCTTGTTTTTTCTTTGTATATATGCTGTATTTAAATGAATATGGCAGGTTTGTGAGGCGTTCCACAGAAACAGGATCAGAGCGTATGTAGTCAAATTAATATACATGAATATTAATCAGCTTGTTTTCTTGTCCCACAAGCATGTCTGACAGACTGCGTAATCTGGGGGCAGGTATATAACGAAATTAATCCAATGTTTCATGTTGCTTTTTTCCCTTTGCTAAAGAAAGCACCTTGAGCCAGGACTTGTACTTTGAAGTGTTGGGTCTTTGCATATTGGCATTGTGGCTTCCATGTAATAATGATAAGAATGGACGTGAGGCATTTAAGTAGCAAATCAATAGCAAATTAAATTTTTCGGCTCTGAGGCACACTTTCACAATCACGTGTAATTAGCCCTGACAGTCCATCCCGTGCTGAATTAGATTGCTGCCTCTTGTCACGTAACCCGTTTTTTAAGTCTACTTTGGAAGGGGGCACGTCAACGCTTTATGGTGCATTTCAATGCCTCGCGACAAAAACAGTGGCGTGGCTGTGTTGTTTATCATAGCTTCCAGGCTAGAACATCTGTCCCAGTGTAAGACAATAACCAAGCGAACATTGACATCAACTATCAGCATACTGTAGACTCTTAATTAAAAGGAAATGGAAATTTAATCCCACTAAGCCAGCTTGTTTGCCATAGATTCTGCTTAAATTTGGTGAAATGCATTTGTCAGAAGTATGCGCACTGCACGTCTTTGAGATTTAACGAACTGAAGAGTCAAATTGTTCTCACTGTCATACCACACGACCCAGAATGATCACCCTAGCTCTATATTCTCAAGGAGATCGCATTGGAAGGGCAGGTCTTGAAGACTCCACCTGAAGTAGGTTAATCAGAGAACACATGGCTCTTGCCTGGCGGTATTGGGGGAAAATGGGCTAGAACCTGATTTAGATAAAGCATGATGACCCACAGGCGCTCCTATATAATGAATAGTGTGACGACAGCGTCCTCCAAACTGCACTGCTTGTTGGAGACCATTCTTCATCTTGGTACTCCATATGAATAAACAGGGTCTGTTTAATCTATCTTTCCTTCATCTGTTTGTAGGGCATATGGTCCAGACTCTACAATTGCTGAAGTGCTCATTCATTCCGTTGTTTTTTGTTTAATTATGCTCATTTAACTACATGGCTGCATGTTTACGATTTTCAGCAGGCAACTCCAATTCTTATAAGTTCTTGTAATCTTTATTCAGTCTATCCACTTATTGTTTTCTCTCTTGAAGGTAAAGTCGATGCTTTTTGAATTAACTCCACCTGACTGACATGGCAAACACTCTCAATGGGCTTGAAATCTGCAGACAAACCCCCTTTTAATAGACTTACACCTCATTTGGCCTCTAAAGCCCATTGAGGGGTCCCAGAGGATGGGTGAAGGCAGGTCCCCTCAGAGACCACAGGCCGCCTCTCACTCCTCTGTAGCCGGAGTGAAAAGGGGAGAGTCCTGATTAGAGCATGCCTCCCAGCCAGAGGAGACTACAGCAGGACAATGCCGCATTTTCCCTTTCAAAACAACAGGCCAGCCCGTCTGACCTCTGTCACCGCCAATGTATGTCACTGTGAAGATGACACATGCACACACACATACAGAAACAACAGAGCAGAGGAAGGCCGCACACGATTGTTTTTTGTATTATGTAAATGTGTTTTCTGAGTATACTCTGCACGTTTTACTTTGTATTCGCTACATGATACACAGTGTTTGATCCATTTTTATAAGCCTTGAACCAGAAAGTGCGAACAAGTGTAGTGTGTGTGTTAAATTTAATTACTAAAGTTAATATATAGCCTACTTGTATTTTATACTTGTTCAATTTGGATCATGTGTACGTTTTTGGCGTATTTTGTTTTGTTGTTATAAGGTTTTACCTTACTTAAAAGCTTACTTCTGACAATATAAAAATTTATTGTGGAGTAAAATTCACTATACACATTTTTCAAAGCAGCTTTAAGGAAAGTATTTTAAGGAAAGTATTTTAAGTGAATATTGCAGTTGTTGAAATGTCTAATTTGAGTTCAATATTTCTAAATTTCAATTACAAGTCATTTAAGCAACAGTCTTGAGAAAAATAAGGTATGGCTTTGATTTCAAATTAAGACAAGCCACATTTCAGACAAAATTTCTATACTGTGATGTCTATCATTACTATAGTAGAAAATTTGAAATATTGTAGTCTCATTGGCCACCACTAATTAATCTAAATAGGGAGAAGCTAGAAAATCATACATTGTGAATTATATTGTTGTAGCACCTCTTAAA
Organism: Enteromius radiatus; assembly: GCA_032357445.1. Taxonomy (NCBI): domain Eukaryota; kingdom Metazoa; phylum Chordata; class Actinopteri; order Cypriniformes; family Cyprinidae; genus Enteromius; species Enteromius radiatus. The sequence goes on along the minus strand of JAUCMS010000022.1, from coordinate 9,349,377 downwards.
ATATATATATATATATACATTTATATGTATATTGCTATGTTCTGCATAAGCTGCATCCTTAACTAAACACAAGCAGCACACTTTTTCCCCCCTCACTACACTTAAGAAAACCCCTTTTTGACTCCAGTCAGCTCCCAATATACTTTAAAGCTGAATTTCTATACATGTAGGAGTCTGAGGGAAATGCTTTTTGCCGGAAAGGCAGTGCAAGGAAAAGCCACAGCCTGGGTTCCTCCTAAAAGCTCTTCTGTACAGATGTGCGTGGAATTCAATATCCGTGGTGTGTGCAGTATATCACCGAGCTGGGAAGCGATAGAAAATGCAGCTCTAGCGCTGCTGAAGAGGCTTTTGGGGGCTGAGAGTCTTGGAGTGACACTCTGTATTCAGCCCCCAGCAAAATATCTGATAGAACCATGAGCTTTCATCTCTACCAAACAGAATACTAATGTGTGCGCACTGTGTGGGCTTTAGACACAGAATTCCACCTTTATAAGGTTAGAAAGGGGGGATTTGTTTAAACCGAGAACACGTGGATGAAACAAAACAAGCAAAATAGCAATACTAAAAAAACATTTTATCAGACTCTACCGATAGCTGAGGCGATTGCCTCACTAACCCTGCTGATGTGCGGCAATATGGCAAGTTTCCACAAGTCAGGCCTGGGTGAAGTGGTCATTAGAAACAAACATTGTCATTTGGAATGGATCGTTACTCATCTGAGTATTGTTCTCTCGTATTAATATGGAGATGACCTTCTCAGGAGGGGGCTGGCTTTGCTTAGCCGCAAATTATGATGAATACCAATTGCTATTTATGATATGCCGCAAAATACTTATGCATCATAGTGTCATATTCAAATTGGTGCCCGTAACCTTGCGATCCCTAAAAAGTCATATGTTATGAATTTGGGTTGGTGGCATTGTTTACGCTGCATTAATCATGCAAACACGCATTTGGAAAACAAATGGCTTGTGTGTTTTTTGGAAATGATTCAAAAAGGTCTGGCTCTGGTATGGCTCGCTCAATACACGGCAAGAATAAAGAAGACATGGCTGTGGAATGGCTCATATAGACTCTTTAGTTTTATTTCGATTTCCTTTAAAAAAAAAAAAATAATGGTTTTGCTAGGAACTGCTTCATGCTTTGCTGACACAAACATGTGTAAGACAAGCTGTGTGAAAGACCCATCAGCCAGCTGTAAGTATTAAAATAAGAGTAAAGTCTGAAAGTATGGTGAAAAATTGTCTCTTTAATCTTCCTGTATTGTATTTTTTTTTTAAGGTTTGGGATTGTTTATGATGGCTGCCTGTAAATAAAAAATAGTATAAATCTGTCTAAATCAGAACTCACAGGCTTAGAAAGTGTGAAGAAAGTGAATATGACCTTATTTTTGCCGTGATCCCTTTTTTTTTTAAATGAATGAATGAATGAAGATTATTATTGCTGACATTATGCATGCTGTCGATTATGGGACGGTTTGACCTTAGTTACCTAGTTACCCATATTGGATGCAGGTCAGTAATTGAATACCCACGGCAGACGTGCCGTTATTTCTTAGCGAGCTCAGCTGCTGAGTGAGCTGTACCGTCATTGCCGTCCAATGAATAGGTTACAGCACGTCTGAATGAAGGTTATTCTTGGCTGGGACAAATAAAAGGATGTTGGTGATTTCATGAATCATAATGAACATGTGATGTGCCCATTTTTGAGAGCTTAACCAAGCACAGCCTTGGGTTCCTTTCTCTTCGTCGCTCTGAAAGGTGACATCCAATGTTCTGATAAGGCACTTAATGTACATGAAGAGCCCTTGCATAGCTCATTTATTCATTGGCTGTTTCAAAAGCATCCTTTGTCTACACTCGGAGCTTATTGTCTCCATATTAAGTGGGGTTCTGTGAAGATTTGAACAGCATCTTGACTCCCCTAAGTTGAAGTGCGGCCGGGGTTAAGTGGTCTCCGTGCTCGCAGCACCCATCTCCACTCCTGCGTGACAGCTGGGGACTAGGCCGTTGCTATGGTTATCGCTCCTTCTGTTGCATTGCTGTGCCCCAGACTGCTCATTTGAGACAGAAGCAGTCCACCACCCAGACACGAAACGCCGATCTGCAGATCCGTAAACTTCCAGACGGTCTGATTTCTTGCTGTTTGCCTCCCTCCCTCCCTTCCTCCCTCCATCTCTCTCTCACTCTCTCTTTGCTTTGCTTATGGCATTTGGCTGTAACTGTACTTGCTTTGTTTTCACGCGTTTGCAACTTTTAATTGCACACAAATTAAAGCAATCGCATAAAAAATGGAAAGTCATTTTTGGAACGCTAAAAGTAAATTCCATTCACTCGAGACATCCTTCCTCCAGTTTATATTGCTCTCTCTTACAGAGCACAGTATTGCAGATGGAAGCTTTCCAATTGATAGTGAGGCCACTGATCAGGAAAATTATTTCGAATAGTTTTCACCACTACCCTCCCCACAGCATTGGCCTTTGTAATGGCGCAGGAATAGTGAGCATGTTTATGGATGTTCTATGATGGGAATTTATTAAGATAATTGCAAATGTAGGCATATTTATCCTATACAACATCAACAACATTAGTATTATTATTATTCATTTTTTAATACTCCTACTAATAATTACAATAATAATAGGTATTGTTATTTTTATGATTATTATTATTATTTTTTATTGTGGTTAACAACAACAACAGCAACAACAATCATTTTGTTTGTTTATTATTATTATTATTATTGTAGTAGTAGTAGTAGTAATATGTATAAATAATGGATTTCATTGCATTAAAATAACTATGACACACTTAGCCTATGTGTGTTTCAGCCTATTTATTTTATTTTATTTTTAAATAGATAGACAAACTAACAGTGTAAAGTATAAATGCATTACACATTTTGCGTAATGAACGCCCGTGCTGAACTCTGTACTGTGATCTACGAATAAATGTGTAGATAATAACTGTTTGTGGCAGTTTATTTCTAAAAACACTGTTATTTCACTAATGGGGGGACGAGCACATATGGTTTAATTTTTGTCACCGCTGTCAGTTTTAGCTTCAAATTAGTACATCCACCCTCTCTTTGTTAGAAACCCTGAGAGAGATGGCACTCCTTATCTCAGAATCTTCTCAAATCACAGAGGAACACAAGCAGACAAACAAAAACATTTCCTCCAGTGAGAGGCTCGTCTCTTGCAGGGCGAACATTAACAGCTCCATATGCAGCTGTGCTTGTAATTGTGTTTTTTCTTCCGAGAGTCGTAAAGATGAACTTCAAAGACTTGGTTTAGTGCTTTCAACTAAAGAAGAACCATTCCGGTCCCAAAGAGCTCCACTTTCTCAATTACAGTCAGTTCATGACTAGATACTTTTTCAGCTGATAGGTTAGATGAGGGTTACTTTGATCTCAAGTCTCAAAAGTACATTCCAAACCTGTCCCGCTGCAGACGTAAATAGAGCGAGTGGACATCATTCTGGCAATTTATAGGGCTTCAGTTACCCCTGCTAGTCGTTGGCATGCCTAAACTCCGAGCCTGGCTCTTCCTGTCAGCACCTGTTTGTTGCTGGGCCAAAGTGCCTGGGCCGTGGAGCATCTGGAAGTCCCCACAGCGTTAACCTGCCTTTAGCACCTCCTCCGTCATGCTGCCGGCCGGCCTGCGTGAAGGGTAAATTCAGGCCGTGCGGCGGCGGGCCCCACCGGAGCCTCCGACCAGCAGGCTCACATTAGAGGACATTTGTTCCACAATATTGCTGCCTCCTGCTTTCCCTAGGCTGGGCTCGGCGCAGAAGGTAGAGGCAGATATTTGGGTTGTGGCCAAAGCATCTCCATAGCCACCTCGCTAGCACTGCAGGTGCTGAGCTGGGCTCCCCACTGCTAGCGCTCAGGGTCCAGAGCCCACACCGCCTGACGGAACAAATGCCGGCCGCACGCCGAATAAACTTATCTCGCTTGCATGACAACACATACCCTCGGGTTAGAGCACTGCGCTAGTTTTGCAAAGCAAGCGGGGTCAGGAGCACATCTTCGGTACGAGGGGGAGGAGGAGGAGGGGTTCCTCCACAGACAGAAGAGAGGATGAAGGATGGCGTCCTTCTTGCTTTCGTATTTGGCTCCAATATGCAGTTTTGATAAATGAGCAGATACTAAGTGTCTTTTTAAAGGAATACTTTACCCAATATGAATATATGCTCTTTGTTTACGCCCGCATGTCTATTCCAGACCTCTACGACTTTTAAATGTGGAACACAAAAGAAGATCTTTTGAAAAACGTCTCTGTGGTTTTTGTCCATACAATGAAAGTCAGTGGGGTTGGTTTGGACCCCATTGACTTTCATTGTACATTTTAAGGAAAAAAGGTACAAAGGATCAAAAGGTACCTTTGTACTTTATGCACCCCTAAAAAATTGCATATTATTATCTTAAATATACACATTTGTTTCTAAAGTGTACATGTTTGAAAGGGTATCATTCCAAACTTTTTTTTTCTGAGAGTAATGGATATTATTCAAAATATCTATTATTATACATTAGGTTTAAACGATTTTTGAGTGAACCAAAACGTTTATTACTTTCTCATTCTTATCTCACTCAGGAAGGGTTAAAAGGAAGGCAGTACCTTTTCTACCCATGAAATGTGCGTATTACTACCACATAGTAGTTAACGTGCTACTATGAACCTTTCAGGTCCAAATAAAGCACAAAGATGCCTGAGTGACAAGCTCTATTTCGGACATTTTTACTGAGTGTGTACCATGAAGAGTCTTTGTAATCATGATTCCAAATCACAGTTGAGACTCCATCCTGGGAGGTTGCAGTGATTAAGTAGGTTTTAATGTGAGATCAATGACTTCAGCTGAAGTATAATGGGTTGGCATGTGTTGAGTTGAATGGCTCACTTCTCCCATGCTTTTAGAGCCCAGTAAGATTTCATCAAGATCCTGATGTAAGGGTGCCATGGGCATGATTGATCACCCCCGGCAGATTACCCCCCCCAAAGTCCCAGCCACAACCACAAGAGGCCAGCCGTGTCCGGGCGTAATGATTTGCAATGATCGTGGGTGAGGAGTTTGATGATGGATGAAGCTTTCTTAAGAGGTCAGGCGGTCAAAGGAAAAAGAGCATTGACCATACGGGGTATTGACACAGGCAGGGGAGACTGAATAGCACTGTGCCGTATGTCTTTATCATAATTAAGTGGGGATACTTAACCCTGGAATGATGTGGTTCCTCTTGTCTATTGGGAGGCACGAGCAGGCCTCCTCAGGGAAGCTCTCCCACAATAGCCGGCCATATTGTCAAATGATATGCTAATGGAGGTGACCCCTAGTTTGGAGAGGCTATTCCCACATCTGAGAGGTTACTCTCATGAACCGAGCCCACTTAATGAAGTTTAGGATGCCTTTTTATTATTTTGTGTAATGGGAAATGAAATCTATCAGGAACATTTTATTTTGTTAATCACTGACTAAACTGATCTAAAGAAACTTTACTTAGCATACCTTTGTGAAGTTAGGGTTAGTGTTAGTTTCTTTTTTTTCCTTACTTCTTTCTTTGTTTTATTTGATAAAATTCTTCCAAATCCAAATCTAGATTTAAAATATCTCTTAAATTTTTAAAATTAGTCCTCATTATTTATAAATTGCAATTGCACAGCTGACCTTCTAATATAAATTAGTTTTAATTTAATTAGCAATTAGTCATTTTTGTTTATCTGTATAAAATATTATGTGTGTATATGTATGCATTATGTGTTTTTTTTTATTGCATAAAAAAATTTTTATAAAGCTACATATTTTATATACATATTTTTTTAATTATATAAAATATTTTAATTATTTTTCTGCATTGCAGGCATATTTTGGCATTGTTTGTGTGTGTGTGTTTGTATGTATGTATAAATATATAATTAAAAATGACATTATTATATATACAGCCATTCTTATCCTTTTTTAATCCTTGGCCATGCTTTTCCAGATGCATTGATTTTCTCAATTCATACATTATTCATTTTAGTTTCATTTCTGGTTTTTGGTTGGAAAAATCGTGCAGATAGCAGCGGATATTGATACAGTCTGACTGTATGAGTTTTATGCAGCCGATGCCTAAGAAGAACCTTGGATTTGGAGGGGTCGTCGCTGGCACACATGAGTGCATGCATCAGAGAGCAGGAGTGCTCAGCCAACTCCCCCAAAAAGCCTGTCCCTCGGTACGGGGAATTACACGACCTCTCTCAGCTCACCGTAACCTCCTCATTATACACACACCAATGAACTCGGATCATATTTTCCTGGGCAGTGGGAAAAAATGGAAATGGGAGGGAGGGTGGTGCCATGCATTTGAACAATGCTTTGCTGTTTTTTAAAATGACTCCATGGAGAAGTTCAGATCCCGTGTTGCCGTACAGACATTCCCATTTGCATTTTCGGTATTTTTGGAGTGTTTTTATGCCCCCTATTCTTAAACCACAGAGAATAGTGTAAAAACTGGCTCTGATTATGCAAAGTAAAATAAAACATTTTGTCTTAAATTCAAAAGCTTCAGTATTTTTTATTTTTTGATATGAAATATGTCTCGACATAATGAAAAGGATAGTAGGCCTATTTGGTGGTTTGAGAGCAAGAAGGATCATTGTAGTGGACATTGTTTATGAGCCTCCTGTGCTGTCTCTGTCTGTGGTCTCTGTCATTCGGTCCCTCCATTCATTTTCAAATTAACCTCCTAATAGACCTCATCTGTCCATGGAGAGCCTATTAACTAAAGATCTGTTTTCATCTGCTGGACAACTTAGGACAGGAGAGACCCCTGCCACGCAGACCTCCGCTCTCATACAGCCAGCAGCGTCAGAAACAAAAATCGAATCAAAAAAGAGGTAATAAAAGGATTTCATTACATATAGTTAATTACCTCCCAGACCCGGGCCAACCCTTTCCTGGCGATAGAATTAGAGAACCTTAATTGCTTTATCACCCGGCCTGTGATTTCCAGCAATCAGGCGGCTTTCATTTAATTCGGCTGCCAGGGGACAATGGTGTGCGCTTTGCTCTCTACCTGCCCTGGAGCACAGGTGCACGTGGGGTGGAGTAGGGTGAGCCCCAAACTGGCAAATTTAGTGTCTGTGAATTAATGAAAATCAACAGCGGAGTCTGACGACTGCCCCTGAGGTGCGTGTTAGTGTAGGACGCTGTGCTTGAGAAGGAGATGACTAGTGAAGGCCTGTTTCTGTGGCGGTGAGAAGGCAGGGAAAACATCACACTGGTCGCCTGAGGATAAACCAACGAACCGGGGGGATTCGGACAGCTAACGATATTCGAACAATTAACACAAACCGTATGAGGAGGAGGAAACCTGACAGTCTGAGGAATGTCAGTAAGATTAAAAGGCATATATTAATTAGAGACACGTTGCTTCTTTATAATAAAAGGATTATCGTGTCATGTTTATGAATATGTTTTACATTTAGGTCTATTGGGAAATAGGTTCCAGCTTAAAAAGACTTTATGTCTCTGTTACTGTGGTAAATCTTGAAAGTGTCTTTTTTGTATTTGCTGTTAAAACAAGTCGAAAAAAGTTTTGTCACTTTGTGAAATATCCAATAGCTTTATTTTATATCACAGCCATTACCATTGTTTGCAACTTGCTAGTAATGCTAGTCAGATGCAGGTATTAGGTAGTGATGATACTTTGTAAACATCTCATGAAAAACAAATACTATACTTTTTTTTTTTAAACACCTTGGCTTGACTGAAACGGTTTTTGTATTTTCTGTTGAAATAGGCTGAAAAGTGTCTTGTCACATTCATATCCAGTAGCTTTTGGTTTATACCACAGTCGTTAACATTATTTGCTACTTGCTAGCAATGCTAGTCGTTAGGCAGGTTGTAGTGCTTATTCTTTGTAAACATTCCTGTGGACAAGAAACATTAAATTTTTTTTATTGTTTTCAATATTTTTAATATTTAAAAAAAAAAAAAACGGACCCACTTTATATTAAGTGTCTCTAATACCTGTGTACTTCCATAGTAACTAGATGTGCATCTAGTATGTAACTACAGTGTAAGTACACGTAGGTTTAGGGATATATAAAGTGGGTGGAGTTGGTGCACCTCTGTAATACCAGTGTATAAATGGTAACTCCTCAGGAACTGCCCACTTAATATAAAGTGTAACACTCTGGACACCAACCACAATTTATATGTAAAGCCTGCTGTGTAACATCAGAGTAATTACATGCTAAATCCATAGCAATTGTCTATTTAATATAAAGTGTACCACTTTATTTACCAAAAGTGCAAAATGTTGTTACCAATGTCCTGTTACTTACACATATCATTCTGAGGGTTGTTACATGTGTAAAGTTACAGAAATATTACAGCTAGATACTATGTACCGGTGTGTACTTGCACTGTGGTTACATACTACATACACATCTACAGTAGTTACTATGGAAGTACACAGGTATTAGGGACACTTAATATAAAGTGGGACCAAAAACATTTTGGCTTGACTAAAGCAGCAGCTTTTGTTCATATATTCTGCTGAAACAGGCCATCTGTTTAGTTTATACTAGCTAGTAATGTTAGGCAATTGCAGCTAGTAGACCTAGCAATGATACTTATTAACATCCCTGTGGAGGGTTGTTTTCCTCAACAAACACTTTATTTTTACATTTGAAATGACTTGATTTCAGTTTTTTTGTTCTGTCGAAATGGGTTGAAATATCCAATAGCTTTTAGTTTGTATCACAGTCATAAACATTGTTTGCTACCAGCTAGTAATGCTAGTTGCAGGTATTAGGGAGAGTCTGTAAACATTCCAGAAGATAATTTAAAGGGATAGTTCACCCAATGAATGAAAATTTGTTGTTTATTTGCTTGTAGGCAATCGTTTCTTCAGTAGAACGCAAAGAAGAATTTTTCTCAACATTTGAAGTCTGTCAGTTATATAATAAACATCAAATTTTCAATTTTGGGGGAACTATTTCTTTAAGAATATTCTTTAGACTTTGCTTAAAATCAAGTTACCGTAGAAGTCCACTATAGAATTGAACTTCATGTCTACAGATTACTGTTTAGCTGTGACAAGATGCAGATACTGTCCCGCTGGTGTTATCCTGCAGTCCCTTACTCCTCCATTTATTCCTTTGGTGCTAATAAGGTCAAATTTAAATAAGAAATTCCTGACAGTACATTTTCTGACACTGCTACCTTTAGGTTCTGCATGGCTGTTTGAATCAAAGAGTGGTTATCTCTTATACTGAGCTGTTCTAACCTCTGTCCGGTCTGATTAAACAGACCGCTGTGAATTTTCTTGTTATTCAGGACCAGGTTTCAGGGTCACTTACTGTTGAAAACAAAAATGCATAGGCCAGTAAAAGACAGTACGCATGGTAAAACAAATATTAGTCCTAACAAAGTTTTGATTCAAGTTTAAGGGTTGGCATTTCTATTACAGATGGACTTTTGGACAAATTGTTGTTTTAATTGGAATGTATTGGAATAACTCTCTCTCATGATGTGCTCAGGGTGAACTTTTGTTACATTTATTGGATTTTCATTTATTTATTTGTTTAAAGAGGTAAAGGCTTTGTGTGTGTGTGTGTTTGTGTGCTCCTGGTACACCCAGTTAACATTTAAGATTAAAGCATTGCAAAAGCACTTTTCATTTTTATGTAGGCTAGTATAACTTTTTATATATGTAACTAATATGTTAATGCTTTTGCAATGTTGTACTTTTAAAAGTTAGTACAGGAATGTTGCAATTAATTTTAGTAATTATAATTTATTCATATGATGGCAAACATTTTCAGCAGCCATTATTCCAGTCTTCAGTGTCACATGATCTTATTATCTTATTATATTTCTATTACATATAATGCTTTATAAAATGTTGGTTTTATCAAAGCTACTTCATGGAAATGAACAAGAAAATAAGGATATTAATATTACAACATTTTCAGTTAAATCAATTAAATGAATGACTTCAGCTGTAAAGTGTCTCTAAAATGTCAAAATTTCCTTAGTAATAAAATACACAATTTATCCTGTTCAAAAAGTGCTTAAACTTCTGGTCTTAACATTGCCTCTTTGTGCAACTAATTTTTTGTTGTTATTAAGTCTTGTGAAATATACAGTATATAAATATTTGCTTATTATATTTAAGGCAGTACTAAATCAAAAGGAACAGTTTGTATTATCCTAATATTAATATTTGATCTCTAACACTCTGTATAAATCTATTGCTTGCGGTTGTTTTGATTTTTAATTCACATTTAAACAGAACTCATTACCCAGTCTCTTCATTTATTATCACCTTCTTTGTCTCAGCACTAGATAACCATAGATTGTCAGTCCTTGATTAAAATGTTGACTTTTTACTCAGAATTAACCTGATTATTGTAATTGAATGTAAAAGCGTGTAGCTCAGCACAGGCTGTGATCAGTGGAGATGGATTAGGAGAGAAGGCTTTCAAATTGAATACAGTTTTCCCCTCTCAGCCCATTAATTGTGCCGTTTACCACTACCTGAGTAAGTGACCAGTGCTATTTAGTTTCTCTAATGATGATGCACAGTGGGCTTGGGTCGGAGATAATTAAAAAAAAAAAAAAAAAAAAAAGCTCGGCCTTTCTCTCTCAGCCTTTACTTTTGGCCCATTGACAGCTGAGCACAAACGAAATATTGAGCTGTCCTCTTGGCAGCATCCTGAATGCCAGCATCGAGTTCTTCAAATGGTCTCTTGTGCTATTTCAAGAGCTAAAAAAACGTATTGGTCTCTGGTCTTCTGCTCATGACTGACAGAAGTTTTTTAATGCACTCTGGTGCTTGGCTGTGTGCCTCTCACTCGAAACTAAAAGTTTTCAAAGTTTTGAGTATATGTATTTTTCTTTTTCCTTTACATTTTCTTTAAAGCTCAACAACATTGCATTTTGCTGTTTGTTTTTTCCAGTACATTTTTCCTGTTTGGTTCTCTAAAGAACCTTTTAGTGAACAGTTATTAAAAGAACCAAGGTATTTTATAGTGTGAAAAACATTTTAAAGAACCATTATCCACAATAAATATCCCTTTGCTCATCAGATAGGTTCTTCACGAAACCATAGATGCCAATAAAAACCTTTATTTTCAGAAGTGAGAAGAATCTCCTTTCCTGAAGACCCTTCTGAAATCTCCCCTGATCTTCTCTTTCTCCATCTGAGCAAGTGTTTTGCTATTCCACACATGACCACAGGCTAAGTGACATCAAGCCTCATTATATTCATCACATGCCACATTTGTAACCTGTTAGGGGAGTAAATTGTGCTAAAATCAGCTGATGCCCCGTCCCTATCCCCACTCTCGCAGAGAAGATGTTCTCCGCTCTGAGAAGTGCAGCACAGGGTTAATTGGGTGGCTTTGGCCCTGTTATATTCTCTGCCATGATGCCATATCTAACACATTTCAAAGTCTGACATGAGAATGCATTGCGTCTGGATGAAAACTGCAGTTCACTGATCTTCTTTGCAGCAAAATGAGGAATATGACATTTATTTGGAGAGGGTGGTCGGAGGTGCTGAACCTCATCTGTAGTAAACAGATAACATGAACGGATGAGTCTGTTTAATGAACTCATTTGGTTTCCAGCAGAAATGACTTTTTAACCTGCTTTCTCTAGAGTTATTCTCAGCGAGGGATACATCTGCTGCTATCGTGTCTTCTTGTTGTTTTAACCCATAGCGCATTGTGCTCTGCTGTTAATGGTCTTTGTGTCAAGAGAAATAAAGAGCTTAATTACACATCTAGGTAAAATAGACTTTAGTATAAATGCAGTAGTCTTCATCATACATCATGTTACATACACAAATCAATAAATGACTACATATAACACATATATTACTACACATGAAATGCTCACTAATAATAAAACACTGTTGATTTTTTTTTACAGTAAAAAAATCTAAACATTGAAGCATCTTTAAAGTGCATGTATGAAATGTATTAAAATAATATATTATGCTAAATAATTACCATAAATTCACTGAAAGCAAGTCTTGTCTTTGCTATTCTACAATTTTTTGTAAGATAAAATAAATTTGCAAAGAATATATTGAAAGATTTTCGATAATTTTTCATACTCCACTGGCAATTTTATATATATATGTATATAAAGTGTCTGTAATTGTATAATTTATAATTATATATGTTTTATTATATTACTAATTTAACCTATAAATATTATATAAATTTAACATACAAAAAAAAAATACTATACCTTATACTATACTATGTTGTTTGCTTTAACAAGGTTTTGATATAATCACTGGAAAACGCACACACAAACAATAATTAAATATTTTTGTTTGAAGTTATATTGTTTATTTAATTTGATTTGATTATATAGAATAATACTTCTAAAAGTATATAATGTAGAATAGAATCGATTTTGAATAAAATTAAATAAATTAATCATTTATTTTAATTTTAATATTATATTAATATCACACCATGATAATCTCCATATTCAGGTGCGCTGGAAGCACGCTGTTTTTCAGTAAGTACAGGTGGGCATGAAAGGAAGAAAGTCTTGTCATCTTGATTTTTAAATATGAAATCTCACTTAAGTTCTCCAGAGGGGAAACATGCTTCACCCATTCTCTGCTACAGCAGAAGAGAGAGAGAGAGACAGAGAGAAAGCAAGAGAAATTTATGCCGCCACCAGTGCTGAGCATATGCTGGAATAATTAGGGGGGGAAATCTTGCGCTTATGCAAACTTCCAATTGCCAAAAAAATAATCTGTCTCAAACAAAGGAAAGACCCCTATGGTGCTGGGGTCTATGGTTTCTGTCATACCTATTCCTGTGGGGTTTCACATGACAAAATGCAGAAAGTTGTTTTGTCCCTCTTCCTGTCATGTTACACCCCTTAACCGGAGTATCCCCCCCCCCCCCTCCCTCTCTCTCTCTCTTTCTCTCTCTCTCGCTCTCTCTCTCTCTCTGTCTCTCATGTTGTCTTGCTGTCTGTGCTGTCAGCCCATAGCCTGGCACCTGCTCTCATGTTCCTAATTAGTCTCATTTAATTAATTATATTCTGCTGCACATCTCCTTATCTTCCTCTTGGTTCAGTTTTTTTCTTCCATTTGCATTAGGCTAAGAAATGAGCCTCTCAGCTTTGTGTAGTGAATTTAAAGAAATGTAGCTCTTATAACACCACTTAAAATCGAAGAAAGTCTAGTGTCTCTAGTCGTTTTTCGTAACCCTCTGTTGCATGAATTATTAAAGTACATGGGAATAAAATATCTTAATGTTTCTTTGGGCTTTGACACTATGTACGATACAAAATTACATTGCATTTTTACATATTTACAGTGGAAAATTATATATATATATATATATATATATATATATATATAAAATCTCAAATATATACTAAAAATATTAGATAGTTTTTTTTTTTTTTACTTCTGGGCCTTTATTTTTGGTGCCCTCCAAAATTACCTTGCCTGTTTATTAATTCGTCCATTTGCCAGTCACTTAGTCAATCTGATATGCGCCCTCCGTCAGCAATCCCCGCTCTCAAGGCCTCAGTGCTTCGCATTTAGTTACTGACACACTCATCCGCCGGCTCTTTACCTTACCTAAGAAAACAAGTCAACTTTAAACATGGCAAGTGAGCCGGAGTCAGGAGCGCACTTCAGCAAAGACAGTTTACCTAAGCACCTTCTTTCTTCTCGGTTAGTTTCTCTATTTCATTTGTCAGATTCACTCAGCTTGCATGCCGCTGTTGTCTATCAGGTTTGGTACGGTGTGATAAATAGCGTTTTTTTTTTCAGCAGAGTGGACTGTAGAGGAGCCAGAATTCAACCAGGCCTAATGTGCTGACTTGAGACTCAGACCGGCGAGGCTGTGGGTGATCACTCATCATTTGATCTGCGATAAGGGATTTTGGTTAAGTTCCAGTGGAGTTAGAGTTCAGACAGATCTCAAGATCAGATGGAGAACACTGTTGGGAAAACAATTTCTCAAATTACTGCATTAAACTCATAAACGACTTGATCCCGTGCTGTTGTTTCCCTGATGATCTCTATGTTGTCGACTGTAGTAATGTCTTCTGCATATGGCGAAGATAAACCATAAGACGATCTCATGTGGTGCTTCCATATTGGACACCTGCAATAAATAGACTCCAGTGTTTGGCAGATGAGTCCTCAATCTTTTCATCTAGGAGACGGCTATGAAAGACCATCCAAGCTACCTGGGCTTTCAGTCTGGTGATGGAAAAAGCCTCAAATTTCACTTCCTGCTGGTTGAGATGGGGTGTTCCACAGATGCCTGAGTCCCAGCGCCTCGGGTAGAGAAAGGGCCCCATCAATAATTCAGCCTCTGATCAGACCTTCCACAAAGGCGAAGAACAAATTTTGGCTTGACGTCGACCACGTCACACTGATAGTATTTCCCATGCTTAGATAGCTTTGCATTGACCATATGGACATCATAATTACCAATGGGATGAGGCAACAGTCTCTTGATCACCAGGCCAAAAATCACACAACAACCTTAATTAGTTTGGGCTGCTTCAGAGCCCATCCTAGCCTAATCTGCTGCTGTAATGATGTTTTCTGATAGGCAAGATACCAATTGATTCTAATCAAATTTTTGGAAATGTACACAAAGGAAAAAAATGTATGTGGAGAAATTTCAGCTGAATGATCAAGCTACTTTTTAATTTTTGTTTATCACGTATGAAGCATTCATTTGAAAGTCAGTGTCATTGAAGTGTTTCTTCAGTCACATCATACACGCATAACTAAATGCAATATTTGAAATCATCTCCTGTATAATTTAGTCCTCTAACATTCATGAATTCCGTTTATTAGGTTATTATAGGTATTATTTGCAGGTTTGTAGCACGGATAAATTAGAGGGCTCCAGATTGACTGAATTTGACAGTGTGTGTGTTTATATTTATTTTTTTAGTCTTTTTGTTGTTAGATTTTATGCATGCAACAAACAACATGATGTCCGATTCATGAACACTCTCTTATGATTCTTTAAACAAACCCTTGAGTTTCAGTCTGAATCAAGCTCATTCAATAAGTGAATCATTCAGAGCATGAACAACTCCCTGAATGAATAATGAATAATTTTCTGGTTCTAAACGAGCCTTAAACTATGTCTGTGATGTTCAAATGACA
>JAUCMS010000022.1:9320668-9331609 GCA_032357445.1 Enteromius radiatus | reverse complement strand
AACACACAGCCATTAATGTCTGAACTGCTGGCAACAAAAGTGAGGGGTGTACTCACTTTTGTGAGATACTGTATATGCATGTGTGTATTTATATGTCCACAATAATTATACACAACACAGACATGTAAACAAAAACTTTTATTTTGGATGTGAGATGAGAAGGATCTCTTGACAAGATTCATAGCTATTTAGATGATTACACTCACAGGCCATAATAATAAATGTAAAAAAATAAAAAAATAATAAATACATGCAGAGCAAATGTGAGTCCCAATAGCGTTATCTGTGTGTAATTTATTTTCTTTTGGTAGTTTTTAATGACCAAATTCCGGCAGCCTGATTTATCTCCATTTTTCCAGAAAATGAAACTGAAATCAAGAGAAATTACAGGCAGCTGAAGAGTTTTTAATTGTTCAGATTCTTTGTAGGCCTGTGTTGTCTTCATAGATATTTTAATTTGCACGCCCTGTTCTTAAGCAGCGTGGAAAATCGGTTCTTGTCATCTCACAAACTACAAGTCTTGATGACATACAGTACCTAAGAAAGACTCCATTCCCAGACATCTTAGAACATTTCATAATTAGCGGTGTCCCTAATGAGGTGCATTTGATTGACAGCCCCAGGTTGGCCTTTCCCCTCCCCAGCATCAAATATGACAGCAGTGATGATGACGAGCACATAGACGGCTGACAGGACTTACCAGTGAGTGCTGTCCAGCGCAACTCCTCTGGTGCTCCTTCTCTCTCCAGTGTGACACCCCATGACAGATGATGCCATTTTCTCCCCATTCAAGCCTCAGAAAACACCAGACATTTTCCCATTTCTTATGAATAATATGTCTACAAATCTTTATTGTTTGTAGGAAATTTACATAGAACTACATGGACACATTTTCCGTGCGATTACCAATGTGACTAATGCTTGATGAGATGCAGGCGATGTCACGCTGGCCTGTTTCTGGGTAACGTGTATGTTTCTATGTCAGTGATCAGGTTATTCTTGTTAAACTAGCGCAATACAGAGGTGTTCTGAACTGTCAGATAATAGCGCTTACATGAGGATTCACAGAGTTCCTTTTAGGACGGAGTGTTGCATTTTGCTTATAATACTGTGATAAATTGTTAAAGCTTTACATTTGTTTAATGAGAGACTTATGTCCTCTCACAAGTCCCAAAAAGTACATTCTTTGCACGGTATAATAATGCCTTTATATAAAGTGTAAACACATAAACTTTGGAATTTAAAGTTGGCTTTCCAAAAGCAGTTCACGTAACCTTTCATGACTAAACTGTCATCAATTGTTTGTATAGTTGTCTCCAGCAGTACTGAGCTCGGGCCCCTCGCAGTGTTTGAGGAGCCAAGAGGATGACAGGTGCTTTTTGTAATGCCTTGCTGATGAGAGCCAATCAGCTGATTCCATTCTGCTGCTTTTTTCCCCGTCTCCCCTGTTGTCATCTGGCATGCTAAAGTAAAGATGAGCCTGATTGACAGATGCATCCGGGTTCACAGTTTATTGGTTCCAGCAAAAGAAGCAGATATGCCAATTTAGACAGGGGAGTGACAAAAAAGTTTCCATCTAAATGGAATAATTTTACCACTGGGAATTCTCAGCTGGGGGAAGAACAGAGGCAGGCCTTTTTTCGTTATTTTAACAAGGGCTGAATGACAAACATATACGACAGTAAGAGCCTGACAGAACAGCAGCTTTTGATGCTTCACAGGGGAGCTATGAAATAAACAATAGGCAGAAAAATTGAATTACAGCAGGGTAGGATTGTCTGCTCGGGCAGGAGGAGAGCTGCTGCAGGCAGCAGTCAGCTGCGGAGGGAACCCAATGCATCATTAAATAGTCCACACTCTGTTTTACACTCTCACTGTGACTCCTTCTCTCTGCTTCCGTTACTCCACTTTTCCTTTTCCTTGCGTACACTTACACTCTCTCTAAGACTCTCTTTCCTCTCATTCTTCCCCAATTCAACTTTTATGGTTTCTTTCTGCCTTAAACATTCTCTTGCATTGGAATGAAAATCAATGCACATATTATGTTGCTTTTAAAAAGTACTTAATTAAATGTAAAATAAATTTACAAATAAAAAAGATGAAGTTGTATATACATAGTTTTTTAAAAATGTATTATTAAATTAAAATGAATTGAAATATAAAATGAAATTGCATGATATAAATTATAATTCATTTATTGCATAGAATTGATTTGATATTAAATATGTTGATATTTTACAAATGTTTAAAAAAAGTATATTTAAATGCATTCATATATTTTTATATTAAATGTAATATCGATTGTATAATTTTAATTTTATATACGCATTTAAATAACATTGATATTGTATATTGTTGTATGAGTGTGTTGTATATTAAAACTATAATATTTATATATGGTTTCAGTATTTTTCTTTTTTTTTTTGCTTTTAACTTGTTTTTAATATTTGAATTCTAATTGAGTCAATCTGTAATTTTATTTGCTCTTCACTAACTACACAAACAAATGATGATACGTTCATAACTAGTGTTACTACAAACTAAATGTCTTCCTGCTCAGCATATCCTTGAAGGAATCTTTCATGAAAGGGTTAATAATCACCACTACGGTCACAGGCTGACATACAAAAAATTTATTTCTCATATGCACAAAAAAAAAAAGAACTGGACAGAGGTGGAATAAAGGTAATGGCTGAGGCCATGTCACTTTTTGTTACATATTTTTTAAATTATTCTTTTTGCCCATAACAAATTATGTTTGTGATACATACAGTATTTTGCATTATTTTAATGAAAGGCGAGGAGAATTGTCTCGTTTCTGTTGCTGTTGGCTTTGAAAATGAATTCTGTCAAGAACATGTTTCCAAAAGCCACAAACAAATGTGGATTGCAGTGAATGGGTATCAATCTCTTCATTCTAAGCGGGACAACTTGGTAGCTAAAATAATAATAATAAAAAAAAAAATCCCCAAAAATTTATTTTTATTTTTGTATTGATTGAATTAGAACTAGTCCCGTGTGTACATTTATGTATATTAATCTTTGTTGCCGTTTTCTTCAATTTGCATGCTATGAATTTGGAATAATCCGCTCCTGTAGTAAAATAACTTTAACTTAATATTGGCAAAAAAGCATCAGAAGTCTGAAGTCTTGTATTAAATTGTACAGGTTCAAAGTACAAAAACAATCCACAAAACCACGCATGTGAAATGTATTTGTTCATTTCTACAGGCTTATCCTCTGTACAGGATTTAGGGATCATTTAAAATGAAGGGTAAAATTGAACGCAGTAGTAAAGGAGAATACAGAATACCATTTTACTTGATTTGCATAGAGACTTAAACAGTATGAACAAGTTAAGTAAAAGTGAACCAAAACAAAACATACAAACAGCCGCACATGTGGTGATAGCATCTGAAACCCACCAACCGATGCAGGACGGGTTTCAGACTTTTCGTTGTGCGTCTCTGCAAAGCACAACACATTGAAGACACAAATGTAATGTCAATCTTTTTTTTTTTTTCTTTCAATTCTCATATCTACAAATGGAATCAGTAAATTAGTACGATACTGCAATGGTGAAATGTAGGTGATCTTATATACATAGAAGAATTGTTTTCACATTATACACAAATCATTCTACAAAGCAGCAGTTTGTTGCAAATGACATACTTTTGAGTAACAGAATTCACCTTTTTTGTGTACATTGCTGTGGGACTATGATGGATCTTATCCTTGTTGTTCAACATTACCACATACAATCAGTATTGACTACTATTAAAACATAATACTGTTTTATTGACAGATACAGCAAATAAAATATTAAATATCAAACTAAGTCTTTGGCAAACGTGGTATAAAGTACATTCACTTTACATTTCCAGGAGCGTATGTATGGACCGTTTCCATTTCTGTCCTCGGTGGAGAAACGTTTGTTCATCCACACAGAAGGGTTACATGCATGTCTACCTCTCAGGACCATAGCCAAACCATAAAAAAATGAAATTAAAAAAGCTGTAAGGCATTTGTTGAACTTGTTGTACAATTGACTGCTAATGACTACTTTGGTACTGAGCCAGCCAGAGTCAATCTGTCTCAGTTACACGATATACAAAAATGGTTCTTTTGAGGACTGTTTTTTTTTTTTTTTTTAAAGGAATCCACACTAAAGGACAAAAAAGCCATATACTAGTTTCTAGCGTATAGCAAGTGTAGTCTTGTCCAGTGTTGCTGTTACTTTGTCAATTCGACTTGACCTTTTTGCTTAAATAGAACATGAGAAACTTTTGAAGATTCAATTGTACTTATAAATCCAGTAATGCAAAATAGTGCAAACGAGAAAAGAGCGGCACCGATCATGATATTGGAGATTACACATGATAAAATGGAATATCCCGAAAAGGTATGACACACAAATGTACACACGCACACAAACCATCAGCTAAACCAAAACAATAATTTAATATACGGTTTTCTTTTCAGGTCATATACAGCAACAGTTAACGTCTTCTTCAGTGTCTGACCTGTTTTTCTTTTTTTTTTTTTTACTATTTTCTTTTCCCCCATTTTGATTGTGTATCACAGAAAATGTTAAATCATGTTGGTAATTTCATACCACGAGTCAGAGATGGCTTCTAAAACTCTTACACATGTCTGTTTGACAGAAAATGGAGCAATACTGCAGATTTCTGCTCAGCTGAGACGATGCTGTTCTGTCCGTGAGAGGTAAGACACTAGTGAAATGGTGTAGGACGAGGGCAAGTTACGTTAAAGGCCTCAGGCAACCTTGTGTGTGTGTGTGTGTGATCTGTTAGTGATGCTAAATACAGTATGCAAAGGAATGTATTGATTGATTTAAAGAGAGAACGAAAACAAAAAAACAACAACACATCAATTGTTACTTGGTATTTCTTCACACGGTTCGTCTTGTTTTATATCTCGTATAATATATATATTTTTGTAGAATCTTTCAAAGTCTTTCAGGAAATAGTTCAGTCATTGTTCAGTGATTTAGAGAATGAGAGCCTTAGTGTTGATGTTGCGTGAGGGGGGTATAGTCGATGTCTGGGGGGGAAACCCGCTGTTGCTTGACCCTCCTAATCCGATCTCGGCCCCCGTGAAACTGAAGATCGCGTAGCCATCTTCAATCCCTCTGACCTTAACGCCATTCAGACTGGTACGATATGGAGGCCGCGGCCATGGTCCTGCAGTTTGATTGGGTTGCCATGGTAACTAGTGGCGGTCATAGGCAGTGGCAGCAGTGGGAGGGGCGGAGCCCCGTGATGCGGCACTATAATAATAAGGGGAACCTGGAAGTTAACAGAAGAGCGGAGCGTTTGAAAACCACAGCAAGAGCAACACTTACGCCCACTCCTAATCATTTTGCTTATGTAAAATACAATCAGACTACTCTATTACTTTTGGAAACCTCTGCACGCACAAAAACACTTGCGAAGGGCTAATGCGCACATCTTAATTTAGAGATGCAGCGTGTTATGACCTCGCTAATCAAAAAGAGAAATAAAACTGTAGCTAGTTTAGTAAAGCTGTATGCAAATAATGTCATTGTAAAATGTGATTATATTAATCCCACTTTAAAGCGACTAATCCCATAAGGGATAAGCAAAAAGGGTTAATACTCACTTAATAACGCGGGGTTGCTGAACCGCCAAGCTTCATTGTAAGTTGTGTACTGTGGGTGAGAGTAGGGATTTCCTGAAAAGTCGCTTCCTGAAATCAAACACAAGTGACAGGTTAGCAATAAAACAAATTGTGTACCTTAAAGGCATATTCATGCATTCAGGATGAAATAGAGCTTGACTGTCAGCGTTCGTGGAGTAATGTTCATCACCACAAAAAGCAATTTTGATTCATCCTTCAAAAAAAACAAAACAAAACAAAAAAACATGCAAAATCAATTGTACTTTACATTTTCTTTTAGCATTTATGGCATTGTATTGTTGTGATGGCAAATCAGTGATACCTTTACACAAAAACGTCAAGCAAGCATTTTTTTACACTAAAATTATGTCAACATGCTTATAGTTTACACTTTGTGTTTATACACTTGAAACAGTGAGTATTTTAATGTTAGCTTTGCCTCTTTACAGAGCTATACACTGCTGTACACTGAAAAAATTTGAAGGGTTTACTTTTAATAAATACTTTGAATAACGTTTTAGTAAATTTCACAAATAATTGCAAAGAACCTTAATTAAATGTAAATGTTTTAAGTAAAAAATTGCTTTCTTGTAAAATCTGCCAATTGTTTGAATTTTATATATTTTTTTACATTATAATTTAAAGGGAGGGATGAATAAAAATGAGCTTTTAAGATAAGGTAATGACACATGCTGTCGGCTGAGCTTAACTGAATTATTGAATTAAAGTAACAGCGTGCTGGAAATATTGCATGGCATTAGTGCAGCACATCAGAACTAAAGGAACTGGCATTGTTTCACAGCGCTAGCTAGCAGATGGCTCGCCCTGTCCTCTTTCCTACGCCCTGGTGCTCGGCCATTTTGGCTGAATTTGTTACATTAATCCTGAGCTGGGTTTTGAAGTTTCCTTTCTTTGATTCTGCTGTTGCGCTCTTAAGATTCTCTATTCTTCGGGCCGCACCAAAGCCCGGCTTCAAAAAACCTCCCCAATGGATTCGTTCTCGCACACACTCTGGCCTTTTTATTTGGCCGAATTCGACTTTCAGGAAGCGGCCCTGTCCATGTCAGTGAGCAATGCTGTTGGTCCCCCACGTTTCTTTCTTTTATGAGACAATAAAGGCTGGGTTTTATATGAAGCTGGTGAGGAATGGCTTTTGCTTTAACAGTGTTTGGGGTCTGTCACTAAATCTTAGTCGTTCGAGGGCCAGATGAATGGAAGTGCACACAAAACCCATGGCTCTAGGATTTAAGAGGATTTCTCAGCCTGTGTGACCAATGAAAATGAATCTTTGATGAAAACATATTTGATGTACCTGTAAAGATATGTTTGCCCAGCAAATGAATCCTGTCACTGAATTAAATTTGCCCCTGCGAACTATTCATGTCTGTGGGCCGTGGAAGCCCAAGACAGACTCAAATCTATCTGAGGCACTCAACGGTGACCGCTAGAAGAATCCCTCTCTCTGTTTGATGTAAAATATTTGTTTTCCAATTTTCGCACACTGCATGTTTGTGCTCGGACTTTGCGAGCGCTGATGTTATCCCCTGGCTCTGCATACAATTGCATTTACACTCTTCCCACTTCTCGGCACCTCTCAGACGGTCCGTTCGCATACGTGTGCGTTTGCGCTGTTTGGGGAGAGGGCACCGGTCTTGCTGCCAGATTGCATCCTGTCCTGGCAGTGAAACTCAAGTCGGGTCCCTCTGAGAGATAGTGATTTAAATATTTACAGGCCTTCCCGCCCGCTGTTTTGTGACCCTTAACTGTTTGCTGTGAACCTGAACTGCAGGTTAAGTAGAGGGGAAAAGAGATACGCTCTGCAGCACTGGAGGCAGGGTGGAGAAAGCTGTGTTTATCGATGGCCTGTGAGAGCGTCGAACGGTCCGGGAGAGCGAGGGAGGGGCGTAATGAGCGCTGGAACCTGAGTGGAACTGAGAGGAACTGTCCTATATCCCGCACTTATGTCCCTGATCACTTATTGAGAGGTGCTAATTTTCTCCTCGGCAGCCGATAAGCTGAGGCTGCTTCTCGGGTTATTGATGAGTCGAGATAGAGATTCACACTGCCCGCTGTTGTCATTGCAGCCATCCTGCAATTACGGCTCCTCATTAATCTTTTTCATATTAATATTATGCTCCTCATTAATATTATCCTGTTTAATAAACATTAGCATCACCAGAAATGTCACGGGCAATATGCTTGTGTCGCTTCTCTTTCGCAGCTCTCATTCTTAAAATGTTACCTGGCATTCTACACTAATGTATTCAAACAGGAAAGGAAGCTTTGGGACAATGCTAATTGAATATTAATGCAAAAGTGTTATCAAATCGCTGTTTTATTTTTCCGGGTGCAGCGGTGCAAATTCAAGTTGGCTTTGCATGACCTCGGGTTTCCTGAAGATGATCAATTGCAGAGGACTGGTCGCTGAAAATATTACGAGCTCTATTAAAATTAACGTCCTCGTAAAAATAGTAATTACACTTACCAGGGACCATTCCAGCAAGTGTAGAGGTGGGGTAGCTGCCCTGCCCAGTGGGGGGAACGTGAGGTGGGTATCCTGGTAGGGTTGTGCTCGCCATGTCTCGACCTGGAAAGAAAGTCAAAGTTTGTGAGGGCAGCTCCATTGAATAAAAAATAATAAAATAAATAAACATAAAAATAAATACATTTTATATATACTGTATATAAGCAAAAATCAATATATTTTTTTAATTAAATGGATGCTGGACATTCAGTAATACTTTATAATAACAACAACAATAATAATAAAACTGATGAAAAAATCACCCAAAAGTGAAAAATATATATGCAGTGTTTGTGTATTTGTAAAAAATACAAATAAAATAAATAATACATACACCATACACATGAATAAAAATACTCAAACATATTTGATTTCCTTCAAAACACAACCCTGTAACCCTTTTTTCTATAAATCTGAGGAAACTGAAATCAGCTGTTGCTTTTTACTTGTAGACAAATAACTAGAAAACCCACATGCCGAATATACAGTAGGTAATGATCACCTCTCCATAAATTCACAATTTAAAAAAAAAACCTGATGACCCTGCAGAAGCTAAAAACAGCTCTACCTTTTTTCTCTTCTAGGTCACTCGGCCTTTAACTTCCTCTATTACACAGAGTGGCGCTGCTGGCCTGTTTTGACTGAAATGTTTGAAACAGCTCGACAGCTCGAAGCACAGAATGCCCTCGGCCTGCTGGTGGCATCGCTGCTGCTAAAAAAGCCCAGAACATCACGAGAGTGCAGAGCGCACACTGCCTCCATATTCAGTTCTGTAATTGGACGTGACGGCTAGCAATCCTGCTGGATGTGCTGGCGCAAACTTTACAGCACGTAGGCCTTCATCAGTCCCGAATGAGCCCTCGCGAGGTCCTGCATTATTGTTTGAAAGGGGACCAGTGAGGGTTTAGGGGGGAAGTACCCTATTCTAGTTACTAATAAGAGAGCTGCCAGTAAGAGTGGCACAATAAGTCAGTAAGCAATGTGAAAATCCATTTTAGTGTGATGTTGTGCTTTTGGTTTAATTAATGTGAACAATGAGCAAATTACAACCGAGTTGTTGTCTTGTTTTTGGTCATTGACTACAAATATGAGCAAAAGTTGCAGTTATAGAGTATGACAGACACACAATTACACTCACACATAATACAGAGGGTTTTAATCATAAAAAAACAAAATCAAAGTACTAGACACTAGATAAGAGTTAACAGTACTTTTCAGGACCGTACAGGACAGTAGCTATCTCCAATGCCATGAAATGTGCCCCAATGGATTTTTGAGTAAATTAGACTTTAAATGCAATTTTAAAAAATATTAGTATATCTGAAAAATGTTGCAATTATACAGTATATATAATATTTTTTTATATACATTTAAGATAAAAAGGTTTGGGTCAGTACGTTATTTTTATACAGTAAAATATTATTGCAATTTAAAAAAACTGTTCTCTATTTTTTTGTATTTTGCAAATTGCTAATTTATTCCATTGATGGAAAAGCTACGTTTTCAGCACCAACAGTCTTCAGTGTTGCATGATCCTTCAGAAATCATTCTTATATGATGATTTTCTCAATAAATATTTCTTATTATTATCAATGTTGAAAACAGCAGTGCTAAACCCTTTTTTAAAGATTTTTTTGGCAATGAAAAAAAAGTTTATTAGAACAACATTTATTTGATATATCTTTTTCAACTAAAAAAACTATAAAATAGTAAATACTTTATAGTCAGTTTAATGCATATATGCAATTAAAAGTATTAATTTCCTTAAATGTTTATAAAAAATCTAATTGACCCTATACTTTTAAATGAAAATTAGTAAAAAATAATTTCCCCTTTGTGTGTGTAGGGCAAATGACCTTGGACTGCCATTGCTGCCTCTTCCACAAAAAAATAAAATAAATAAAAACATGATGCCTTTACCTTCACCAGCGCAGGGTACGTTTTCTAATCTTTCTTTGTATTATTATTATTATTTTATTTTACTTATTTATCTTTTTTTTGTAAGGCTGTACCTGCTATAATAGGCTGGCTTGCGTATTGGCCGTAGCTGGGGGCATGATGGGTATAGGCACCGTAGCAGGGGGTGGAGGCATCTACTGACACGCTGGGCTGGAGGGGCAACAGTTCCGCTAGGCCCGAGACTGCCAGTGAGGAAGGGGTGAAAGGAGCCAGGGAAGCCTCATGCGGCTCCTGCTTAACGCACACGGAGGATGAATTTGACTCTGCCATGTGGAGAAAAACAACAAAAAAAAGCCACACACACACAATCAGACAATGCACAATCACTCGCACTCAGCTAAAAAAAAACCAAAACAAAAAACAAAGATGAATCATGACAGATGGAAGTACTGAATGGAAGCAGTAAAAGAAAAGGAAAATTAAGTTTGGCTGACAGTGTTTGGTGTTGTTGTGATGCTACATTGCGTTTAGGAGGAAAAGAAGGATTTATGTGAAGTTACAACTGCCGTGGTGTTCTGACTCAGTTCCTTGGGTGTGTTCAGGAGTTTTAACAGAGCCTCCAGAGGCACACACTCAAAAAACAACATTTCTACAGGCACGAGGGGATTTGGTCACGGAAAGCCAGGAAATGTTACTGTGCACTTGTGCTATGTGAGGGTTTAATGGGCAAACACTGATCCACAAATAATTGCATCAAATATGTACTTTTGCCTCACATATGCTGACATATATATATATATATATATATATATATATATATTTTTTTTTTATATATATATTTATAAAAAAAATTGCAG
>JAUCMS010000022.1:9287667-9320568 GCA_032357445.1 Enteromius radiatus | reverse complement strand
TTGAAGTGGAAAAACACACTACAGGCTGATCCAACTTTGATGTAATGTCCTTAAAATAAGTCAAAATGAGGCTCAGTAGTGTGTGTGGCCTCCACGTGCCTGTATGACCTCCCTACAACACTGTGGCATGCTCCTGATGAGGTGGCAGATGGTCTCCTGAGGGATCTCCTCCCAGACTTGGACTAAAGCATCCGCCAAGTCCTGGACAGTCTGTGGTGAAACGTGGCATTGGTGGATGGAGCGAGACATGATGTCCCAGATGTGCTCAATTGCATTCAGGTCTGGGGAATGGGCGGGCCAGTCCATAGCATCAATGCCTTCGTCTTGCAGGAACTGCTGACACACTCCAGCCACATGAGGTCTAGTATGGTCTTGCATGACCCACTGCCAAACCGGTCATGCTGGAGGATGTTGCAGGCTGCAGAACGTTCTCCATGGCGTCTCCACACTCTTTCACGTCTGTCATATGTGCTCAGAGTGAACCTGCTTTCATCTGTGAAGAGCACAGGGCGCCAGCGGAGAATTTGCCAATCTTGGTGTTTTGCAGGGCTCTGGAAGTGCTCCTCCTGTTCCTACTTGCACAAAGGCTGAGATAGAGGTCCTGCTGCTGGGTCGTTGCCCTCCTACGGCCTTCTTCATGTCTCCTGATGTACTGGCCTGTCTCCTGGTAGCTCCTCTGGACACTACGCTGACAGACACAGCAAACCTTCTTGCCACAGCTCGCATTGATGTGCCATTCTGGATGAGCTGCACTAAATGAGCCGCTAGTGTGGGTTGTAGACTCTGTCTCATGCTACCACTAGAGTGAAAGCACCGCCAGCATTCAAAAGTGACCAAAACATCAGCCAGAAAGCATAGTAACTTAGAAGTGGTCTGTGGTCACCACCTGCAGAACCACTCCTTTATTGAGGGTGTCTTGCTAATTGCCTATAATTTCCACCTGTTGTCTATTCCATTTGCACAACAGCACGTGAGATTGATCGTCAATCAGTGTTGCTCCTAAGTGGGCAGTTTGATTTCACAGAAGTGCAATGTGACTTGGAGTTACATTGTGTTGTTTAAGTGTTCCCTTTATTTTTTTGAGCAGTGTATATGTTTTTCTTTCTATCACAAAATAATTATTTCTGTTTTTCAGACATTTTTACAGCAGGCAGCAAAGGCATTAGTAGCCACAGCAACTCTCTGGAAAATATCACCTCACACAAAAACATAAATGTGATTATATTTATTTTAGTGGCTTGGTACCAGGAATATATCTCTACAAATTTAGAAGTTTAGACATAATTTAAATAGAAAAAAAAAAATTAGTGTAGATTTTATTCACTCAAAGTGGCAAAAAAAGAAAAAAAGTTATATAGTACTTGAATTTTACCCACTTGGCAAGTGTTTGTTTGGGCCTTGCTTATTCATACTTACAAACAGAATATATTAGAACTGATTTCTTTTTTCTTGTAAATGGATCAGATTAATCTTCCATAGTTTTATTCTGTTTTTTTCTAACGAAAAGAAACATAATTTGCTCCAACAGAGAGACTTTCACAGATTTATATCTAAGCCTAAATAAAGCTACAATTTTATACAAACCTGATTGAAATTATTTAGCCATCGAATGAGCAAAAAATGAGCGAATATAAACAGGTAAATCACTTTGAAACTATATTATCTCCAGAATAGCATCAACAAACAGCAGCTTGGCTAGCAGATCAATCACGCTCAAATTTCCCTAAGGTTCAGAGGTAAGAGTCGCATCTCCAAACAAAAAGCCTGCAAATCGCAACACAGCCCTTTTGCATCGCCAGCCTTAATATCATTTGGCTGATGAGGTTTGGCATTTTTCATCTTAGCGGGTTTGCGACTGCAGCTCGAGCAATCAATGTGAGCTCTGTCTTCATCTCTCTCTCCGCTCATCCTCTTTAACGTCCTCTGCTGTTAACATGGTCTGTGGGGAGGGCTCTCACAGCTTCATGATAGCCTCATTAGCTGTTTCCCAACTATTGTTGTTTTACAACCAAGCTATGTGCGGAGAGTCGCTCATTAAGATAAGGCCTCCTTGTTGTCAGACGCAAACCTGACAACTCGTTCTGACCTAACGCCAGGAAATCAGGCAACTTAACTGGCCTCTTTCCCACACAAATCAATGACAGAATTTCCTTTCCTGGGACTAACAGCCGAATCTTCATACAGCAGGAGCAAGATAAACACTACGGTTTTTAATCGAGAGACACACACACAGAGATGAGGCTGTCAGATGACTATATTTTAGAGACGAAAATAAAGCCTAACTTCAAAAATAAAAAACCTTAGAGGCCAATAAAGGAGAAAAGGAAGAGAGTCTGTTGGAGGAATTAGGCCTCGCGTTTTCACGGCCTCTGCTTTGCCGCTGTAAAGCAGACAAGGGCGTTCGCTACACTGACCGAAGCCCTGTGTTCAAGATCACTGAACTCTGAAACTAATCAGAGGTGGTGTTGCTTATTGTCCTGGAAACAAGCAAGACCTGCAAAAAGGAAGGCTGTCAACCTCCTGATTACTGAGATGGAAGATAAACACTGGTCTATGTGGAGGCGCATCACATCTCAACACGAACAAGAGCTATAGAGTTCTCCACGTCTGTCTTTTGCTCTCATGAATGCACAGTTTCACATGGGTGAAGAGAGAAAGAGGAATGACTTCCTTTTTTAAAACAGCTCGAGTAAAGTCACTTGCCTTAGATATGAGATTTAAAAAAACAAGAACAGCAACTTATAATCACAGACGATGCAATCTCTGACTGCAATTTTCAACATTTTTTCACAGAAAAAAAAAAGACTGCTTCACCTCGATCAATTACAGCAATGTAATGTTTGGATGGCCAAATTGCCCCAATATAAGTTCCTAAAGTCATTCATTATCAAATGTGTGCTCAAAGGTTAGTGTGCTATTGCGAGTCTGAAATAAACATTAATTTGGGCTCTAGGGCCTGCCGGGGCTTCTGGTGACTCAAGACAGAGGCAGTTTGTCACCGGGCCACACATCAGGTACCTCAGTCTAGCCGGCAGCGTGTTGTTTGCTGCTCACTGGAGAATAGCGGGCCACACTTAAAAAATGGCTCTCTGGCAGATATATTTCAGCCGGAGTTCATCAGCAGCATAAGCCAACACAAAGCAGTCTTTTCTTTCGCTATGCCTGCGTATGCTGCTTTTCTTTCTTACTTTTCTTGTTTTTTTTTTTTTTTTTAGACATGGAGCTCTGTTGCTTTCAGGCCCGGGCACTCTTTTTTTTTTTCTCCCTCTCCCCACTTCTCCTCTCCTTCCATCTCTCCGAAGAGATTTGGAACAAGGGGGATCCCTTCAGCACCTGCTCAGGTTTTCAGCGGATCGGAGGGGTGCCCATTTACACGGTACCATCCTACTGGCACCAGGAAGACTTCCATTATACGGCTCGGCAGGGACGGCGCTTAAGAATCCGCAGTAGTCATTCATTGTGAAGGTATGTGCAAACGGCCTTTTTAAAAAGCTACCATATCTGGACAGCATCCAGACTTTTTACTGCGGTTTGAATAAATCATACCATTGTTTTTCCCCCTCTACTACAGTTAATACATGAAAGTGTGGAATGTGCGTGACGCATAAGGGCAAGTATTGCCTCTGATAAGTCTGAAGCCCTTTAAAGCAACAGAAGCACAGATTAAACCCACAACAATTCATGTGTACTTTCTATGAATTTATATTATTAATTTAAATTTTAAAAAGTATGCATATATTCCATTATTTAAAGAAATGGATTTGACTACTTTTACTACTTTTTAAAATTAGATTTCATAAATTTCAGTCCAATAGACAAGCCATATTCAAATGCATTTCCTTTAGGACTTTAGGTACAGAGCAGTAACCCTTAAAACTAATTGGGTAAACAGTTAACACAAAAAGCACGTCTCCTATGCCTCATAGTGCCCTTAAAATTCCAATTTCTGTTTTGTAATGAAGAGTTCATTAATCATTCATCTTTAATAGATTATGCAAATCGCACAACATAAAATCAACAAGATCAATGGCAGCGTGAATTTTAATTGGCTCAGGAAAACATTGCTGGGAATGAGCATAATCTCCAGCTCTATCCAATGAGAGGGAGTAATTTATTCAGAATTGGCTCTCAGTGTAAATGCGTAGGGTAATTTAGCACCTCCTTTAACTCTGTCCTTATTCTTATTTCCAGTTTATCACATTCGAGTACACCATAACATTACGTTATTGCATCTTTGAACTGCCTTTCTTGTTTTTCTTTTTTTTAATAAATGAAGTTATTACTGCCAAAAGTCATTTAGAATACGACATGGAACAGTTAATATATAAGACTCTCAAGAAATGTCATTTGAGCCTAGACATTCTGAAAAAAAACTTTAGAACATAATTACAACTGTATTTTATTTTTTTCATTAAAAAAAGCTGAATTTAGGTTGCGTTGGGTAAGCATTCTCATCATGTTTACATAAACCGACACCGTTGCGAAATCATGAACAACAATAAAAATTTAAGCAACCATTTGAAAATCTCTCCATCAGGGCCGTTTCCTACACTCTATCAGAAGCAAGAGGTGGTCTGCACTAAGACCCCCGGTGTGTCCCGTCCCAGGTGCAAGAAAGGCCACCTGCCATGAGGGTGCTCCCTAGACCGAGACTGCTTTCATACAAAGGACAAAAACACACCTTTCTTCTCCAGAGGCCCAACTTTCTGGAGGGAACTCTACCTCCCACATATTACCGAGGGGGGAAAAAAGCCCTTTCTTTTCACATAACATTATCCAGCTATCATTTGAGAAGGGGGCACAGCAATTTTCAATCATCCTGTCCTCCGCCCACACAGAACTCATTGGCTTTGATGGCTCCTGCATAATTATGTGAATTTTATTAAAAGCTCAGCGTATTAATCTCAGCACGACAGTTGGCTATCAGTAAACTTAACCTTCTCTGAGGTAATAACAGCCGCAACAATGAAACAATATTTCAATTAGCCAGGCTGACATTAACCACCGCATACCACAAGGAAAAAAAAAATGCTGCAGCATTAAAAGGCCGAACCGTGCTAGGCCGCCATATTTCTTTCTGAGAACTACGAGCTGAAGAAAACATTTCAGTACACAATGGTGAAGTAGTAAAACAATTCATTGGTTTTTGCACACTGACACTGGCCAACAAATCTCCATAATCACTTCTTGCATGCAAGTAACGGCACCTGTCTGTTTCGATCGCTTCTTTCTTACATGGCCCCTCAGAGCAGGCAGCACTAATCCATCCACTTTAGATCAACATGTCACATTCCACTCTCACCTGTCCGCTCAACTTAAAAAGCTCACTTTACCACATAAAGCAGTCACATAGTCTAGAATATGAACGTCCTGCCAGTATTCTATGGATCCAGCGCTCTTACCTGTCACTACCGGGTAGCTCTGTGACACGCTGGAGCCCAAATCTGAGCTGACGCTGGTTGACAGACTGGGCTTGGCTTCGTCCAGTCCAGGGTTCAGTGCTGGTAGCGAGTATTCATTAGCCTGCCAATGAGGGGAGGGGACACTTTAAGTAGATATATCTCGGGATCCAAGCATCACTTTTAAGGTGTCCAATTAGAAAGCTTTCTGCTTCTGAGCTGCCAGTCCTGTGTTATTTTACTTCTTTCTTCTTTTTACAATATTTCGTATGATTTAAGGAAAGTGGATTTAATATAGTGGCGGCTCAGTTACTGTGGCTTTGTAAATGGGCACCTGAAATCTACTAAACTTGCACATTATTTTTATTTCCCCCAGTCAGTGGGTTTTGGTGGAGTTAATGTGAACTGTGTGTGCATACATTAAGGATGTGAGCGGGACAGAGAGTAGGATTTGGAACAGACTGAAAGGAAGGGGTGTCAGCTGTCTCTTTGTGCTTGACTGCAGTCATTCCCCTGACCAGCCAAGGGAGGAGACGGGCCCGCTTTGTTCGATTACCAACATGGCCTCGTTTCGAGAGCATTTGTAATTGTTTTCTTTAGGATAAGAAAATGATGACACGAACATAATCCCGAAACAGCTTTCTGTTATAATTTTTTAAATGCTAAAAGATTGGCACTTACATTTGTTGGATTAAGTTGCATTCGAGGTGATTTGTGGTGCTATGATTTTCTTGAAATAGATTTCTTTGCAACGAATGCAACAAATGAGAATAGATTTCCGGCTACCATTGTTCCTCGCGTATTAAACTGTGAGCGTACATATGTCCGTATACATCTGTGTGCGTGTGTGCGTTCGTGCATCTGCGCATCACAATAGGCCCGGTGTCCCAATGGGAAATGCTGTGACCCCATACTTGTCTGTCTCTATTCCAGATAAACTCTAATTGTCTGCTACAAATGTTCAGTTGGCCAGTAGCGGATGTTCCTCTCTATTTGGTCTGGCCTCAGATGCACAACAGCTATTTTATCATGCAGATAGGGGCAAGTTGGGCGTGGGGCAACTGAAGAGCCATCTGAAAAGGATGACCAAATGGCTGGCAGAAGTGTGGGAGGGGTGAGCCCATTGAGTTTAGCATTTCCAAAATGGCTTTTTAATGCCCGGCCTCACACACCAGACATGGCTAATAGGTCCGCTCTTTCAAGAGTTAAAAAGGGGGCACAAAAACGGACCAATAAATGGGAATGTAGTCTGATTAATATTACATTAAATTAAAAGTGATTTTTCTGGACTGTTCCAGGGCTGTTTTTTCCCTTGCGTTTAGCCTCTTTCCTTGCCTTTTTTATACCTTCTTGGCTTCTCTTTGTGATTGCAAGTCATTTCCAATTCGTTTTGGTATTGATCTTCCAGTAGAAATCAGTTTTGTAATTAGCTGCAAATTAGGCCCTCTACTAGGGGTGAGGGCTGTCCCCCTGATTTATCACCAGTGTAATTCTCTGCGATCGGAGAGAAATTAAAATGAACTCAATTAGGCCACTGCTTTTGCTTTACGGGACTCTACTTGGAGTTTCAAGGGAAAAATTAATAGCCACTGGTTGTCTGATAGTATAATGAAAGTAAATAAAGCTTATCTCCTGTAATAAGCCAAAAGCTTTAAATAAGAGCTTGTATATGCAAGGGGGGTGCTTTTTTAGTTTTGTTTTTCACAGCGTAATTTTTCACGAGACTGAATATTTGTCAATTATTTTTCGCATTTGTATCAGCGGATTCGTGTTGATGTGCAATTATTAAAAACTAAATTAATCTGGCTTTAATGCACCTTACACTATTTAATGCATATATTAGTGATGCTTGGGCAAGATGCATCAGTTAATATTTGTCTGGGATTAAATCGTATGGTGACTTGATTTCACTAGTTCATCTTAAGGAAAATAAACATCTGTCGGTTCGAATGAGCTCTGCTGTCCGCTCACACTCCGTTTTAGAATTAGCACTGCAAACAATCTCCAGATTTTTGGTTTAAGAGTTAGTTTGTTAGTATTCGTCCATTCGCCTCAATATTACTAACCTGCTCTGGCTTGATGTGTTCTGACGTAGGGAAGACGTCGGGGTATGACGGCCGCTCAAACACCCGATCCAGAGCCTCCAGCTGCTGTTGAGTGAAGGCATCGGCCCTCAGGTGCTTCCGTAAACTCTCCACACTACCCTGAGAATCACTGTTTGGGCCAGAGCCATCTGAACCATCTATGAGAGGAGAGAGGGACAAGGCCACATGCTAGTACCAGTCGTTATGGTCCCGTTTCTCCCCGGGACAGGCAACCCATCCCGCCCCTCCCCGCACCCACACAACAGCTACGTCTAGTGCTGTAGTGCACCTCTCAGCACCGCTGGATGAAAGATTGGAGTATATCAGCTCAAATTCAGTCAGCGCTAGCCTCAAACTGATCCTAATAGCTGTGGAAAGATAGAGCGCATGAGGCTGGGAGAGAGAGAGAGAGAGAGAGAGAGAGGGAAAGATGTGGACGATGCAAAGTGGGAGAGAGAAGACCCACACCTCCCCCATCCCAGATCGGCATCAGCACCGTCATCATCTGATAGGTCTGCAGTAATTGATGGATTACCTTCAGAGCAAACATATACTTGTTGGGAACGCCATGTGTTTTAACGTGAGCCACCTTGTTCTCTTTTCCATCTGCGGGCTGGTGGAAAATGGAGAGCTATTATTTAAAAGGCACAATTTCCTTTAGAATGTAATGCTGCTTTCACTTTCAGATTGCTTTTCCCTGGAAAAATGGGAGGCCAGTGCAGGCTTGAATACAATTACACAGCTTGACTGCCAGCTTATGCATTTCCCTCCATCTCACTCTCTATAAACAAATGAACAGTTTCCCCTCAGACCGCGACCTCATCACCCTGCCGAAGCAGGTAGCCTTCTTTCCCCGGCGCCTCATTTTCCTATCCCGGAAGCCCTGCTGCAAACATTCGGCAAACATTCGTGCAACCTCGGCAGTTGCGCCGGCAGGCTCCCACCTATCGTGTCTCTGGTGGTGGAGGGGCTTTTTTGCTCCCTTACAAATCTGTCATTCTAAATTTGCAGCAGATTATGTTCTCTCCTCGGCGAGAGCGTAGTGATATATGATATGCAAGGCCCCTATTGATTGCCTGATCTGGTGGCAGGAGAGAGGCGAAATGAACTTGAAATGAACATCATGCCTCAACTCATTGTGCGTATAATACTCTACTTAATCCCACATTTTTCTGTGCTATGGAATTCAATTGATCAATCATGTTCCACTGATAGTACCATTTCAGGGGCTTTATTGCCATTCTACCCGCCGGCTTGACCTTTTTTCAATGGCTGAGGCCACAGGATGAACTGACTTTCAGGAGAAATAGATCCACAGAGAGGTCTGATAAGAGACTGGGAGATATTACGTGTGTGTGAGTGTGTATTTAAGCTACACTGAGGTGACATTTTTTCTCTTCCTATTAATTCCAGTTGTGGTTTTGTTGTTGTGTTTTTTTCTCTCTGCATTATCTGAGTCATTCCATATCTGAGCGCAAGCATGTTTTATAGACAGCTCCCTTGGGGGCCTTCTATAAGGCTGCGTGTTGTTGCCGTATAAACCTCAATTGTTCTCTTTGGTACAGAAGAAAATAGAGTCATTAATTACTTTCTATCAGCTGGTCTAAGTGCAAACTGCGATCAATAAGCAGGCGTTTGTCATTTGCTTCGGTGCAGCATGTTTCCCATACTCAAAAGCCCAATGCGCGCAGGGCCGCTAGTTGACACAGGGGACGGAGCTGGGGTTTGAGCTGTGGGGGCTGGGCTGCTCTTCGTT
This sequence comes from Enteromius radiatus, assembly GCA_032357445.1. Taxonomy (NCBI): domain Eukaryota; kingdom Metazoa; phylum Chordata; class Actinopteri; order Cypriniformes; family Cyprinidae; genus Enteromius; species Enteromius radiatus. The sequence goes on along the minus strand of JAUCMS010000022.1, from coordinate 9,311,329 downwards.
ACGTTACAGTTACAGGGGAGATTTAGGTGAGATCAAGGTTAGATCAGCGTTTCTCACTGAAATGTAACAGAGATTCCGTGTGATTGTGGTGATGCTGTCTAGCCTATGTATATGGCTCCTGTTTACATCAGTGCTCGTGCTATATTGATTTCATTGGAACACTTGAGTGTGTTTGTTTTGACATCCCACTGCATTAGCACTCTGGTGCTATGGGACTACAGCTCTGTCAGATCAGATAACCAGAGTCCATAAAACAGGCCTCCCCTGGGCTTCCTCCTCTGGAGAGTCCAGTTCAAATAAAACTAAGAACAAGAGACAGAAAAGGGCTTATAATGGTGAACTTGTCATTTTAATAGATGCACTGTACATAGTCAATGTCTGTACGTGGAAGTGCTTTTGAATGTTTTAAAGTGGAATGTCCAAAATGTGTGATATGAAGTCTGAGGGAATATATTAGGCTCTAGGAAGTGTGTGTTTAGGGTTGACCGGGCAGGTGTGACATTCTTTTAAGAGAACAGTGCTGAGCTTCCTGCTTTCATCTCATCAGATAAGGCTGGCTTGGATGAGAGAGCTTTTTGAAAAGCAAATGAGGGTCTCGTGACCCCTGTGACCCTTGACCTGATATCACACATCCACTCGTATAGGGTTAGTTCAGCTAAAAATAAAACCTCTGTCATCATTTTGCTGTGACTTTCTTCAGTAGAAAATGTTTAGGAGTATTCTTTCAATGTTTGGGACCCTACTGACTTTTAATGTATGGATGTAAAGAAAAAAATATTTAATCAACATGAGGGGTGACTAAATAATAGAATTACAATTTTTGGATGAACTGTCCCTTTAAGCCTGAAGTTGAGTGTTCCTATTTAAATGTTTTTTTAGCTTTTTTTTTGATCTAACAAAAAACTTGCTCAAAAACTAGGAATTTGTTTGAGTTTGAACTCATTATATACTGTAGGCTGGAGAAGCAAATAGGAAAAGAGGCTTGGCACCCCCATTTATGAAATCTACGGTGCGGCAAGGCTGCACAGCACATAACTAAATCAGAAGAAGACGAGACAATGGGAGAAAGAACAAGAGAGAGATGGAGGGAGAAAAAGAGCGAGGTGGCAGCAGCAGCAGCACAACCGGGGCTGTTAATTTCCTGTTATGTTACAGCGTGTTTAAAGGCTTTATTAATTCAATTTAGCAATTCTGAGCAGTATGCAGGCTGCCAGTAGGAGCTGCGCTTTCTCTCCTTTTTTCTTTTCTCAGGCTACCGCTGTCAGCATGGGTTTCTCCTCTCACCCATAACACACATTCTTTACTGTACTCACACCCGGACCGTCATTTAGCACATCGGCCTCATGTGACACAGCGTTCTGGAACGCAATTAATGAATGCGTATCTCCCTCGCTCTCACTCTCTTTCCTTTTAAAATCTGCGTAATGCAGCGCACCATTAATTCTCAGCATCAGCGTTCATAATTGACTTTTCCCTGACATGATTCCTCCTCGAGCGAACCACCCTGTCCTTAGATGTTTTCGTGCTGCAGATTTTCATGTTTGAGCTATCGGCCAGGCCGGGGCGGCGGGTCTGCTTGAATGCAGATGTATCAGCCGAGCGGGGGCATAGACCTTTTGTGTCCTTTGATAAGGAGCCCGGCACCTTCTTCTCTGCCGGTTACGCTCTGCAGCCTCTCTCAAATCTGGTCTTTCTCTTTCATACAGAGGCTATCATCATGATGAGATCGGTGGGATGTTCTTATTCGATTTAAACTGAGGCCAATCCATTTCTTGGTTTGGATGTATTTCATTTCTATTCTTTTTTAAAGTAGAATCCATATTGACACAATAGAATCTCACAGGCCATGAAATGGAAGCACAGGTTAAAGCATTCTAGCTGTGGGCCAAACTATTTTAGCATGGGGATTTGAAGTGTGTTGTCGCTCACTCTCAAAGCAATACTTTCAGATGAACAAACAAGCTATAAGTGAAACTTTTGCATCCTTGTACCACAATGGCACGGGTGTAATCTTTTTATCACTCCAACGTCAAATAAATACGCCGCTAGGCCTAATAAATCTTTCATTCCTTTCGTGTGAAGGCACGCTCCCACAGCTGATTCAAGCGTCAGTTTGTGTTTTTGCATGCAATTTATTGCAATCGGCCTACTCCCTATGCAGGTTATGTTTGGTTTCAAACAGATGGAAGTGAGCCGGGTCACACCAACCTGCTAATCAGCCGACGCAAGGACAGGTGAGAGCGAAACGACGCGGAAATACGCGACTTGTGCCTGTACCGCTAGTAATTAACTCAGTTCATTCATTTGTGTCATTTTGTAACAAAGTATTAACTTTGACAAATGAGAAATCCCAAACAGGCTTAATTTCCCTCTTTTGCCATTAATGCATTTGGCAAGAGAAGCATTCTATTTTCCATAATGAGATACACAAATAAATCTGGCAATGGATTGAAGGGCCTGTGAAGGCAGCAATAAGGTTGAGGCGCATTCTCTGTGCTGGCATAATTGGTATCACTGCTTGCAGACATATAAACCAATCTTTACACAGATAGGGCTGTGTCTCTCTCTTCCCCTTTAGGCTATTTCTTTTGTCTCCTCAATAGCTTGCACACCCACGATAGAGGAAGGGGGTGCTAATTTGTGAATTAATAGCTTTTCTCTGCAGAATTGCAAATTCTCTTAAATGTCACTATGTTCAACTTGCGGGGAGCTATTGCCACCAAAGAACTAATCTTGGGAGGCTCCCCCCAACCCCTACCTCCCTCTCCCTGTCTCCCTCCCTTCCTCCGATGGCCTACGCCATGGCGAACGTCACCCGTAGCCGGCGAGCAACACGCTACTTTTAATTTGCAGTAACACATGAAAATGACAGATTAATGACTCTTATGACACCTGTGTCCCTGAAGCCCCTCTTGCAAAGACCTGGTGTACATAACGCGTGTCACACTACATTATCTCCATATCACTCTTGTAATGGGGACCCCTTTTTTTTTTTTAAAGGGCACTAGCATCATCAAATATAAAGACTGCGGAAGCCCACATCTTTTAAATCGAACGCTAACTCATTACAACGTCCCAGTGCTGGCTGGTTTTAACCTCGTTTCGCACGTTACGTGTTTCAAAGTGCATCTGCACAGCTCTTCCTAAAATCGGATTAGCATATTTCTGTTATGTCATCATCTAATGAAGGGAAGATTGACTGCGCCCAGCCAAATAAGGCTCAGGTAGCCCAAGGCTGCTGGGCTGCTATGAAATTGAAACCATACACTGGCTGTCGCTCTGCCTCCCTGATGTCTCGGTGTGAAATAAGGGCTAAGTTTAAATAACACAAAGCTTTTTAGACATTTGGCACTGTATCAAATTACCAGCCATGAGCTCTTCATCAGGGACACGGCATGACATATGCCCTACAAATGTCTCGGTACACCTTGAGAGACTTGCATAAGGTCGTGTGATGCCAGAGGAGGGAAACACATTGGCAACGATGGGAATATTTACTCTAGTCGTTATAATGAAAGGTAATCCTCGCTGAAGCTGTATTAAATTTGATATTGCGCACGCAAGTAAACTCGTGTTTTCCCGCCTAGTGTTTTATGATGCAATTACACTCGAGCCCTTCATCCACTCTTCACGTCGTGTCACTTCTAATCAAACTAGGAATAACTACCGCCGCTGCCGTTTGGCTGGGTAATCCCCCTCTCTTATGTTATGTCCCTTCTCTGTTTTTAGGAGCAAACGGTCTATGACAGTGACAGAGGAAAAGCCCCACGACGGTCTTGGTAAGAGCTTGCCACGCTGTAGCAAATGTGATTTGCCACAGTCGCTTTCTCGCACTGTTTATATATGATCCAGAGCTCTCTCCATAAAGATATCATTAAGCGTCAGTGTGCTCCGTCTCATCCCCCTCCCCTCGACACACAACCCTACACGTACACGTGCACACACACACACACACACACACACACACCCTCACAGAGCACTTGATCAGACTCGAGTGGCTTGTGATTGAGCAAGCAAAGAGAAGGTGGGCTAACGGAACTTACAATATCCTATTTTCCTCCCATCCAAGTGGTTGCCACTCCAGAGAACTAAAGAGATGGAAACATAAAAGAAGCAAGTAGCCCTGCTTTGATAAATGTTTTAAGAGATCATTTCCAACCACTTCAACCTCCCTCCCTTTGACTACAGCACTTTCTGTGTTCCCGTTCGGTTCGGTGCCACATGGATGTTTATTCACTAGCATTCAAAAGGCAATTGTATGAATAGCCGATCAGCCATTAGGCCTCAGGCGGTATGTGCCCTCTCATTTAGAAAAGGAGAGAGAATGTTGGCATGAGCAAGTTGGCAGCCCCCATTTTGCCGCTATTTCAGTTCTTCAAAAGCAAAAATACACAGCCAGAAAATTGTGAGAAATTAAAACGTCAGAATATATCTTTAGAAGTCAATTATAAATCGCACATCAGGCCGTTTTTGCATTGCATTCTGCATCTCCAGTGGGTTCTGAGCACATTTCCTCACGCATTTCTTGTATTTACGTTGCTGATTTCTTTGTCTTCATTTCGTTGACCTGTATTATTTACAAAAATCATAAAGCCGTATCCCTGACGCACTGCCTAAGCGTTATGCTGTCATGATTCGGGCCAAATGATAGCATGTAGGCACATTCTTGTTTGCGCAGAGCTACTGTATCATCAAATAAAATATGCTACAGCCGTGCAAACACCATAGTATCAAGCGGCTGAATGAAATAGTCCAATCTGCTTTACTACATAACAAGTCACTTGAGAGTGCTTTTTTCTTTTACAAAATGCTTTGTCCAGTGCTATCAAAATGCCATCTTCATCTCCCCACACAAATTGGAAATTACAGGGGGCTGTAGAGAGGCCTAGAAAAGGAGTGAAAGGGGAATAAAAGCGATGGAGAGAAATCCAGTCTCTTACCATCATCGCGTTTTCTTTTTTCGCCGTTGGAGCGAGGGATTCCTAGGATGCCATTAATAGAGTAGGACCCCACGGGGTCATTGGAAGCGCTTGACACAGGTGGGGAGGCTGTGCTGGGCACTGAAAGAGCACAGGAATAGGTTAACGTATATGGAGTGCTCTCAAGATCACCTTAAAAGAGAATGAATTAACATTAGGTCACAGGCGTAATTGATGCAATTACGATTTTTATGTTTATATGCAAAATATATGCTGCCTCACCTATGGTGTGTCCCGCTGTGGAGAGAGGCGTTCCTGTGCCGTCGGAGGATGGATGGAAAGGCTGCTGAACTTTGGTTCGAATTATCCTACGAAATGACAGTTAAAAGAACACCATGAGTCGAAGTTGCAGCTTTTTGGCTGGATCACTTTAGGCTAAGCTTTCGCACAGCCTGATGCGTGCGTAAAACTCTAGTGTTGTTTTGGGGCCTTCCTTTATAGAGGCACTGATTCTGTCACAAATAACCAATCTTGGGGTATTAGGGCCAATCATGGAGTAGATGTGCGAGGCAGAGTGGGAGCTACCGCGGAGAGAGTGGATTCAATCAAATGGGATCCCATCTTTAGAAATATGATAAAGTCCCACTACCTCGAAGGTGTGATATGGGGGAAAGTCTTCATTGCACTTTGGTCTGAATGATCTTGCAAACAAAGCATGAAATCACATCAATTCACCTCAATGATGAGCTTCACTGCCTCGAACTGGCCTCAGCTTTAATAATCTCTCTCTCTCTCTCTCCCTCTCTCCTTCTTTATCTATCTCAATCTCTCCCTCTATCCTCCTCCTCACTGAAGCAAGTGAAGATTGCTTGTAGAGTGTAGATACTGACTTCCCAGATCCGACGTTTTTTTCTAGCACAAACATTCAAGGGTGCCAGTGCGGATGAGGCCCTATTGATTGGGACTTGGGGATAAAAAAAAAAGTTGGGAATTAGAGGCAGAGAAGAACAGATGCAAATGGAGGGCTATAAATTATATGTGACAGGAAAGCAATAGTGTCTCATTGCTTCACCAAAGCCCACTGCAGCATCTGATGTCTTTAATCTGGGACACGCTTTTGAGAGAAGAAGCTGTCACCTTATTCCAGGAACACATTTATACTCGTTGGCTACACATTTTCACATTTGTATAAACTATAACATGGATGTAAATTTCATTACTAGGGAAATCCTTATTTCATGTGTGCTGATGATTTGAGTGAAGTGAACTGGCAAGATTTCATAAAAATATTTTTAGAAAAAAAAAAGTGCATCCAAGTACATTTTTTAACATCCAACCAAAACAATGATTTAACCCTGCAATCTACATTAGCCACACAAATTCAATAGCTTGGATCCATGCTCTCGCTATCGAATGAGCTATTTGGAAGGTGTGAATTAATGACTTGCCAGGGTGCTGAGAATTCCCTGTAGAAATATTAAAATATGAATCGATGCTATTGAAAGGACGCTTAGGATTCAGGCGATAGAAGGGCTCAGAACTGGTTGTGTGCCAGTGACTTCATGCTGTGAGGAGGACATAGAGAACACCCCAGACAGTGTGTAATCTTTAATAATTCATGCAGAGAAAATGTGCTTAAAGCTGGGACATCTTCTAATGTCAACAGAGCAGAGGTCAACCTCTTAAGCGCTCAGTGCATGAGGGTCCTGCCTCTGAAGTCTGCTCACTGGTGAGGGAATACTTTTAGACAGGGCACAAGAACACCTGTTTGAAATGGCACAAGGCTTACAGCTTGACTAGGTGACTGCAGCCTGTGCAAAATGTTCTGTTACGATCAAAGGAGTGTTATAATAAATAATGATAATGTTATAATAAATTCCAGCTACATCATTATACATATTAATTTTACACATAAACAGAGGTCCTTACAATGCCCTCCTCTGAGATGACAACTTGAACAACATTGGAAACGAAGGTTTATTGGCTCTTCTTTCATGTCATTAATGCAGATTAAAAATTTACCGCATACATGTGTTGAGACCTGTTCAAATTGCCCTTTTTAAGCAGCCATAGTGCATGAAATGAATTTTTTCTTCCCCGTTTTTTTTTTCTAGGAAATGTCTTGTGTGGGTCGCCCATGATCTCTCTTCAGCTCATTAAAATGTAATGCTGCTGGCCAGCTCTATGGAACAGTGCCTCCTAACCAAAGTTCATTACTCCTGCTTGCAGGTAGGCCTTTTTCACCTTGTTCTTCCACTCTTCCACCCCCCCTCCCACCACCACGACTCTATCTCACTTGGGATAGTCTTGCTAGGCTTTGTATTTTAATAGGAAATAATAAAAAGAATGGTAACTAATTGTTAGAACTTTTTTATTTTCAGCAGACTGATTTAATGTAGGTAGGCATATAAGTGGGGCTGGATATGATCTCCCTTGCATTATTCACGTTAACATAAGAACTACAGGACTTGTTTGTTAGTCATTGCTAAGTTTAATAGTTTACTAAAATTGCTGGGGTAGAAGCCCAGACACAAACACACCTTATTTCAAATTATTACATAACTTTACTACACTATTGTTTAATAATAATAATAAAAATAGCCTAACAATAATATTAATTATTATTATTATTAGTTAAAATAAGTAGAAAATATAAAAAATACCATCGCCATTTTTCAAACACGTTTAAATACCTTAACTTTTTTGTCTTGCTTATAATTATTATATATATATATATATATATATATATATATATTAGAACTACTGAGATTCTGTATAAGGCAGTGATGTCTAGTCGCGTATTTCCCATTGCAACTGGATCTGGTTACAGAGTATTGATTGGTTTTCATCGAGACAGATGTGATTTTCGCGACCTCAACTATAGATCCTCTGCAGGCTGTGGACAGATTTGGGATTGAATTGCACATTTGAGACCACCCCGAGAGCAAGAATTAAAAAAGCACAAAAAAAATAAATAAATAAATCAAACAAACAAAAAAACGTCACTGAATAAGAATCGTCAACTGGAAACAATGTGTAGTTTTCTGTAAAGACTCTAAAGGGTTTTCAAATTAGCTGATGATAATTTGACCGTTAGTGTTAGGATTCGCCGTTTTAATAACTGTAGGCTACTGCTGAAGGTCAGTAGAGAACGAAATTAATAGTTCTGTTCTGTCTTTGATATCGTGCTTTTCAAATTAATTAGAAATGTCAAAACTGAAAATCGAAATTCAAATGGCTTTACCTGTTTATAGATGAAACACTTGGTACTGTGTCGTTGTCACAAACGCCCTCGGCCAGGAGTCGGTCTCTGATCTCCCAGGCGAACATTGTGGGATTCTGCCGCTTGTATTCTGCGATTTTATCCACAACTTTGGGCGTCGCCACTTTTGGTTTGGACCCCCCAATAACTCCAGGTTTAATACTGCCGGTTTCATAGTATCTAGAAAAAGATAAATGGTAATTCATTATTTAAAAAGTCTTTACATGTCAGAATATTGGCGTGTTTTTCTTTTTTTTTGCTAGCGTGTGGCATTGAGCATATTTATAACCACTGCGTTATGGATACGGGTCATAAATAGTTACTTAAATTTTTTTTTTATTATTGTCAAATTATTAAGTGTGATTTTTCTTACCAACCATTGCGACGGGAAAATGTGTAATTTTTTTATTTTAACACCTACATTTGGTATGTTTTCCGTGTTGAATCATTAACATTCGTATGCTGCGATGTAAAATCGTAGCCTAATCATCCATTTATCAAGCGGTTTCTTTAGCGACTGATATATGTCCCATGCACCCCACGATTAATACATGCCACCAACACATATCTCATAATTTCTAATGAACATTTAAAGTGCAGAATACCTTATAAGATCCTTTTGATAGCTGAAAAATATTTCAGAAAATTCAAAAATCTATAACAGTTTCCTAGAAAACATATCCTTCCTCCTCAACAATGAATTTAAGGTCAAAAATGTGTAATGTTAGACCTTTTCACTAAAAGGAAAACTTACTAATATGACACATAACAGTACAATAATGTTAAGGATGTTTATTTACATGAAGCAGACATTTCATTACTATTGTTATTTCTACACGGGTAACGTTAGCTATAACTGGACAAATTTACTACATCTGTACTTTTTCGTACCTTCCGAGAATTTTGCTGACACAGCCATGGCTGACCCGTAGTTGTCTTGAGATGTCACAAGGTCTGACTCCTTGGTGCGCGAGCTCCACGATTCTTTGCCTGACCACGTCAGGTAGGGGTCTGCCATTCACAAACACCCCTCCTAGCTGGTTCACACCGCCGTGCCCTATATGGGATACAACAACACAGACACAAAAAGCATAACATTACATACATATAGAAGATAGGCTGCGCAGTTAATATGACTACCACACAGAAGCGTTTAATTTTCTCTTTCCCCCTTCAACCTCTCTCTCTTTCTCCCTTTTAACACTCTCCGCATGAAAGCGCGCGCACACACACTACCTGCAAGTGCCCATGTGGACAACGATAAACAGTAAGATAGTTAAACTGTAATGTTTATCTTAACTAAGAAACGTGATTAAAAATGCATCCGTAAAATGTCTTGAGGTCCCAGTTTTTTTAATGTTTATTTGCACAGTTTTCTTTTTTACTATGACAACATTAAAAAGAAAAAAAGGTATTGAAAGGTTCACGGGGGGACAGTTAATGTTTTGCTCATACAGTTAAAACAAATTAATTTTGCACGTGACAGTAGTTTTTATTTATTTATAGTTTGTTCAATTAATTTCTTTGTTTATAGATAGCATGTTAAATATCTAGCCTATTATTGTAGTAGTAACCTAGTAGTAATGATAATAATAATATTATTAATAATAATTATTATTATTTTTATTGTTGTTATCCACACATAACCATCTTTTAATACGCACACATGATTGTAAACACTGGCAAACGTCATGTGCTATTCTACCCATAAGACCCGCTGCAGTTAGGTAGTATTTTCCTCTACTATTCCATTGCAGCCAAACACATGTCGCATAGATTATGTTTCAACCTGTTTAATTTTCCTTGCACAATTATTGTAAATAATTAAAAAGAGCTTTGATAACTCATATTACAACCATGGAGTAGGCTACTGCAAAATAATTAAGAATTAATTATTTAAATTAGACCCAGGCCTTCCGTCATCTTGTTACAATACGGTGTTTTCAACAAACATCGCACAAACAACTCTTTTAAATTATTATTATTGTGGCAAACAGCTAGCATTTTCTCTGATTTTTAAAATGTAGAGCACATTTATTTCCATTAGAAATTCGTGTTTTTAAAATTAAGAATTTTAAAGGCAGTGTTTTGTAAAATTATTAAATATTTTGCAGTTCATCTGATATTATTACGTTGGCACATGTAAGAAATTTCTAGCGATTTTGATTTAAATTTATATTCTTGCTATAAATACATCTGTTGCCATCCCAATACTAATTTACTCAAATAGGCTACTGAACTTAAAAATAATAAGTGTTATAATATTATAATAATTTACATTTTACATACAAGGTAAAATAATAAATTTTAAATGAAGCTAAATATTGCAATCGACTTTTTGAACGACTTTTTGTCGGAACAAATGATTTAAAGGCCGCTAAATAAAAGAAGCGACCGTGTTTTTATTCGCGGTGACTACTTTTCGTGTTCGCTTTACTGAGCGTCAAGTACAATATTTAAACAGTCATTTTCTACATTGCTTGTAAGTGCTTTGGAAAACTTGGTAATCGCAAATAAAATAATTCTATAACCTTACAAAGCCAACTGTACCGAAACGATTTATTCATGCTAACCGAGGTAGAGATTTTTAAGGAAAATACTGATATTTTACTCACGGTGCATCGCCGAGAAGGGGTCTGCTTTGCAGTGAATATCCATGGGATAGCAAAGGAAGGAAAGATAATCGACTGAGGTCGCCGTCTCGCCTTGATTATGTAGCTTTAATTGGAATTAATAAAGATCGCTATCCGTTCAAAGCGCAATGCTTCCGATGCCAGTGTACAGAAGTTCTTCAGCGCGCGACGAACTTTATCTCGTGCTGATCAGTCCATTCAGTGAAGACACGAGGCTGGTCAGGTGCAGATCATGTCCTGCACTGGTCTCTCAAAAAAATCTTTTACGCAGGAACGTTAGCGTAATCAGTCGTTCAGTTAATATTTGTTAGCTACATATTTAAGGGAACGCAAGCATTAGTGGTTGCGTCTCCTCCAGTGTCCTCTGATGAAACTGCAGTGTAAATTCCTCGATATGGAGAAGCGTTTCTGGTAAAGTCTGAGGGGTACAGTCAGATTCGAGCGGGGATGACAGGAAAAAACATGGACACGGCGAGTGTCTCTCGGTCCCCCTCTCTTCAAGAATGGGATGTGCCTGTTAGAAGCTTTGGGCTGAGACTGAAACCCCTCTTCTCAGTGTGTCTGTTTCTAAAAGCTGCAGTCCACCGCCCCCCTCCTTCCCAGATCCCCCCTCGCATAGAGATGGATGACATGTCAGACAAAGGCAATAGATTCCAACACTTTGTGATTCGCCAACGCAAAAAGCTGGAGCACCAAATGAGGAGGTCTCTTCATCTGACACTTCGGAAGGGGAGGGATGCAAACAGGGAAATGAGGAGAGATGGGTTAAAAAAAAATCGAGGAAATTAAAAGACAAGTGGAAAGGAAGCGGTACCACCAGCGGCCAGGCATCGTGGTATTTCTAAACTGTATGTTGTCAAACTACATGAATCATGTTTGAATCATATTGGTGACCTAAACGTAGACTGAATGTAATTTTTGTGTGTGTTGTTTGTGGGCATAATGTTGTCAAGATGAGACTAGTTTTAGATGAAGGAACGTCTTAATCTTTATAATAGTGTTTTCAATTTCTACTGTCTGTTTTTCTTTCAATTATGTCTTGACGGGTGTTTTCACATTTTTCTACCGAGGATTCCATCGATTGTAGGCTAATGCATTTGCGTTAAATAATAATACATCGTAAAGCAATATTTTGACATTTATTTTCTAAAACGGGACATACGCTGATGAATGTCTTTTCTGAAACAGGAAATATGAAACATGTAAACAATAATATAAATCATAAATATGCGCAGTGTACAGATGTAAAAAGCATTTAAATTTGTGACAAATATTTGCTGCGTTTGACAGCTTTACGACAATCGAGAATTACTGTATTTTCCTTGTTTTTGGTACTATAACAACACTACTAAGTTCGCTGGCCTGTCAAATGTTAGTAAAAGGATTGTGTCTTGGCCATGCTGTTTGAGCTGCTGTATTGTAGGAATTTCTGTAGATGGCGCTGCTTAGTTTGCTTTATTTGACTGAGGAAGCCTTTTGAAGTTTGTTTTATGGCTAGCCAACAAAATGTTTGATGACAAGTGATGAACTTGATGTTTGTTAATGAGTTCTCGGGTTTATTTATTTTCTTATTTTAATTTATTTTTCTTTTGGTTTTTGCTTAGATGTAAGAAAAAAAACGTTTTGTAGAACTGAAATAGAAGGCGGTTTTGTCAGTTTGTTTATTACATCACTGATGTGCTTCGGTTGACACTTCGCTATTTGTTTTTATTTTAGACTCTTCAGTCTTTTCTCGATTTTTATTTTAAACCAGTTCTATCTATCTATCTATTTTGGCAACAATTATATAAAATGATATAAAATGGTTATAGCCTATACTTGTCTCTGGAAAAAAGCTATTATAGGATAAGTTGAACATATTGTGATCATGCTTACTTTTTACCACTTTTTAAAGCAGATAAAGTCAGCGTGCTATCTTGTTAAATTACATAATTTTCATGAAAATGATTTATTTCTGTTAAAATTCCAATACAATCGTATGCACTAATTTTATAAAAGGCAAGTTATTATCGCACTGTTATCGTTGTTGCCATTATTTATTTATTTATTTTTTAATTGCACATATAGGCTACGCACAGATCTGAATTTAAGCAAACAAATGCTGTGTTTAAAACAAAAATGCTTGTAGTAATTAGTAAAAAGTGCAGGCTTTGGCTTGACTAAAGAAGGGTCTTACACATTTATGAAGTGTTCGCCCTGTGACCGTTGTAGGTTCGGCTACAAGAACAGGAGGCTATGTTATGTTATGCCTTCCGGCTAAATTTGGGGACGATTCTTCTTTTTGTTAGTATTTTTGGAGGGAGCTTCTGGTACAATATGTAACACCATGGGCTGTAATTTCACACTCGACTACACATTTCCCCTAAAGCTGCTTTTATTTCCCCGCAAGACCCCAGCTTTTTGCCTCCACTCCCCTTTACTATATTAGTTACTTCCTCTGTTAAATGATAGGAAAACTAATTGCAACTGATCATAGTGGCCATTGAATACTAAAAGCGGGATACTGAGACTTTTTCTGTCCTACAATATAAAATTATAATTCACGTGGCTCCTTGGTATATATATATATATATATATATATATATATATATATTGTATAAATAATATAGCTGAGCAAGGGATAAAAGTGTGATAAATTGCAAACCTGCAAATTTGAAATATACAAGAAACGTTAAAACATATTTTTAAAGGTCTGGTTTGTTTTAAAACCCGTTTTACACTTTGCATTCTTTTTTTAGACCAACCCAGATTGGGATTGGGAGAGAATGATCGAACGTGTCAAAGAAAGAGACAGACAGAGAAAGAGAGAGAAGGTGCAGTGGAATAGCGCATCTGTTTTGACAGCCTCTGCTATACGCCACATAAGTTTGTTAGTCAAACTGAACAGCGATGAACGTCCAATGAGAACGCAGAAAAATCATTTCTGTTCCACTATCCAATATTTCTATTTCCACTTTTAAAAAGCCCATAGGTTTCATCTCATTCACTGTAATATTCTCTACGTCACCAATCGATACTTTCCACTCCACTAAGCCTGCTGTCCACGTCAGTGTGCTATAGCTGAATGCAAGTATACTTTACAGCAGGAGTAACCCATAATGGAATTTTAAGAAGTCTGAAACGCTTACTGCGAATTTCAGTCGCCGGATTGTTTTAAAATAGCGTATTTGTGTTTTTCGAGAGGTTGAGTTATCACAAACACCGAGGAAAAAAAAATCATTGAGATTTTTTTCTTTGGGGAAAAAAAACGTTATAACTGAAAAACGTTTAAAGAATATTAGGTCACGTTTCGAGTAGGCTATCACAGAAATTAAATAGATGTTGCAAATACCGCTGTCATTAATATAATATTAGTAACGATAAAATAATTATATCAGTGCTTTGCAAAAAAAACCCTACTTTTATCGTTAAATTACTATTTTTTCTATATTAATTACAATTGAGATGTTTTAAAAACCAGCAGCTCAATAAACCAAAATATGACGTTTGCAAAAAAAATTGACCGCTGTAACCAAAACAACAAAACGGCCCTCACAACGCCAGTCATGATATCAGCTGTGTCTTTAGATTACCCATTCATGATGTCTATAGAGTGAACAGATGGACCATCAATTGAGTTCTGTCCAAGGCATTAGAGATTGATTTTGTACTTGCTTTTAATTTTACCATAATTAATTAGATTATTACAAGTGTTATATTGATCTTTGCATTTACACCCAAAATAGAAAGGTGAATTAGCATATGATCTATGTTTTCAATTAACCGAACAGCATAAACAACAACTACAATAACAGTAGCCTAATATTAATAACAACGACGAAATGACAACTAGTAGTAATAATAACAACACTGGAAATATTAATTTATGTAATGTTAATATTGCCATAAAACTATGCAATCGCATAAAGGCTGATGTTTGGGGAAATTAATATTTGAACGATGCAATGGGAGATCCCGCAGTAATACTATTATGGATTACAGTGAGCAGTTATGTCAACACACGGGCCCAGCTAATAACATCGCATAACAGCATAATCCCAGCGTGAATCAGTTGCCACTTTAAATGTACAGATTGACAAGGCAAATGCCAGACTTTTCCGCGCGCAAAGAACTACCGTAAGAGCAGACTTGCAACATTATAGGGCGGTCAATAAAGGTTAGTCGCTGGTCAAGTAGTTTGCGTTTGTAAAGTACACCTACTGTATGTTCTTACCTGAGCTGACGGCGACTCACCCCTACTGCTAGAAAATAAACACTCACACTGTTTGGCGAGACGAAAAGAGAGCCCTGCGCTTACCTGATCGACCAGAGCTGTGAGCCATGGCTTTTCCCTGTCTAATGGTCCGTTTCGTCGATGCAGCCCACTAGATCTGTCCGGCCTCCTGCGTTCCCTCCTCGGCTGGGCGTCCTGCCTCTCCCCGCTGCTTTTCACAACCTTTGACCGATCATCCAAAACTAAACGGTTTAGACGACAACAAAAAAGGAGAGCAACCTCTGCTCCACTGAACTAGATTGATAAAGGAGGGAAAATAGCAATCAAAGCAAATAAAGCGTTGCAGGTGTTATATAAAAAGAATAAAACTTGTCTGCTGGAAGTAAAGAGGGGACTAAGAGTATGGAGATATGCTAAGATCCGAGCGCAGGCGTTTACGTGTATAGGAGACTCAAAGGTAGGACTTGTACCGATTAATATTCATGATCATCTGAAAATATATCTATATGCTTATGTTTGCACTTATCAGCTTGAAATGTTCTGATCGTGAACTTGTAAGAAGTTTGCTCAGAAGTTCGCGTTAAGGCTGCGTGAATGGTTGTAAGAACTGATTCGTGCTGCTCATTGGCTGAACTTTAAGGTGAACCTGTTCTCAGTAGGAGGGTCTAACTAAATAAACGAGCAAGGCTAATTCGGAATCTGGAATTATGTTAATATGGGCTATTACGAAGTCAGATTAATTGCATGTTGTCATAGTAACAGTTCTGACATGTTTTGTTACTTTGTTACGTGTTACCAAGTGATGGAGTGTTTTTTTTTTGAAGGAGGGGTTGGTGTTGTGTGTATATATATATATATATATATATATATAGCCATATATATATGTGTGTGTGTGTGTGCGTGCGCGCGCGCGCGTGTGTACTAAATGTGGGAAATGTAACATTGTTGAATAGTTATCTTGATGTAGCATATTTAATTACCAGGTTAATGCATTTAATGCCTGATGACATATACATTTATTACGGTACAGAACATGCATTTTCCCACTCACATCACCGTTTCATAAAGCTTTGGGTAAAGAGACTAGCCACTTTACAGCACAGTCAGTAATCCTTCTCCTACCCACCTCACCACCCGACAGGAAAAAAAAGGAAAGGCCAAACTTTTCAGTTGAGCAGTCAAAGGTGTGCTCCCCCTGTCACGGAAACAAGCCAATACTCATTTATTGGGGAGGATATTTGGTTATATTTTAAACCAATGTAACGTTTCCTCTTTGCACTACAACAACACTGCTGTTCGTAACCTACATGATTTGTAGTTTTATTATAATTCTAAACATTGTAAATATCTTTTTGTATCAGATGTCCGTTTCTGTTTAAAGAAAATAATCTGATTAAAGCCTGTTATTTTAATGCCAGTTCAAGTGAAAATGGGAAGAAAAAAAATCTAGGGCAACTCCGCATGGATAACTTTCAAAGTTTAAAATAACATTTGTCGCTGAGGGATTCGATTTATAAAAAGAATCTTGAGAATGTCAAGTCTGTATAGCCTTTGAATTAAACCACAACTAGTCCTGCATTTCTGTATCTGGATTTATTTCTTAGAAACATTATAATAGTAACACGTCTCTGTCACTAGTAATTAACATTCAGGACAATTAAATTAGTCTGATGTAGGGCATTGCACATGTAACAAGGCGTCCACCCATGTTTTAATGAAATCGATTTCTCCGGCCCTCTCTGGCTTCAGTAACCACAATTCTGACGTTTTGGATCCCTAAACTCTGACAACAGCACATATTCACACGAAATGTTTGTTAACTAGGCGAAGTTGAGGCTATAATAATTTAATGTACAGTTTTACGGCTTTACCACGCTCTGTCGTACTTTTAGATATTGTAATACGGCATATTTGCAAGTTACTTGTCTGTTAATGTTCCAGTTAGTAGACTTTATCATCTCATTCCTCTCTTCTCTTCTCTTCTCTTCGAGATCGCTCGCGCTGTTAAACTCCGGCTGAAGTTTCCACTCATCCGCTCTACTTATATGTGCATTTGTGATGGGCTATACATGCATCTGCATCGAATATTTGAACCATATTGCTCACAACATAATTCCGTGTCATTTTGCTACTTTAATGTACTGAAGCCTTGAGTGGCCGCGCGACTGTTCTCCTCGCATAGTTTGCGTTTTGCAATAAACCACATCTATGGTTTTTATGTCGAATCAGAAGAATACGCGTATTATTCGTTGTAAGAGTTATTCAATGCACAGCTGATCTACAGAAATAAATACATATCAAAAGTACTGATTTTATTATGTAGTTTAACCGTAGATACAATTATTTTATAGCTACTGTTGTAAGCTATTTTTTCAGCAACTGTTGATCAGTTACTATTATTTAAGGACAATACAGCCAGTTAACTTTTTTCTTTTCTTTTTTCTTTTCTTTCTTTCTTACTAGTTTATGAGTGGCTAAAGCAAACAGAAGTAAAGTAACATAACTTAACGCTTTTGATTTTTTTTTGTAATAAGTGGTTTTTGCATCTGTGTTTGTGAGAAAAACTCATTTTAGTATTGATTGTAAACAGAAAAATTATATTATACATATTTTTCTTTTGATTTGATAAAACTATGTATGTGTGTAGCCTATATATATATATATATATATATATATATATATAATACATGCACTCACACACACACATAGGCCTACACATTCTTTAAATGTGTGTATAAAATATAAGAAAAATATGTACAGCATATAATTTCTCATTAATTTACAAACAATAATGTATTTTAATATTCCTATATAATGAGTTTCCAATTGCCATTTGTGTGTGTGTGTGTGTGTCGGACCCTGAGGCAACCCAGGGTGCTCTCAAGCCAGCTGCCACTGTTTAAAACAGACAGGAAACAGCTTCCACTAACACGACTGCAATATGGAAAGCAGCGACCTCCTCAATGCACCCCATGGCATGATTCTAATATCCCCCCTCACTCTTCACACACACACTTACATTCATGACTTTTGTTAAATGCGTTGTTAAATGGTTTAATATCTTACCTGTTTCATCATTACTGGTTTCAACAGCATCGTATGGTTGATTTTTTTAGAGATCATTCATAGGACTTTGACCTGTAACTCAGAAGTGCTTGGTAACATGTGTCTGGAGTGTGATAGAAGAGAGACTAGGATTTCCCCATGCTGTAGAGATGCTTTGTTTCACTGTAAATGTGTGTGTGTGTGTGAGTGCATATCTATTATCCTTCTGAGAAATACAGAGCCGCTCGGCACCTACACTGGCCTCTGATCATCGCCCTGTAAATGCAGCCTGTCACCTTCAGTGGTGTAATGATCACAGAAACAGTGACCTTGATCTATGGCAAGCTATAACGGAGAAGAGAAAGCGTCTCCCACACTCCTCACTCAGACATAACAGTGAAACACGGCATACAGGGGAAGCCAAAGGAGGGTTCAGAACAGGGCCATTTGATTGGCAATAAAGGTTGTTGGAGTGTCTGTAATGGATGTGAGATCTCTCCTGTTATCATCCATTTGGATAGGGCATCGACTGAAGGCGACGTGATTCCAGATTGAAAACTCAGGGAGTGGCTGATTATAGTTTTATTGCATAGTCCATTACACTGGTCAACACTACACACTGTTTCTCAAAGCAGAGGCTGTGGTGGATTAATGGGGCAGCTCTTCTGTTCTCTCCAGCCCCCTCGGACATACGGACCTTTCCTTCCCTTCAGCAAGGCTTTTTGAATATGTCCCAGTTCCTGCCACATTTAGCTTTAAATAAGTTTCACCCTCCCTTTCTTCTGCTTCGAAAAAGGGCGCAGTGGGTTCATGCACCCTATGAGTTCAGCACTCATCATTTATCATCCCTCTCTTTTTGGAAATGATGAACAATATTGTGTCATAGACTCCTCTTGTGATGCAGAAGCAAACTTCTGGAAACTGTACTCTTTGTGCATCTTAAATGTGAGAAAAATTAATTAAAAAATTTAAATGATCATCACTTACTTACATGCAAGTCATACCAAACCTGCATGTATTTTTATTAATGTTATTGTGTTATTATTTTATGTCTGTGGAACTCAAAATATAATAATACTAATAATAGTAATAAAGCATTAAAAATGTTTCTTTTTTTAATGTAACTCAATTTATATGTAAAATATTCTTATATATTTTCTTTGGTCCCGATATGTATGTGGAACACAAAACAATTAATAATAATAATCAACAATCTCTCTTTTTTTACCCATACAATGTAAAAAATAATGTATCTATAAAATAAAATGTATCTAATGTATGTATCTAATATATCTCTTGGTTCTATCTTCTTTGGAGATTAATTTAACTTCTGTGTGTGGAGAAGTACATCAAATGGGTTTGACACAACATAACGGTGAGTCAATGATGGTAGTTTTATATTTATTTATTTTAGGTGAACTATCCCATTTTAGAAATATTAAGTTTAAAGAAAATGTATAATGAAAATTTCACATTATGGACAAATTACATTTCTCAAAATCAGGCATGGTGTCAGCAAAATGTAACCCGGCATACTGGTGAAGGGCACCAAAAACAGTAGTAAGAGACAAGTAACAGCGCAGGAAAAAGTAGAAGATTCTCCCTGCGGAAATCTGGACGCTTTTGTGAAATCTGGTCCCCACAACAGCGAGCCCCATCAACTCATCTCCCCTTGCCAGCTTTTCATATTTAAAGCCAGTACGGGTTTAATTACCAAATGATGACAGTGTCATATGGTGCCATGATGGCACAGGATATGTGCGAGACACTGACTGACAGTGGGAAGCTGGAAAGCAAAACGGGGGAGAAAAAAATAGCTGAGACAGTAAAACATCTGTAATTTGCAATTCACTGGTGTTCAGTGGTTGCTCATGGATTAAAGATTAAAAACTATTGTCTAGCAGATGGAAGAGAGAGAGAGAAAGAGAGAGAAACATGGAGGGAGGGGGAGCTTCTAAGCAGCCCATTTACATTTGTATATAAGCAGCACTGTTAGGATAATCACATGGAAAAAATAAGCTGTCTCCATCACACACCCAAGGCAATGCCTCCATTAGCCCCATCTCCAGATGCAGATGCTTCTGTTTTCAGATCGATTTGGGATGACAGCATGTTGCCCTCCGTAACAGCTTGGCATATAGTTTGATGCAAGTACAGAGATAATCTTTTAGATATTGTCTGAAAGACGGCACAGTGCTAAATGCAAAATGCAACCATCTACACTCTTAAAAATAAATGTGCTTTAATGGCACTAATGGTTAAAATCCAGAGAACCTTTCTAAGGTTCTTTACAGTGGAAGATTATTTAAAAGATTATTCACTCTAAGAAAAAAATCGTTGCTTTAAGAACTGTTCACTAAAAGATTTTGGGAAAGCGAAAATGGTTCTTTTATGACATTGATATAAACTTACTCACATGCATTCACTGTGTTTGGCTGACCAATGTTTTTAATAAGACCTTTTTTTTCTCTGTTGGTGATTGAAGACACCAGCTACACCTGATCTTTTTGTAATTGTAATTAATTAGTGTTTTGTTAGTCTTGCTGTGCCTTAATTAGTTAGCACTGCCCAGTAGAGAGAATGAGAGGCAGTACCTGCTACACCGCAAAGAATAATTAGAAACCGCTATAAGCTAATGCTGTGAAGTTAACCCTACTTTGATATGCTCGTAGGTTCCTTTGATGCATTTGGGTGTACGGGGAAACAGGCAGCTTATTGAAGCATGGCAGACCACCTGAGAGTTGTTTTCTGGACTCTGGGAGGTCACCTGACACCAGTGCTCTGTAGAAGGTGCACCGCACTGGATTTCACGTGAGTTAAAGGACCTCTTCAATAAAACATCACCAGCTTTCAATGGTGCACGCTTGAGCTGCTTGTGTAATTGACTTTTTTGACTTTTTTTTTTGGATTTGCATGTACTCTCCAAAAGTACCTCACCTGGCAAGTATCGTTCTGCTCCGAAATTACAGTAGCGCTGTGTTATATTACAAATAATAAGCACTCTCCGCTGACCACAGCTACTCGTAACGTCTTAATTTAAACTCAC
This sequence comes from Enteromius radiatus, assembly GCA_032357445.1. Lineage (NCBI taxonomy): Eukaryota > Metazoa > Chordata > Actinopteri > Cypriniformes > Cyprinidae > Enteromius > Enteromius radiatus. The sequence goes on along the minus strand of JAUCMS010000022.1, from coordinate 9,290,211 downwards.
CTCTTAGACAAGCCATAGAAGCCTTTTAAGATCCATAGAATTTAGATCTCATTATTCTCAAAATATCTTCTTGTATGTTCCACAGATCAAAAGATCTTACAGCTTTGGGATGACACGAGAGTGAGTAAATTATGAAAGAATTACTTTAATATATTTTAATAGCTGTAAAGGTCTCTCAGATGAAATATGAGATTGGAAAATACTGTTTCTCTCTCTCTGTTCTGTAGGTGAAATTCAATATGTGCAAACCATTTTAGCCATCTTAGGAGTGAGGAGACGAATCATTTCTGTTCTGAATGAATGATTCGGAGCCAGAGGTGAATCATACAGGGGTTTGTTTGTATCTGTGCCTCTGATCCCCCTCTGATAGTCCCTACACTGCGCAACATCTGTCACGCCGCGTGCCACAATCGCTCACGTAGAGCTTTAGGTGATGCTGGTGTATGGTTATTCCTGCCACACGGTCCACATGGGCATCCCCAACGCCAGCGCTCATTAGCAGGCAGGTGGCGTTAGAGATTTGACTGGGGCCGAGACGAGGAATAGAACCTGGCAAAGTGGGTTGTATGTCCGCATCGGGTAATCCCCGCCAGATTGCCAGGATATCAGAAGTGACATCACAAAGCCAACAAAAATTAGCATTCCTAATGGTCTGCCAGGCCAAACATTATTCTTCATGATGAGAAGCAGTCATGCCTGCCCAGGGCTCCTGACGATTTGGCCAAAAGCAGTGGAGGCCCCTGAGCTCTCAGCTTCAGCCAAAACCAACAGGCACTATTCTCCAACCCATGAAGACCAGTTCTACTCTACTGACAAGGAAGTTCCTGAGGAAAATCCTTGCTATATTCCCGTCTCACCGCTGATGCCTTCAGATTCTAGAAGATATTTACCTGAATGGAATAGAAGATGCTCTCACCTGGCACTTGGTAACCAGTGAAAAACACCATGACTAGATTTAGAAGCTAAAACCGAGAAAGATCAATGAGAGGAGAGGGGGAGAGTGGCAGATTTAATTAATTACTGCATATTAGAATGTTTGTTTACAAAAGTGAACAGTTACAAGGGGCCTGATGGTAATTAATTTAAAACGTACTTCCCCCTGTCCCTGCCTCACGTCGGCACTAGACGTGGTTGTTTCATGGCAGGTAAGCCTACGTCTCATTGGATTTCCATCAATTGCTCAAAGGTGTGTTTGAAAACAAAGATGCATGGTACGCAAATTAGCCTGAATGTTAACACGATTGCATATTAAGAAATCTAATTAGTATTCAAGGGAATCAAAAGGGAAGAGCCGCATGATGTTGTGATAATGCACGTCTAAGGAAAATTTCACAGTTTTGCACCTAAACCGTATTTGCTTTTTCATTCTCTGTTGTATGAAACTTTACATTTGAAACAGATCTGACTTCATTTTCCCAACAGTGACACAGTGGTTGCGCATCTGTGTGTTTTCAGCTGTGGTCAGGACGGTCTCTCGAGGTCCCCCTCCAGGACAATGATGTATTTTAGTCCCCTAAGAGGTCAGATGGACTCTGTCCAGAACATCACCTGCAATCAATAGTGTTGGTAAACCAGGCTCAACTGAGTGGCCATGAAGACTCCCCTTATAAGCACGCTCACAGAGAGGCCGGCATGGCCCATTGCTTTGCTAAAACCACAACCAACATCCTGACACACACACACACACACACACAACACATGCCACCACTCTGAAAACAAGTGTTGATGACAAAGAGAAGAAAAATAACAGCACCTCAGCGGTAAGTGGAGAGCCTCCAGGTGATGAAATCCTCTCTAAAGTGACACAAAATTGAGGCAAATTGACAGCTATGTGAATGTGTTTATAAATGCTAGTGTGTGGCACTGCTGTGGTGCAATGAGTCCACTGAGTGATAATTAGATTTTATAGCTAGATAGTTATTTATTATTAAGATTTATTTAACTATTATAATCAACAAAAATTAAAAACTAAATCATTTAGAAAACATTTTAGTTTAATTAAATACATTTATAAAATAATGTAATTCATTAAATTTATTTTATTTTATTTAACATTCATTTTCAATTTATTATTTCTTTTTTTACTAAAATAACTTTTAACTAAAATTAAAATGAAATTAATATTACAAAATAATTTAGTTAATTTAATATATGATTATTATTAATATATTATTATCAATATATGATAGTAATTATTAAAGTGATTATTCAAACTATAATAGTATATCAATAATAGTAAAATACCGATTCAAATGAATTGTTGTTTCACAAAAATTGTGCATAAATATGCGTTATTCCTTAAGTCATTATTCTTGCTCTTTCTCTAAAAATGTTTATGTATAATTGCATTATTTCTCTTTATTCTTTATATTTAAAAAAAAACAAAAAAAACATTTATTCATACAGTACAAGTCTGATAAATGAGAACTAATCTCAATTAAACAAAATTGTTGCATTTTAAAAAAAGTAAAAAAACTAGTGCTGGGCAATGATTAATCGCGATTAATCGCATCCAAAATAAAAGTTTTTCTTTACATAATATAT
>JAUCMS010000022.1:9217957-9273510 GCA_032357445.1 Enteromius radiatus | reverse complement strand
GTAGCCAGAAAGAAATGCTAATTCTAAAGAAAAACATCAGATGTACTTAGAGGCTTTTGCATCTGAACTCTTCATATGTTTATATACATATACATTTATGAATTACACCATTTTCAAGCACCTTTACAACAAATTTATTACATCATAATTGAGAAAAATATTAACATCTCTAAATAAATATTTGTATTAATTACATTTTTTAAATTTAATTATAGTAAAATAATTTTACACATTGCTTATTAGCAGAATCTGCAGTGCATAATTGCATTTTGCTTTATTTATTTATTGAGTGAAAGATTTTTGTAAGTTGCTTATTACCAGAACCTGCAGTTCATTTTGTGTATTCATATATTTGCTTTATTAATTAGCTCTTTTCAGTCAACCTTTACAACACATTCTACACATTAAAAGTCATTGTTCTCCTGTGGTCCATTGTAACTGTATAACAAGGCTGTGTTGATGTCTGAGTGTGAGGTCATCCTCTTTGATGTTTCAGTATCCGTGGTGATGAGGGGATCTGCTGTGGTGACGCTGGAGTTGCCACGGGGACTTTGTTTGTGTTTAATTTCCTCGCTGGCTATTGTTTAGCGTGGCTGTGTCTAGAGAGGAGGGGGATCTGAGGCCGCTGTCACAGAAAGTCGTTCTACATGACCTCCTGTAACCTTTCCTCTGGACCTTCGTGGCATCCCATTGACTGCCTCAGCTGATGAAGATATTTCCACATTCACATGCAGAATTGCCTGAACATCAAATAGGTGATGCAGATTAATGCACGGACATGTTCAAATTCTATAAAGAACAAATAAGACTGCCAAATGTGCAATGCACTGGCCCAACTTGTAATATATGGGTTGAATAAATTGTTCATAGGCCTTAAATCCTTTACATCGTAAAGAATTAAAGTGCACCCAGTCGTATTCCACTATGGTGCTGATGTTCACTTAAAATATGATGATATAATGATATTGCTCACAGTATCAATCTATTCCATTTGATTGCTTTTTTGAGATGGGCTCAAAATCCATCTAGGAATAATAGCACAATCTACCTCTTTATATTGCATGTATTTGTTACCTTTAGCCCAGTAGCAATAAATTCAATCTAGTCTCTTGGATTTGGACCACTGACCACTAGGAACTGGTCACAGTGAGCTGCCACAGACCACTTTACCTCCACCTCAACGCAATGACAGCACCACAACACACACACACACACACACACACACACACACATAACCCCACATATTCATTCCCTACACAGTTTTTTTTTTTTTTTTTTTTTTTAACTTTTATGAAATCACATTTAGAAGATATCAGTCTAAATCTTTTTAAAGTTTTTGGTGGGTCAGTAGAAACCTTGCCTGTATTTTCATGTGGTCTCAGTTAAGCAGATCCAAGAACTATTGATGTGCTGTTCGAAAGTACAGTGTAAAAATTATGTTTCAAAGATTTGAATGAAAAAGAAAATACTATTTCATTTTTTTTCTACTTCATAAATATTTGTTTAATTCAATGCTTTACTTGCTGTAATTGTTTGTGAAATTGACCAGCAATTTCTGAAGGAAAATGGTTATTACACCATTTTCAGTGTAATTTTTGTTTTAAAAACAAGTCTATTTTGCTCATTAAGTATGCAAATACAGTAAAACAATATTACAGTTAAATATTAGTACAATTTAAAATAATTATTATTTTCCTATGTTGATATATTTTAATATATGTTATTTATTTCTGTGAATTTTCACTTCATCTTTCAGAAATCATATAACATGCTGATTTCCTGCTTACTAAACATTCCTCCCCCCCAAAAGAAAGTCATAGTTTCTGTAGCCATTGTTTTAAAACTAATACATTATTATGGTAACTTCCAAAAATACAATTATTTTTCCCTCTTGATACTTCTTACACAGTTTACACGTAGCAGGTTTTGACGCTCTATTTTGAAGTCGAGTCGTTGCGTGTGGAACACATGTTGCTAGCAGAACAACAGCAACTTGACATTTAGGAGTCAAAATCGAGCGAGTAAATTATCTTCTCCTATTATTGTGATCATTGTTTAATATGTCTACAGGGAATGTCAGTCTCTGAGCATCTCACTCATTAGTTTTTAAACTTCGCGACATATTGTTTCCTGCAAGTACAAACATTCAGAAAGTAAATTGCTTATGAGTGATTACTGTCTTTCATTACTGTTCCCACGGGAGCTGCTAATGGAGCCCAGATGGCAAAGTAAAGCCACTTTAAGAAGAAAATAGAAATCAGTGACATCAGCCTATACATTTCCCTTTTAAGGAAACTTAAATGTAGAGTTAAATGATAATTTAGTGCTTATCATGAAAGGTGATCTTAAAATCTTTTCATTCTGACATGTGAAACTGTCATTGAGGGTAATGCCTGACTTTATTTTCCAACAGAGCTAAATGTTTGGTTAAAATTAAAACAATGCATTGAGTCTCTGATCTGCCACCTTTACAGTTTAAAAGTCAAGCTTTTTTTTTTTTTTAATCTCATGATTGACATGACGAGGCAAAGCTGATCAGTACACTAAACTATGCCTTTGTATTCTTGCTGGAAATGTTATGAAGTAACTAGCACGGCAATTAGAATGCTTGCGTTGTAAATGAAAAATGCAGTGACTCCCGTGACAGTGATGTATTCTACATTGATCATCCTCTGTAATTTTGACTCGCTAATTAATCAACTTTATTTATGCGGTAAGGAAAAAAAATCCTAATGAGCAAAATGCCTCAGCAATCCAGGCGCGCTCAATCATATAAACTTTTAGAAATATGCTAAATATGTACATACTTTTACATAGGATAATTAACCATTTTTAAAACAATGTAGGCAATATGGAGAACCAGAGAAAGAGTAACATACACTTGAGAGACTTTGACCAGCTTTTCATTAAGATTACTGCTTCCATAAAGTAAATAGATTTAGTCTTATATTTAGTGATTATCCAGCGTTGAGTGAAACTGTCCATGCACTAGCTACTTGAGAATATGTGAAGGACACTTTTTGAAAAAGTATTTCCGTTTAACATTGTTTTTTATTTAAATTTGCAGTGTTTTCTGACTAATCCTTGCAATGTAACTTTTTCTATTGGAAAATATTTTCTTTTACTGTTCTTGTGCGTATTTTGTGTACAGGAGAACTTCAAAACTTATGGTAACCACTGACCAGACTTGACTTCTAAGGCTTTGTGTAAGACTTGGTATAGGAATAGGAACAACTTTATAGCCTAGCACAAATCTACTCCAAAGTCTTTTAAAAAAGTTTTTTTATAAATTGACTGTCACTTAAATTCATTAGACCTCTAAATGGCCTCACCTTTCATTGTAATGCATGTGCTCCAGACCAATATATATCTATATATCTATATATGCACACCCTCAACCCAAGGATCTTTGCATTGGGCAGCCCACCGTATTTTATGCAGTTTCTCTTGTGTTCATTTGCATTTTTATGCAAGGTTACACACAGGGGCTCGATTACCATCGTGAATAGATTAAGGAAACTATCAATCACGTCTCCTGTCGGACACAATGAATCAGACACACTGCTTACCTTAAAATTGGAGATGTGGACAGAGGACTGTCTATTCGGAGAACGATGACCCCGGTTATGATCCGACAACTGTCTTGCGTTCGGGTGAACCCTATTAAGAATAAAGTTTTAAAACACAGACGTTGGAGAAATTGATTAAATTAAAAGCTATAGCTCACTTTTTACAATATGGTGCCTGTTTTTTCTCTTTACTGATACTCTTCATTTGTCAGCTTATAGAATAGAGAAGCTGTTGCTTCTCTGTAGCTACTGCATTATTTCTAGGGCGAGAAGGCTTAAAACTTCAGGCTAATGATAACAAATGACAGCTAATGAGTTGTCCAAACATAACAAATGAAAAGAATTAAAGGCTTAGAAGCACCACCGTTTCATTAAAATGCAATAAGGAAAGGAAAGATTAGGTTTATGGATGAGTGAGGATTTTTATTGTGTAGGTTTGGTTCGAAAATGGAAATTTACAAACAAGGGGAGAGTCATGTTTGGTTAGCTGATGGGACGTGAAAAGTACCTATGCAATTTAGCCTACTTTGGCATACAGGGGATTTTGCACTGATCTTGTGTGATTCGGGAAGTCTCGCCATTTTAATGTTTGTTTTTCATGGTTTTTGGCCATTGTTTTTCTCCCCCCTAAAGTCTTTGCACTCGACATTGAGCACAATATCATTTATCTTTATGATTGTATTCCTTGAGTAGCAGTTTTCTTAACAATAATCAATACTGAAGTCGCCATTGGCCAAAGCGACCAGAAGAGCACAGCTGTATGAAGAAGGGGGAGGTGAGGGAATTCTTCCACTGAATTGACCTTGTCAGTGTAACAGTGCTGTTTGAGTTTGGCCCTGAGCATTCAAACACGCTCTCAATCACCCCTGGAACCCAGCAGTCCACACTTGGCTGCAGTAGTAGCCCTTCGCTATGATCTCAATTTGTATGTTGTCTCGGGCTGTTACGACTTGACATGGTAAAATGAATGGATTGATCTATCGTTTGAGAATATCTCCTTCCTGGAGGCGGGATAACTTGTTTTTGAGACTTGTGTGAAGAATAAATAATTGGAATGAAACACCACAAAACATCACCAGACGTCTATAAGCCTAACTTTGTTGCAGGCTAAACTAATTACCAGGAATAATTTAAAGAACGGCTTGAATGAGGATGATGATATTCTTATTATTGGTCTGTATTATCAGATATAGCTTCTTTTTTTTTAATCCTCTTATCCTAACAGGCAAATTATTTTCTTGTTTTTGAATAATTTAGTTAGACTCGTGCTCAGTACAGTAGATTATTATTCAGTTTTGCTCTATTTGCTCGATTTGCATAAATTGAATTTACATTGATGTATTTTGTATGTTTTTCACATTGCCAGGCCCGGCTCATTTGTGTAATTTTGTTTTTATTCCGCAGCAGCTCTACAAACCATATAGTCTCTGCCGAAACACTGTCTTAACTCTTGACTGCGTTACATCTGTTAATGAGCTCGCGTTTTCGGAATGCCGTTGTGAATTACTTTGCATGTTTTTAAAATGCCCGGCACAGAGTGGGTGCTGTGTGCTACCCATCTTCCTGCAGTCTCCCATAGGGAGTGGAGAATTACACTTATGTTTACTGCAGAAAAGGAGGCGTGCTCACAATTAGATTGCAATAGAGAGCCCAGCAGTCTGCTAGACTTCATGCCAGGATTTACAGAATGAATACATTCAGCCTTTACACAAAGTCAAAAGGGGCTTCATTGTGAGGGCTGGTTTGTAGCTCAGTGTGATGAGTCAACATTGGATAGCTCATAATAGTGCTGCATTACTATTCATTATCCTATGGTAAAATACACACATTTGAAGGGCTGAAGGGAGAATTCACCCCCAAATATGAGCATTTTGGCATCATTTACTCACCCTTATGTTGACAGTGTAAAGAATATTTCAGTACTTCTTGTTCATTCAGGAAAACTCTTATGCTCCAAGAAATAATGTACGACTTGACTTGACTTTTCCAAATTCAAGACTTTTAAATCAAATCAAAACATTCATCAAGGCATGCGTACACACAGTGCATCAAATATGGCCATCCAAATGCTCAAACGTCATGATGTTTGGTCACATTAAACACAAAAACCAGTGATGTTTCACATTGATTGACAGTTCTGGTTGCCATATTTGATGTAGTCTGAACGAGTTGATAATTGGTTTTGGTTTGATTTGAAGGTGATGTATGGCTTATATGAAAAACAAAGTGATTGTGTCTCTTCAGAAGACTGAACGGCAATTAATTTCACACTAACTTTATGTCCTTTTTGAGAGCTTGAAAGTTTTTGACCTCATTTCAGTGTTTAGTTTAGTATGTTTTTACTTAATATTAACTATAACTCTCTATATATGAAGAGTTAATTTGCAAACCATTTTATGTAATTGTGCATTTCAATTCAATTCAAACTGCAGTTGGGTTATTTTGATTAGGTTAAATAATAACTAAAAAATACAGCTAACTAACACAACAAAACACAATTAAAACATTATAAAATAAATGATAAAAAAAAAATCATGAGTTTTAATTCTTGCTTTAGTTTTAGTCGTTTTTGTACTTCTTTTTAAACTTATTTATTTCAGGGCCCAAGGCCCAAAATATGTATATATTTATATCCAAATGAAAAACCTACGAAACTTGTCTTATTTTTTCTTGTTTTCTTTTATATTTCAGCTTTCCAAAATTCACTTACTTTCCAAGGTTTATCACCAAAATGTTCTAGTTTTTAATCGTTTCACCTTTAGTTAACAAAAGCAAAACTGCTTTGTTGACTTTCATTGTATAGACAAAAATTTTCTTTCGTGCTCCACAGAAGAAAGTCATTTACACAAATTAGAACGACATGGTGAATAATAGTGAACAATATAAGTGAACATATGAGTTTTAAGAGTATTACATATGTATGTTTTTGTGTTTGTTTGTGAGTGTGTGTGTCAGGATGAGAGAGCCAATATCAGCAGTCACTAAATCATCCTGTAATCAGCTCTCTGTGCGGATCCATCCATGCATGTTGAGAGCGGAGTCTTAGCGTGGCCTGCCTGTGAACGCAAGCCCCCCCCTCTCTTAGCCGACCCCATCTGTAGCCCATCTCCTTCTGCATTATCTGGAACCTATAAAACTCCTGAGCGGCACAAAAGAGTTAATGATTCCTTTTGTTTTGTGGAGGGGGGACGGCGCACGGGCAAATGACAACAACAGATCCATCAAACTTAGCGGCGCTGGGCATATCAGCACTTTCTCTTCACCGCTGAAGTGCACATATTGCGCGCTGCCCCTCCCCCAGGAGTGGCAAGCGGACCGAGGGGACAGGGCAGCCCTTCGGTGGCCAGCCAGGACTTGATAAATGACTGGAGCAAACTTCCCTGTCGCCAGCCGGAGAGGAGCCCCCCTGCAGTGAGCTACATCATCCTAACAGCATTATTCTTTGTATGCTGTTTGTCGATAAAGCCACCCCCCCATGATTGGCGTGGTAACATGGGCAGGTTAATTGGAAGGCTGAACTGTGAAATGGCACGGGAAGTGCACAGATATTGTCCCCACACCATAACATATGAAGAGTGTGTATCTGTCTATCGATTACATGCTGGGTTCACGGCACCACCGTGAGCCACAGATGATTGGAGATGGGTGATAAATGTATGCGGGGGAAAATGTATGGACACTGGTGCCATGGAGGCAGACTCTAGACAGAACTTGGTTCAAGCTTTTGGGATATATTAGTTTTATGTTTTTATATCTTAAAGTGGAAATTCACCCAAAACTGTCAGCATTTACTCAAACTAACGACACTTTCTATCCATATGACTTACTTTTTTTTGTGCTTTTCCATACTAAAGGTCAATCATTAAAGTAGTATATACTGTACATTACATAACAAATGCAATAATTCACGTTTTTCATCAAAAATCTGCTATTAGTTTTTCCTAGTGAGAAGTAGGTTGTCTAATTCTTGAACAAATTCTTAATTTTGTGTCAGGTTCATGAATCAGTGGATTTAGTTCACAAAGCTGATTTGAATGATTTGTTTAAAAACTGAATATATATTTTGAACAAAATATTTTATAAATCCATAAGACTAATAAATAGAATAAAATACACTTTGCAGGAAGTATGGTGTTATTTTAGTATAATATTATTGTAATAAGTAAGTAAGTTTTAAAATTGTGTGTGTTTGTGATAGTCTTTACTTAATATGATATATATATATATATATATATATATATATATATATATCATGATATTTTTAATATGGTATTTAAGTATAGTACCATTAATATATATGGTTTATTTCAGTTTTATCAGGTTAAAATGAAAATCAGATGAGTGTGTCATATTGTAATAAATATTTTATCTTCATTTTATCAACTTTATTTTTTAAGGCAAGATATATATATATATATATATATATATATATGTATTTATTTTTAAATGTATACATTTGGTTAATTGAAATGTCATTGATATATTGATATAAAAAAGTAACATTTTCCACAGAATCAGCTTCAGAATAACATAATTGACAGAATTTGTATTTCTGTGTGAACTGTCTCTTTAAAAATGAGTGTCTGAAACACATTTTCTTTGACTCTCTGAGACAATTTATCACAAGATCTACTGCATGTAAGACAGTGCTGAAAATGCATTTTCCCAAGGGCTTAACTGCATTTTGGAACAGCACTAGTGTCAAACAGGCATGGCAATGTTTTGTGTCTGGACTCTTACCTGTAGCAGCTCTCTTTAGACAGTGATCCTTTGCTTCAGGAGGCCTTTTGATCAGAGGGCCATGCCTAACATCAGATGGAGGACACTTGATACCAGACAGAGGAGGTAATATAACACAACGTCCTCCTCTAGAACTTTTGCTCCCTGTCTTGCGTGTCTGGCCACCCTGCTGCCTGATGCTATCAGCAAGAGAGAAAGACTGACAGTAGCCCGGTGCCAAAGGATAGGACATAGGCTTTTACAAAGCTTGACAGGGGTCAGGTATTTAGTTGCTGTGCATTTTTTCCCTTGAGAATTTCCCAGCCAGAGCGTAATATAAATTCGATAGCCTACACACGCATGTCATTTGGCTCGTGCTTGTGTGCTTGTTCATCTAAACATTTGTGTGTGCTGTATGTTTCCATGTGTCTGGCTGATCGGGTTTGTTTGTTTTCCTTTCCTTAACGTGTCTATCTGTTACACAAGTTATCTCTCTTCACATAAATGAAGCATTACGTGGTCAAAGTGCAAGCATCTCGGCAGTGTGTTACTTCAATTACCTTCCCATCATTCCAGGTAGCACCATGATTCATTGTTTGGGTATCAAGAGTTTCATTAGTTTGATTCCTTAACCTAGATATATAGCTTATTAATTCTAATTTAGTCCCTCACTTCATTTTTATGTGTTTTAGTCACAAAAAGGTGGGCTTTCTATATAGAGACCTAAAGTTTTATTTATTACTATATCATATTTGATATAGGATTTTTTTAAAATGAAGAATATTATTTTATATATATATATATATATATATATATATATTAAATTTCATGGTGAACATTTACTGTACTGAAGCAACTTATTTTTTAGAAAAAAACATTAAAATGTGAGTATTCCTGAGTGTTCATATTTCCTTGTACATCTCTCACTCATAATTTTATTGCATTGCATAATTTGTCCCCCCCCCCCCCCACGATGAAAACTACAGAGCTTAGATCATAAAACTAGGCATGTAAATATAATCATACAATGAGATCATAATTATTGGGAGATATACAGTGACAGATTCTATACAGTGATGTCTAAATGCATTTAATGTATGCTAAGTAGTGTGCAATAAAGATCTAATTTATTTACATGACAAGCTATAAGAATTTATTCTTACCTTTTTGGCCACAAAATACTGGAAAATGTACTAAATTAAATATTTTTTCTCAGTTTGGGCATCAAATTCTCATATATTCTCCTATATAATATATATGCCATTAAAACCTGATATATATTAAAAAATAACTTATTTTTTAGATTGTCTAAACGTTCTATTTTTTAAATGATCGAATTAAGAGTGACTGTTAATATGGCTTGTTTTAAGGATCCAGTATTCTAAAATAGACAGGATGTATGGTTTATTGGCTCCGCAGTCTGTGCCACACACTTTATAAATATTTTTTGGATGTTCACAGTGGGACAACAGACAAATCGCTTTGACTTTGAGATCAATGTTGTCGTCGATGCAACTTCTGTCGTCTTTTACTTCAGTACATAGTCAGATATCGTCAGCAGGACAACAATCAAAGCATCTTGCAGTAGCCTCGAGATCCATGTGTCCGCTTCATCTCCCGTGGTCTGCCCGTGTGAATGGGTGGAAGGCCCCAGCAGGCAGCGTTCTGGCCGCCTCCGTGCTTCCTGGGCCTCCTGGGGCCGGGTGAGTCTGCCTCCTCTCTGGGTGGATGGGAGGATGAGAACGTCCCTCGCTGCACAGCGCTGGGGTCCAGATTGCTATACTGGGACAGTCTGGAGGTGGGCTATGGCACTCCAATTCATCTCCTGCTGTAGCTCAGCGACGAAAGCGCCTAGTGCCCACTTCTCATCTGTGGGAGCACTCAGGAAGATGGATTGGTTGGCCGGACCATCAGAGGAGGCAAAGCGTGTGGCTAAGAGCCTATGTAGCACGTGGCTGCTCTCATATGCAAGTTTGATGAAAGACATTCACAAACAGAGTCTGGGGAGCTTCTTCTGTATCAGATGTCTCAAAGTGGCGTACACTTTGGAGCAGGCGAAAGTATGAAAGCGGCACACGCTGGCACAAGCCATTCATCACTTGCTTTTCACTTTTATGGGGTGCTTCGAATACGCCGTTCAGCGGTGGCTTTCACTAGGTTGGAAATTAAGATGCTTCCTTAAGTCTGTTTCGGTGCCTTAGCACGTTCCACCTTGCTCGAGCCGCTGCTCATAATTACATGGGCATGTCCAGAAAGACAGACTAAATTACACACAGATATAAGATGAGGTGCTATCAGTAATATTCTTATGATGTTCCTATTAATCAGCTTGGCTGGTTTTTATCACAGTCTGCCCGGCCCACCACTGGCCAGGCAATAATCAGAAATACATAAAGAAATTCCAGTCGAGCCAGGACCCAGCTTTGTCTTATTATGGAATAAACCTTGTGGAAAATATCGGTTCATCCCCAGAAGCGGCTACAAATTGGTCCTGCGTGACACGCTTGGAATTTCCGCCACATTCCATGACCTAAAACAAAAATGACATGAACATTGACAAATTTGACAAAGAAATTTGTGCAAAAAACAACCTCTATTTGGTCAGCCAAGCAGCAAATATGTCGGATGATATGCTTTATTAAGCAATCCATTTTTCAGCAATAGCGGTGCCATCTGCAAAGGTTAGCGTGCATCAGCCTACAGAAATTTCATCTGCCTCTCTGGGCCTCGGCAAATACTCCGGCACATTTTTCATGTACATACAATTTTGGATGCAAATAGAATACTTGATGAAAGGGATGACCTTCTGAAGTGACTCCTTGGCAGTAAGGTAGGACGGAACAGGCAGCAGGAACAGAATGAGTTACTGCCCTGGCTGATCCAGCAGCACTGTAATATATGACTACTGTTCACACACAGAGTGAAAGCTCACCCCCACCCCACTCTGCTACATCTCGTTTTGCTGTGCCTGGATAAAGAAACTTGGCACAACTTAAAGGTGATATTCTTACAGTTTTGCCTAAAGACCCATAGAAAGTTTTTATTCTGCCTTTTTAAGGTCTTTTAAATGACGACGGCATGTACATTGTGTAGACTTCAATTAAAAACATAAATATAGTTTCCAAATATGAAATATATATATAAAAAATATACATTCATAAAATTGGACAAAAAATGTATAATAAATGCTTTGATGTGGTTGAAAAACGTCTCTCATGCTAACACTTTTTATTTGATAAAAGTAAAAACAACATTGTGAAATTTTTTGATATAAAGGAAAAGGACTGATTTGTATTTTTAAAATCATCCTGTGATGATTCAAAGAAGTTAAAACTTAAGTCCAGTGGTATAGATTAAATCAATAGCGATATGTGTATAACATTTTTGTATAAAAACAAACTGGAAATAATGTTATATGCCATCTCTAGATTTGTTGAAGAAAACTCAACAACATTTTATATGTAAGTCTTAAACCTGAACAATTCCCATGACAACCTAATTCCTTCAAAACAGAATAATTTGAGCTATATCTACGTTCATTTTAACTCTATATTCTGTATATCAACAATTGGTAGGCTAGTGTTTCGTTTTTTTTTTCCTTTAGAGAAACAAAGCTAGTGCCATACTTAATTAACTCTGTTAAATCTTCTGTGCTATGAAAGAAACAATATATATATATATATATATATATATATATATATATATATATATATAAAACTGCCGTGTCTAAAATATTTCCACCCGTAAATTAGTTACTGAATCTAAGCAGTTGTTTTTTTTTCGTCACCCATGATTGTGTCACCATGTAAGCAATGCTCTAGCTGCTCTGTCTTTGTTGTCGGAGGTTTAACAAATGGACAGTCAGACAGCTAGTGTTCCACTTACTCAGAGGTGTTGGTCTCATCTGTATTGTGGCTGGCAGCACAGTCATCTTCATTCTCTTTGTCCTTACTGAGGAAGGTGATCTATCAGACCACAGACATCATGGTGAATCTAGCTGGCCTCTGCCTTCTCCCATTTGAATTGAACACACAGTATTTTAGTGCTCTGCAAGCGTTCCTCTAACCAGGACAGGATTGAGAATGAGTGAGCTGTCCTTGGCTTGTATTACTGTCCCAATATGATTGAGTTCCTTTGCTGGAATTGAAGAAAGGATGAAAATTGAGGACTTGACTTTCTGAGCCATGTGTTTCAGTAGGAATCAGTAATCTCATTTCCATCTAGGTCATTTTACCCGTCTTTTATATTATGAGTAGTGAAGTGTTTCATAAAAACTTTATGGAGGATTTTAAGCCGACATTATGAACAAGATTAGCTTTCTGAATGTATATAGTCTCATCTGCTGTGAGCACGAAACCATTAGGATCTCATTTTATTACAACAGCTTCATTATTGTTTTTGTTGTTGTAATTTAAGAAGTCTTATGCACTGAGGATATTTAAAACGCAGTGGTTTAGTACTGATCAAGAATGTATGTTTTGTTTGTATTCCCAAACAGAGCAAGTTCTGGTATTCTAAGTCTTGTAGGGGGATGATCACAGCGCGATAATTCGACTGACTAAGAAGTTCCTGCTTCAATGACTTTGTCCCACGGAGGGACACGACTTCCAGACCCCTCAGATTGATTGTTTACTTGGGTGCTGAGGGAGAAGAGCATCTAGCGGTTTCCCAAGGTGAGCGTTTTTCCAAACACCTGCTGTTAAATAAGCGGGGCAGACCTCTGGCCGGCTCTCTCCGGCCAGGGGAATACACTGGCTTTGTCTCAGTGATGAAGGACTAGAGCTATTTATCCACCCCCCCATTCTCTGGATGTGTCACCAGCGAGGTGCTTAGGCTTGAGTGTTATATATAGACTTCCTCAGCCTCTAAATAGAAATGAAATGGGATTGCCAGTGTTTTTGTTGGGCCAACATCGGAGGGAAAAAAATTAGAGATCCGCTCGCTGTGTATTTCATCACCTGCGAAGCCAATGAGGGAGAGCGCCTTGTGCCCGGTGACTGCAAACTGCGCCCAGGTTACTGCACGCTACAGTAGCCAAGAATGTGTGGTTCTGTAGATGATTAAATCAATACAATTTTGACAAGACATGTAGGAACATGCCTCTTTATTTTACGCAGTTCCTTCCCCACCGTCAGGGGGCATTTATCACCCAACCCCAGCCCCGTCATCTAATGGAGATTGTTCTTTAGTCTGCACTTGATCGAGAGGCGGGATTATGATGCATGTTGATAGTTTGCCGAGATATTGACACAGGGACAAAGAGCACAGCCTGCAGCCGCTAGCCGGTCTATTCCCAACACGCGGCGACATACGCACACAGCCATCGTGGAAGTATCCCCTGTGGATGATTCCCATTGATATCCCATTGATGAATCGGCCCAAGCTCCCGGGTGGCTGGAGGCGGTCGTTAAGACCCCTGCAAACTCATTCAGCTAGCGATTAACGCCACTGAGGATCTCTTCTTTATTTACCCTGGCCGTTTTCTCAGTGTGCTCTCCCACATGACTCTCCCAACACGTCCTTGGGACCTTCTCACAAAGGGTTGATGATAAAAGACAGCACGTGAGGGAAAGAACGGAGAGGGATAATGAATATGAAAAAGGGGGGCTGCATTGGAAAGAGGAATGAGTTGGGGGGGAGCTAATGACAGGTGTAGCTGTAAATTCTTCATTCTGCATGGGCTGATGGGAAGCGCTCGGCTGTGCGCTCGCCTGTGACTTTACAACTAATCCTGTTTGTAAGTTATTATTTATCTTCAGCAAACTTTGTCAAACTTGGGCTTTGATTTTTTTATTTTTTTCTCCTCCCTCCTCCGATTTCCCTCTTGTGGCTCGCTCTCGCACATGCTCCCCACATAATTTATGACTGCCTCTGGTCCTCATGACAGATTATTAAAAGTAGAATTAGTTTTTTGCGCTGGATTTTTCCACTGGGAATTGGGAAGGCAGTCCTCTCAGAGGAAGGTCTCTTACGAGGTCTCCATTACTAATAGAAGTTTTTTCCCTTTTTTTGATGGGGGTGAGAAGACTAATGATTTGAATTTACTGTAGCAGGCGTCACGTGGTTGGAAAAGCATCAGCAGACGAGACAAGAGGTTAAGTTCTTCCCCGTAGAGAGCTTTATTGGATTGTTTAGCAGCAGAAGGATAATGTTTTTGTCAGAGAATGCCGGAGCGAGCTAGTCTGGCTACGGAGAGAAGAAAGATGAAGAGAGCGAAAAAAGACAGAGTGAGAGCCAGATATGGGGAGACAGAAAAGAGCTTCTCTCTTATGTGGGTGGTTTATAGAGAGAGGGATAAAGAGACAAAGTGGAACCGAGACAAGGTTGTTTTTTTTGTAATGCAACTGGACAAACTTGAAGTTGCGATTTGGAGATTTCCAAATGCGATCGATTTCCTCTTTTGTTCTTATATTCTTTCTGTCATGCGTTCACATGCAAAAAAAAAAAAAAAAAATGCAGGATAGATGGGCACACATGCACACACGCACATACACACACACACACACACACACACACACAAAGTGCTATTTCCATTCACCTGATGGCCGTTTGGAGCTTGTTCTCCCAGCATGCTACTGCAGCATGGGAACCAGAGGGGAGTCACAGCACAGCTGAGAGCCTCGGCTTAATCTTATGCATCATTAAGCACTCAGCGGCAAGCCAGCGCTGTTCATATACATCATCCACGCTTAATAAACATAATGATGACATAAGATGTAATTCTAGATGAATTTTCATTTTATAGGGAAATGGAGAATTCCTGTAGAAAGGAAAAGAAAGAAAAAAGTAAATTATCAGGGAAGTACAAAATAAATGATGTTTTTTTCAGCAAGATGAATAGCGGTGTTTGGGGCTTTAGAGCGGGAGAGGAGAGAGAGTGTGATGCGGGAAGGGGATGAAGGGGCAGTGGAGGTGACTGGGAAAGGGAGGGGGTGGTGGGCACTGGCCATTTGTACGTTTTAATCGCGGGAGTCTGATAGACAGGCTGAGGGAGTCGGAGTGGGACTCATCCATCACGCGCACTGAAAATCAGTAGTATGAGAGGTAGAGTTTCAGCTCGGGTCGCCTTACAGGGGAGGAAATAGGATTCTGATGAAAGTGTGAGGGGAGAACGGCCCTAGACACTTGCCGGGGCAACCAGGGTCAGCCAAAGGCAGAGGAGACCTGAGATTACCACATCTGCTCAGAGAGCCACCCAGCTCGGACCCCTCTCTTGTAGCACGGCCCATGGCACAGCAATGAGCGGCACCCATGAATTAATGCAAAGAGGAGGGAGATGAATCACCATTTGAAATTAGTGAGCACTTTGAATTCCGACGGAGTGGGCCGGGCAAACTACTTCCCCTCTATCAGTGACTCTTGACACGGGTAGATAACAGCGCAGAACGAGCATCTACAAATCAAAGCGTAATTACGACTGCTGGCGTCCCATAAACGCTTTAGTCAAGATGGCCGCTCGGAGCAGTGCGCTGTTTGTACAGCTGTGTGAGCCCAAGCTTCAGATGCGGCAGAGAAGGAACGCCAGCAAGTGCACAGTTGCATGTCTGCCAAAAGGCTGAGGAAGTGGAATGCTCTGCTTCTGTCTAATGACTAACTAGAGCAGATCAGCCCCAATGCAACCTCCCAGATGCAGTACTGCAAAACATACAGTAGCTATTTTTTTTTTCCTTTGTTAATCAAGATGATTTTTGTTCAATATTCATGTTTTATTAATTTATCTGAGGTACACTGACAAATCTTAACATATGAAAGCCTATAGCATAAATCATGCATAACATATTTAAAAAATGTTAAAGATAAAGCCTTTTAAAGGATGCATAATTTAAAACATTTTTATACAAAAATAAAATATAATTATCTATCTATCTATATAGATAGGAACTTTTATTTCCTATAGATAGATAGAAACTTTTATTTAGTATATATATATATATATATATATATATATCCTACATAAAAGTTCCTATTTCTTTCAAATAAATGTTGCCCTTATGAATTTTTATTCATCAAAGAACTCTGAAAAAAGTCATGGATTCAAAAAACAAAACAAAAACAAAAGCAGCTCAACTGTTTCTTTTTTTTTTTGTATTTTGTTAATGAAAAGGCACAGAATTTGCATATTAGAATGATTTTATAAGTATCATGTAACATTGAAGACTAGAGTAATAGCTTCTAAAATTTCAGCTTTTCCATTTGCAATTAAAATATATTAAAACAGAAAACAGTTTTATTAAAGCGTGATAATATTTCACAAAATTACTTTTTTCACAGTATTTGTAATAAAATAAATACCACCTTGATGAGTATAACAGACTGCTTTCACCAATTGTAACTATGTACACATATACGTGTGTATTTGATTGGACATTTTACATTGTATAAAATGTTGCAGTTATGAATAAATAAATTATAATTGTACTGTATATATAGATTCTAAAAACTTTTTAATGGACATTTTAATTTTATAATCATTTAAATATTATTTGTATAAAAAAAGATTATAGAAATCGTGGTGCAATTGTGAGTTGAGAACTGTTTAGCACTCTTCTGTAGTGCCAGGAAATGTAAACTTGCTGCCAATGTTCAACTGGATCTTTTCCCAGAATGCAAGTCCTTGTTAATGTGGGCATACAGAGTTCTCAGAATGTATGATTTATGTAAATCATGAATTTATAAGTGCAAGAAAACAAAACAAGTGAACGAACAAAAGCGAACATTCTATGCAAGCTAACATCTCCCCCCTCAGCAGTTACAGTACACAACGGTTCATTTGATTTAGAGCATGTATTTAAAAATGATGCTATCAGAGTTATGCTGAGCTACATGTAAGACTGTAAGTGACTCTTTCATGGTTCTAAGGTGATGTCATTATGTGAAGCACCTGTTATGGAACATCCTGACAGAATCTAGTAATCATCCATTGACCTTGTAACTCCTCTATGCTGTGCTGTGTAACTCAGTGCTAATGGCTAAGCTTTTGATGTAATCTTGCTCTGAAGAAGTATAGAGCTGTTCCTGGCACCACTGGCATACTGCATCTTGTTTCTCCAACTATTAAAAGTGTCAGCAGTTGTCTTCTATTGCTTTTATATGCTGTTATTAACGACACAATGCTATCCGCCCAGAGTGTACATCTAATTAAAACCTCCAACAGTTATAGCAAGGAATGAATCCAAAAGATATGATATAATCATAGCAAATAATGTGTTTCTTTTTTTTTTTTGCACTGCCTTTGGAGGTTGGGTTGTAATGGGTTATCTGTATTCATACTGTGGGTTGTGAACCCATTCAATGATTGTTATAGAGCACTGTAAAAGTTGCGAGTTCCTGCAGCAGGTTTTATTACTACCAGCTCTCTTATTTCAAAGCCTCTTTTAATTTATTACAGATTGTTTATTTGTGATTAAGGTTAACTTATTGTAACCTCCTACAGCTAAACTTTGTAACTGTGGTGCACACCTGTCAATTAACAATTAGCATAGCGCTAGCAATGCCAAGGTCACAGGTTTAGCTTCCTAGGGAAGTGCTTGAACTGATAAAATGTAGAATTCGTAGGTCTCTTTGGAAAACAACAGACCTCATAAGATCCCAAGAAAATCTGAGAGCCATGTATATGTTTCCAGACGACTTAGATTTAGATTTAGATGACAGTCTGTGGGGCGGTATGAATGTATCTTTCTGCCGTAATGCATTTTTGTCTGGTTGGTTCCCCCCTCTTTCATTCCTGCCCTTTGACACGGTCATCTCCCAGAAGCCAAGCCTGCTGGCCTGCATTCAAGCCTCCTGTCTTAACCTGAAGAATTATGTGTGCAGATAATTAGCTCTTATAGGTACACTTTCCATTTCTTCACTTCACTAAGCACATCATCTTCCTTCCCTCTTTATTGTTTGCTTTGCTTTGTCAGATCGATGTCTTGCTACTGCATAAGTAGCAGTCATATCTAAAGCAACATAAATCACAACAAGGTTCCCTGTCGCAGCAGTCAACGTGGTGGGGAGCGTCTTTTTTCCGCGCGGCTCTCGGATCCGGGTTTGACTGTGCACTGTGTCTGTCTGTGTAGCGCTGTGCTCACTGGTCTTTTGCCATGTAAAATGGAATGTGATTACACAGTGCTTCGCTTTGGCTTTCAGAGGCTGTCAGAACATCAGGCATTTGTGTCAGATCCCTCTCCGCCCATCCCATAATATCCTCCTGCTCCCTTTGAGTCTGTTGAGGGGGAACTTATCAGATTATCCCCTATCAGGTGCCTTGGTGGGGAGCGGGTGGGCAGCATTTCTCCTGCCATTACTGCCAGCCCTGTGATCATGCCCCGCTAATGAATGCGCAAATGCAAATAGCCCTTCCCTGTAAAAGTTGACATTGTCTCCTGTGATAAATTTTCTGCTGAGGTAAGAGACAATTTAGAGTGGAATTACAAGCAGGCTCTTTGTCACTCTTCGGGTCCATTTACATCCGTAATTAGCTGTAATTCCACTGCACCCATTAGAGAGAGAGAGAGAGAGTCACCACTGAAACAGATAAGCAGTAAAAAGGGGCGAGAGAGAGGAAAAGAGAAGCGCCAGATCTCTTGATGCTTTGCACAGCGCCGTCAGCTGGTGATTTATATGCACCCCTACGTGCTTGTCGCCACGCCAATGGGTGTAAACATTGATTAGGAGCAGGAAATGAGGCACACACTTTGTCCTCTGTGTCAGGGTCTTTGGGTTGAGGAAGAGGAAGGCTCATGGTCTTAATGTGTACAGTCCTCAACACCTGAACGCATTTTAGAGGGTGGCGTTAGATACGCCTCTCAAGCATTACCCAAACAAACACATGACATTGTGCCACAGTGCTGCTTGAGTGACAAGCTCAAACTTGTCTTTGAGCATCTTTCAGACCTGTGACACTTGCACACGTGGGAGTCATAGTGCAAGCTTTTCCCTGCAAAACAAATGTGGCTTTGAGATGCACCAACGATTACTTGTTTTGTTCTACTGGTATGTTTTGAACACATCTACGAGTGTCACCTGCAACGGGAGGCGAATTAATGCAGGACCCCAGTATGTTGCCATGTATTTTCCCCTGCAGTGCACAAGGGGCCAAATAATCTGTAAAAAGGTCAAGGTGCACGTCTCCTTCCCTACTTCTTCACCCCTATCTAATGAAAGTGTTTCCTGCACTGAGTGCATGTGTACGACATCTATCTTAGACAATCCCCCCAAATCCCGTCATTACAAAGCTTAAGTGTTTCCTGAACCTTCTCCCATAATCCATTTGTAACAATAAAATGTTTTTCTTAGTGAATTTGGTAAACCAAAATGATGGGGAGGCTAATTTGAAACTGTAGCCTGCCCAGTTTTTTTGTTTTTTTAAAAATATGTTTTTATATAATGTAAAATAATAATAATAATCTAATCAGAACTGCACTTTAGCACAAAATCAATAGAGTGTTGTATTGTAGCCTATATTTGATTGCATGTATGTTTGAATTGTTTTACTGATACTACTGTAAAGCACTGATACTATTGAAAAGTGCTATAATATATAATTAAAATAAATTTGACTTACTTTAGAATTAGGTAGTTTATGTAGTTAATAGTGATAGCAGCACCTGATCAAAATAAAACAAAGCAAAAATTTGTATAAACGAGTCGAAAACTCAAAAAAAAAACTCTTTTTTTAATTTTTTTATTGTTTGTTGTACATGAATCGCATAGAATACAAAGTTCGAATGAATGAATCCAAACGCTGCATACAAGAGAGAACCATTTAGCATGAACCGATTCAATAGAATGATTCGGATATTATGGATTAACCGATTCACTAAAATGAATCACAAATGTATTGGAATGAATCGTAAATCCAATGAATCGGACTGTCTGAGAAATAGAGCGCCATTGAGGTAAACGCGTTTGATCCTCTTCCGTCGCACCATATGGCGCAGAACGATTCTTGGTGCCGATTCAGGCAAGTTTACATATTTGTGGTTTCTTTTTCTAACCTGGGGAGTAGCTAACAATGTGGTAGTTGCCGATTGATTGATGTAAACATTGGAGTAAACGCACATAATTATAAATGAAAAATTACGTTTATATGTTTGGTAGTGCACTGAATGTAAATCCTTGATGAAAAACGCGTTCCATTTCCCCGACTTCACCCTGTAGCCTATATTTTTGATAGTTGGTAGCAGCCCGACTGGGTAGGCCTACCTCAAAACCAGGGCGTGTTCGTTTTTCGTTCATAAGCTGCAAGCGCGATAGAACTGCGTCTTTGCAGTTTAAATACAACTATCATATTCAGCGCTGTTCTTTCGTGTTGAGAAACGATTCACTGCGCGAGTGAACTGTCAGAATGAATCGAAATGAATCGCGCGCTATTTATGCAAACCCTTATTAGTGATCATTCGCGAATGGTTACTTCTAAATCTAAAAATGAGTTTAGTAATGTTTTATTGCGCTGTAAAGGGTATAGCGATATTGTTAAAGTAGCTTGTTAACTGGATGAGCTACACCAGGCTACTTAAAAGCAGATGACTTTCATTAACAATATAATGAAAGGATTGAGTTTATAGTGTTGCTACCCTTGGTTACCAAAACTGGTAAACAGTGACCACTTTTTTTGCTTTTCCATCTCATTAATGACCTGTTAAACAATGCCCTTTCATTGACCATTTATTTGACCTCCAGTGGAGAGCTGTACCTGAGTGCTTTTGTAATGCCATCTTCCAGTGAGCTCTAATGAGGCTCATTGTGATGTCTAATTGTCTAGCAGACATTTAACACATCAAATATCGTTTGCTTGGATTCATTAACTATAATGAAGGAATCCACACTCCTAGATTCACCATTTTAAGCATCATGTATGCCCAGCTCTGCTTTGTTGATGCCAGCAGTTCCCCTCGCTCCTCTCTCTCTCTCTCTCTCTCTCTTTCTTTTTCCAGTTCTGTTTCAATCCCTATGTACCTTCTGGTCTGTTACCCTGGTGCTGTAAAACATAGATGCCTGAATTGTGCATTAGGGCACCATGATTACATCCATCAATCATGTCAGAGAATTTGGAAATGATGGTTTAATGTACCTTTTTAACTACATGTAACTTTGTTGCTGCCTCTGTACATATTTTTTGCCATCGATATGAAATGCACGAGAAGGAAGGGTGGAAAAAAGAGCAAAAACCCATTGTGTTTTTTCCCTGTCATTAAGCTGTGCCTGGGAGATGATGTGGAAGCCGTATGTGGTCCAGGGGAAGTATTTATGGCCCTGCTTGAATCTGGTTGGGCTTCGCTGATAGCTGAGATAATGGGAGCGAATGGGATGCAGCGAGCTGTTCTAATGGCACCAACAAGACATGGGAACAGCCAGGATAAATAAATGTTAGCCATTTTCTCTACTCCACGCCATTTGCATGTTCCATCATTAAAGCGGCTTAAATAGTTCTGATAATAGAATAATAATAAAAGTAACGGTTGCATTTAAAAAGTGGAAAGCAGGTCTTTAAATTTTCCTAATGTATTAAATGCAAAGGCTCATGTTTCAGTTGAATAGTGGAGTTGTGTTCGGTTGAAGATAGCGGGAGCTTTAATTTTAATTTGTTTTAATTCTGACACTTATGCTTCAGTGGCTTTTCTTGTGAAATGGGGATGAATACAAACAAGATTTCACTTCATTAAACAGCAACAAACTGTACAGAAATTGCACTTACTTATGGAAATGGATTTTAAGCATGCAAAGCATTACTTGCTCGGTCTACGCTGAAATTTGAAAAACATTACAGGGTGAGCCTATTAGCTCTGACAGAGTTGAGCACAATTACTGAATGGGGGGAATCAAGGTACAGCTAAACCCATGGTGATAAAAAGTGACAAGCTATTAGGAAAGTATATTGACCTTAAAAAGCACTTAATTTAATAAACCGCAGTTTGCACAGGTGGCATTACTCTTAGACTGGCATAAGAAAAGACAATGATAGAAATATCACTATTTTACAGAGATGTATTTTAGTATAAATAATTTGTGCACTTTGCAGCTGTAATGTTAATGGTGAATCTACCCTGTCATACACTTTAAACTTCAGTTATTGTGTTTATATGCACTAAATGTAAATTGATTTTATAGTTCTTTGTGTTATTATTTACTGGCACTGTTAATTGTGAATTATAAATATTTAAAATAATCTCACATTTCATACTGACCACTGACCAAAGAAAATGGCCTAAAAGCAGTGTTGAAGTGGTAGTTGAATTAAAAGTATATAATGCTTTGATGACCGTGGTTTTAGTTCTTTTATCCACTGCTTGAAAGACGTATTCTGAGCTATTTATTTAATAGTGACAATTTGACAGTTATTATCAGCACTGGAGTCAAGATAACTGCCTTTTAGTTATAGCATAAAACGTCTATTTCAGAAACAACAACAACGCAAAAAAGGAGCCAAATCAGAAAATTTGGGTTGGTGACTTCAGAGCCTTTGTTTACATTTCAATGTTATCTATATTTTCAGTATCTGTTGGAGTGAACTGGAGTTAACTGGACTGTTAACAATGGACTTTTCTTCTTTTTCCTGAAACGGCATTCAAAGGTAAATGCTTTTTGTCAACCTAGAATTGCCTGCGATATGAAAATATAAAGGGCCTTACAATTTATAGTTTATGCGAATATGGAAATATTTTTGTGTGTCTGGCATCATGTTATTGTATTGTTGACAGAAGAATGCACATTAAAATATATAATTAATTCTTATGGTCACTTATTTTTAACTTCCTTTGTACCTCATCGACCTTAATGCACCATCCTCTTTCAGTTCGCTTCTAGAGTTGAATGATCAACATGACTTCCCCGATCCTTTGAGATGTTAGCAGACAAGGATAAAGGAGTCCCTTCGGTCTTTTTTTTTTTTCCTCCTCTCATGTCATCTTGTGCTCGGTCTAATCTCCCGAGCGTTTGAGGCCAGAATGCCGCTTGAAGTGAATAGAAACTTCAGCCTTATTGTTTATGTGCTTCTCAGTGTGACCGCTCTTTGTGTCCCCCACCTTGTTTTGTTTTTCATGCTACTTAACAGTGACATTGAATACCATGTGTGTTTATCTGTCTTCAGTGCGTTAATCTGTTTGCATTACTGCTGGTATTCTGGTAGTCCCATTATATATTAGAAAAGCAATTATCACTTCATTAAACAACGAAGGTGTTAACACAAGTCATAAGACTAAGCCATCTGTTGAATTATCTTCTCTGTGTCCTCTTGATGCCATCCACTAAACAACGCTTCTCACCAATTAAGGTTATACTTGGTAATTTAACTTTGAAAATGGGAAGTGTTCTGTTACCCCTCTAATAATAGCAATGCATATGGCGGTTATTTAGACTTTTTAATGAGAGAGATGGCCCCTTCAATTTGTCTTTGAGATCTGGAAAAGGCAGATTGGAGCCCGAGGACTCAATTCACCTGAGCATATGTTAGAATCGGAGGCTTTTTTCTGCATGTGGTGGCAGACGTTATAACATTTTGGCCTATTTTTGTAATCTGCTGTGGGATTGTATGACAGAATGATTTCACTCTTTTTTTTTTTTTTTTTCCCAGTTACATTTGTCGCTCTTGTAGCATTGTGTTATTATTGTAAAGGTCAGATATTTGCAGGATGGTTATATTTAATGCAATGTATCAGAGTAACCAGGTTGGGTGACATATTTTGTGAGGCATTTATTTTGTCAGAGTTATTTGCAGTTTTCCAAAGCCTTTTAAAAAAATATATCCTTATCGGGAATCGTCACACGTGATCGCTGTGAAATATAGTCCTTTAGTACTTAATTTGAAGTGCGGCACTGATATGTCAAAGAGCCTGTCATCAACTTAACCTCATCTCACTCTGTAAAATCAATAAATCAGTGCTGTAATTGGGCTGCTTTAACATGTTTTCTGTTTTGAATCACATGCTGGGGTAATTTGAAACTGAGCAGTCATAAGCTAACATCTTGAATTATGTGACATTTAGGCATCTTCAGCCTCTTAAATCTGAGACGAAGGCATTAAGACAGATAAACGCATCTAAAAATCAACTGGATTTAAAGCTAAATGCTTATTTTTCATGCCTCCAGTTCATTTAGTTTAACACATTCTATCCAGTTGGAGCTGTCTGTATTTGAGATGTTTTTAACGCTGATACGAACAAGATTTGTACCACTTTAGTTTTAAAGATGATGTTATCACTTTAGCTGTGCATATCTTACTGATTTAGAGATTTAACAGCTTAATACCTCCTACCTTATCCTGATAAGCCAAGGATACGTTTGGCTAGGAATACCAGGAACAACTTTGATTTTGGAAAAAATAAAAGAGTGCAAATCACGTTTTATCTCATTTTAATTTTATATTTCAGTACAATAAATAATCTGTGTAAATTAATTATCTGCCGCATTTGTATACAACTAAAAACTTTAGACAATAAAAGTGGCAGGTTCTATTATAATTTTTCTTGTTTGTGTTTTGAAGAAAAGCGACTGTATACCACCTCTGACTGGGATGCAGGTTTTCCCTCAGCATCTTGCCATGTGTGAGTGTGTATTGACAGCTCAGATGGGAAGCTGGCAGAGGAAATGGCCTCATTTGTTTCCTATGGCTCAGTAATGGCAAATCACCTCTTAGGGGCAGTCAATTGACAGACTCCAATCCTAGTGCGCAAACATCCATGAGGATTTTATTGGCTTCCTCTTCAACTCCTCCACCTAATGTGGTTAGCCCAATGAGGCCCAAAAGTTGTAAAGGTATTACAGAAAAAAATCAATCACCTGCTGTCCAGGCGAGTTCTGTTTTAGGACGAATCGTTTAAATGAGGACATCAGTCAGACTTGTTGTGTTTTGTTTATTCTAGTTGCGAAAGGAGTTATTTTGTCAGTTCACCAGGGTTTAATACTTTTAATATAGCCAGAAGATGGACTTTAAAAAAATCCTGTTTAAAAGCACACAATAGTTTGTGACATTAATCATTCTCTCTTTAGCTCTAGCGGAAAGAAAAAAAAGCAAAGTTTTTCCCAAAATCTTCTGCGTCGTCTTAATGAACAGGTGTCTACATAACACAGCCCACCTCACAGATGGCTATATAATTAGCATTCATTATGGCAGCCTCTCCAAGGCCAAGATCTGTGTGGCCAAGAAGACTTGATAACCTTCTCACCTTCAAGCAGACCCTTCCCTGTGGGAGACTGACACTTCTTTTTTTCTGAGCTCGGACAAGATTGGGGGGCCCGTTCATAAGGTGTCATTTTGATGCTTGGGCATTACTGAGACATGAATTTAAATTCCAAAGAGGTGAAGGTCTCCTTGAGAGATTTTAAATCATTGGGAATTAATTTCCCCCCAAAATTTAATTAATAGCTTATTTTGTTCTGTTTTTTTATTTTTATTTTTTATTTTTTATATTGCTCCAGCTGCCTTTGAACTTATTATGATGTACATAATACTATTTAAATAGCACTTTAATAAATTGCATGTAACATTTATCAAAATATAAAGTATTCTTTAGCCCATTTATACCGGAACAGAGCATTCATGCGAGCCTTCGCCGTATCTCCCAGAGCTTAAAACAATACAGTTTACTCCTGTAGTCACGGTTGTGGCAGTAGCGGTCAGGTCATTCCACGAGCATGTCAGCTTTCATGCCTGACTGCTTCTGTTGTGGGGCGAGGGGGGTGGGCCAGAGAGCAGGGAGCACGAGTAGGCCTGTAATTTTCTCCACTTAGAAATGAATTCCATCTAATCTCATTTCACCATGTCAAACGGCACTGTGACATGCTGTTTTCCTCAGTAACATTTGGTTATGCTGCAGCAGTCGACTGCCCTCCTGATGCAGCCTGACACCCTCTGGTTATTAAAAACTGTTTGCACTTTGCGATATTGTATGATGTGGGTTAAATGCAGAGCAATAGAGAGACTAAATAAACCCTCTCTGTTTTTTAGTTTCGTCAGCTGATGTCTTGTGCCGCTAGCTTGTCTCTGCTTTGAGGTTAGGTTGCCTGTCACTGGGAAATACAGTAAATGGCTAATCCATCTTGTATTTCAGGTGTTGCGACCCTCTGGCCTTACCTTTTTTTTCTGATTAAAAGCTTTTTATAATAGTTTCTCTCTATTATAGTATCATTATAGTAGCTGCAAAAAATATTAATTTTTAAACTTTTTTTTCTTGGAAAAAATAAACTATAATAATAATAATTATTATTATTTTAATAATGATTTTAAACAGTTTTCATGTGAGAAGTAGTCTTTTTTTATTGTTATTTAATTTAATTAATTAATTTAATTAATTAATTTATTTATTTTGTTCTGTTTTGACAAAGATTCCCTGGAAGAAGAGATTTTATCTTAATGTGACTTTCCTAGTTAAATAAAGGATAAATAAACACATAAAATAAAAACTCTATTCTGTTCTATTCTGTTCTATTATATTATATTATATTGAGTTTTCATTTTTATGAAATGTTCACAACAAAAATCGTTCATTGTTTATTGTCCGCTTATGCCTTCATATGATTAGTGTAAATGTAAATGGTAATTTACTTCATGGATTATATTTTTAAAACAGTGCTAATTATTGGTATTATTTCTCCACACTTCTTGTTTTGTTTATTTTTCACCTCCTCCTAATTATTCATTATTGTGTATAATAAATGCATATTTTATAATAATAAGAAAAGCCTTTTCTTTGTGCAGTTTGTGCATGTTTAGACACAAAATATTTTAAATTTTAAATTTAAGTATTAAAAGCATAATCTCTCTCAGTCTGTGTCTTCCATATTGAGTGCAGACACACACACACACACACAGATGCTTTCCCCTCACCTCACAATAAAGAAGTGCGCATTTAGGAGATGGAGTTGCAGACTCTGAGTTATTTGCAGGGGTAATGTATTATTCTGTTCAAGTAATGATCAGGTAGTGTTAGATGAATGCGAGGTGTTCAGCTCCATTACTGGCCGCACATCAGTGAGGCATTATTACATTATCGCTGCTCCTTAGCAGGAGATTGGCTGTGTGACCAGGTTCTGAATACACTCATAGTGCTCGGGCTGGCATAAATTGCAGATTGGCTCATTGCTTTCAATGATAAAAAGTAAGAATTGCTAGTAAAAAGAACATGGACTCAGGCTGCTCCTCAGCTGTTTGTCAACTGAAGATGTTGGTGCATTAGAAGGAGGGATGTTAAACCGTCGCAGAGATTTTCAGATAGATCAAGAAATGTGCCGTTGGGCATTCTTGCTGCTTTAAAAGGAAACACAAATCTTTTATACATTTCTTTTTCATTTGGTGTTGAAATGAAAGGCACTATGAGCAGTAAGACGCCAATTTGATATATTAAGATATATCCATGATACATTACATAGAGAATTTGCCATGTTATGGAAAGTAAATTAATATTTCAGATTTGTATTATTACATTTGGATTACTTGCTTATTGCTTTTATTTACTTATTCTTATTCTGTCACCCTAGACCCTTGATTATCCTTAGGAGGGAAGGAAATCATTAAAACAAATTAGACTGTAAACATTCTAAGGAGCATTTGTCTTGGAGATCAATATGTTCTGCTGTTCTTAGCTGGAGTCTATAGTGTTTTCAAACCATCATGAGAGAGATTATGAGAAGAGTCCTTTTTTGGCTTACAGATGGACCAATAATTATTGACAGCTTGGAAACTAATGACTGAACCCACTTTTAACCTCCTGCCCAACTATAATGCATAAACTCTTTTTTTCTTGAAAATGACAATTTGAAACAATATTTTTTACCTACAGTATAATATACTGATGTGATGCTAAATTGTATTGTGATTGTGTATAATACAATCCCCAATATAATACAATTCAATAATTTTCTGGTTTTGTAATTGTTTTTACTATTTTTAGTATTTATTTATTTATTTTTTTTTTTACAAAATTTGTATCCAGTTTGTAATAATAAATATACTTCACATTTTCTGAGCACATTTTGGATCAGTATTGTATTATTAAATAAACATTTAGGCTATAATAATGATAATATATATATATAATTGTTATATTATTAAATTAGCTTGTTTAACTAATTTCAATCTTTAATAAAAAAAAAATCTGCTTAAAATGATTCCATTGCCATCATTAACTACATAATCATGATTTGTTCCGTTCTTTCTACACTTCGTCCATATCATGACAGCACTGTGCAAAGCAGGTGATTCTAAGCTGCAAATTGAAAAGTATACCATTAAATCAGACAATATCACATGTATTCATTTCCTCCTCTTTGTACCTTTTAAGCTTATTTTCAAAAAGGATGAAAAGAAGAGAAGTGTCTTCTCTAGATAGGATTTAAGATAGGATTTAAAGCCCAATGTAACCAAAGCTCTATTGTCATTTACACAGTCTGGGCCCCTAACCTCTTCCCCAGTTATACGGTTGAGGCCTATGAATTTGTGACCCCCCCCCCCAGATAATAAGTCTTAATGGCAACAAAATGACTCCTCTGTTTCATTCTGTTGTTATGTTAAAAACAGCTAACCCAAAATGACCACTCTCTGCATATCAGGCTGGGTTGTTTGCCTTGCTTTTGGTGGGCTGCAAGTTGGAGTTCCTTCTGTTCCCCATATGGCAGCATTGTCTTGGTAATGTGCTACAATGCCCCCCCTTGGAGCGTGCTGCAGGCCCTGCTGCTAGAGGATAAACTATTGGTTTCACTTTTTCTCTCGGAGCCCCTGGAGGCAAGCCTATGGCCTGGGGGACATGCTGCTCTCTGAGCTGGGGGGCTTTCAGCGCGTGGCGCCCCTCCACCCCCACTGCCACTGCCTGAGAGGGCCCTTAGCCAACAGAAAAAAAAAAAGCAGAAAGGCCTGAAAGGAAGGATGCGTAGCTCTTGGGGGCTCTGAAAGGGAAAGCCAACCTCATTGTACCCTGTATGGCGGGAACACAGCATACGGCCTCTTGTAAGACTGAATGTAGATTTTAGAATCATGCCAATCATCTTTTCTTTTTTTTAGTGAGATTTGATTTTTTGTAAATGCATTTTTTTCAGTTAGCTTTTTTCCTAATTTCCAGAGGTTTTATTAAAAATGTGTGTTTAATCCTGGTGTTCTTTTAAAACAAAGTGAAAACTTCGAAAATCAGGGTGTAACCCTTGAGGCATCATCTCAATCAAGAGCGTGCATTAGCCCAAATGACTAATGGGACTCACTAAAAATAATTAGAAAAGAATTTTAAGAAGACCATTATATTATGTAAATGCATAATCATAAAAAAATGTGCTGCGTTTGCAAATATGCATATGATTTCATCGTGCCTGTTTTAATTAACCACGTTGTCCTGCCTGAGAGATAATATGATTTATAATCTATCATTAGCAGTTGATGCTCTCTCCTTTTTTCTTTTTTTCCCCGTTTGTTGAAGTTGTCTTGTAGTGTCCGCCAGTTTGATCTGTTTGCTTGGCTGCCATATAGTTCATTGTTAATGGAAAAATTAATTGCCAGACGACATCAAGAGTGTCAGCTCAGAAAATGTAGGAGTCAGTTTGATAATGTAAACTAAGTAGCAGGATGATGCAGTAACCCAACCTTTCATGTTCTCCCCCACATCAAAAATATCAGATGTAATTAAAAACATTTAAGCTTAATGTGTTATGTTATTTAAAATACAAACCTGATATAGAAGGTTAAAAACCTACTGTGTTGTGTATTTGCATATTAAGCTGTGCTATTATTTTGAGACTAACTTAATCTGACAGTGAAGAAATCATATTATTATTTACCATTGCTGTGTTACGTTGTGTCATGCAAGATATTGTTTTGTTTAATTTGTAAATTAATCTGACACATTGATCCTATTCCTTATCTGGATGTTATTGGGAAATCATACCAGTTGTTTATAATTCTGCACACGTCCAGTTCCACATAAATTTGCCATTTGTTTTTTGTCTGCAATAATGTTCAGTAACAACATTTAAAAAAGTGAATCCATTTATTAATTTATTATTTAGTTTTTTCATCAGACCTTAATTCTGAGCACTCTGTGAATTTCAATTTAATAACTTTATTTGAAAAAAGATTGCTTCAGCAAATCTAGTTAAGGTTATTAGTATATAAAGTTTTCTGAGTAAACTATATAAATATAATAAATATATATAAATATAAATCAACCTTAACTATATTTTTTGAGACCGTAAGTTTGCAATTTTTTTTCCAAGTGATTTAAGATATTGAAATTATCAGTGGTAAGAATAATATAGTATAATAAAATTAAATTGTAAACAATCGTAAAGTTCCTGAAAAGGTATTATGCAATGATTGAGAGATTGAGAAATGCTAAAATCATCACCCAGTTACTAAAAACATATGTTGTGCGTATACAGTATAATATCTATACTGTATATTTTCTACAGTATGATAAATATCTTTTTAAAATGGTTATTTAAAATATGCCACTATATTGAAAATATGAAATATTAAATTTGTACGTGTATGGAAAAAGCATAAAAATATTTATGCACAACACATTTTTAAGGAGCGTTATTGGAGCAAGTTCATTTCGATAACGTCCAGTGTCTGAGAAATATAAAGCTCCTTGTAAGAAAACTTTAATTGACCCTGAGGTCACAAAAGTGTCACAAAAGTTTTCTTTCCGGCGCTTTCATACTCCGAGCAAGAACCTTTGGTTCACTGCTCACAAGACATACCTTTTTTTCACTTCCTTTTTTTGTGTTGTCCCCCCCCCCTCCAGGATTGTTACAACACACATTTGTGAATCTGAATTGATGAAAAAGTAACAAAGCCGCTCTGTTGTGGCAGGATGAAAGGCCGGTGAGAACACTGGGGTTATCTGCTCAATAAATATGATGCTTCCTCATACTACAACTCTTTGTCACTGACAAAGAGCAAACAGCTGGTAGATGAAATGCTACATTGCAGCACAGGACAACAGACATTTTCAGCTTGGCTGACCAGACACTAGCCTTTGAGCTGGCTCTGGGATAGCTGTTTGTTTGACCCAAAGGAGTGGAATTGACAGAGAAAGCCTGCAGCACTTTTCTCTTCTATGACTAAGATGGCAAATTATTTTCCAGTTCCCTCTGTGAGGTGCTGTGTTTTTGCTAGCTCTCTCATGACCGCTTTGCACCTGCTGTGTCTACAGGGCATACTTCAACAAAGAGAGCACTTGTTGACTGAATTCTGCTTACACCTTAACTTTTATGTGATTCAAGGAGCTCTTCATTAAATGTGTGTGACACTGAGTTAGTACTTAATGTAGGGTTTTTATTGTTACCAGTCTTCTTACAATTGCTCACAAAATTTGTATTGATTAATTAAAACAAAGAAAGGTCCATATGAACATCTTTCCCAGGTAGCTCAAGTGTGCACCAGTGTCTGTTGGTATAAACACAGCAATCTGCTGGCATTGATTTATGATACGGGGCACTCGCAAATTGACTTATATGCAAGAGATGTAAATGGGGAAGGGTGTTTGATGGAGACGCTCATTTCCTTCTATAAATGTTTTAAATTAACTCAACCCTTGTGGCAGAACAGCACGAGCTTTTCTTTTTCCCCCACTCTCCCTTTTTTTATTTGCAAAATTATCCTCATTATCAGGCAATTTGTTTCATAAACGGAAACATTTCCCTTTGATAGAGTTAGGACGAGGGAGTTTGATTAAGAGGATTCATTTCTGAAAGTAAACCTATGAGATTAGCCAAGGAACGAGCCATGTTAACAATGATGCAGAGCAAAGATGTTTATAATCAGAGGTTTTTGACAGCACATAGATCACAGTAAAGGTGGAAATAAAGCAAGATACTGAAGAATCACAGTCCCACAAAACGATACAATAGTATTCATTTATCAAGTTTGTGGTGCTTTTCCATCAGACCGTAGTCAATTACCGGTATGAATAGTAAAGATGCATGTGATTGCAGATTCAGGACTCTTATTGGCTTTTTGTATTGTAGGGCTTAGGATACAGAATGATAAAAAAAAAAAAATCATATATTTAGCCAGCCAGAAAATCATGACACAAAACTAATTATGTAATTATGCAGCACTGTATATATACTTTCTACATATAATAAAAATACATACTTCATAATTTCACTGTTTGCTCACTTTTTTGCTTTGTACTTACAAATTTCTCAGATTATTTGTACAATATTTTGTAACATTGATTTTTTTTCCCTTAACATTATTGCCTCTACCCTTTTTCTACTTGCTGGGGGGGGGGTCACATTTGCTTAATTATATATTTTTAATTGCTTTATTGTGTTGGAAAAATTAAAAATAATAAAAAATAAAAAATATATAAAATATATTTTTCTATTTGTATGATTTGTATGATTTTTAAAATAATGTAAATATAAAAAAACATATTTTACAGTTCTGTTTTACACAAACTGTTGCTCCATTAATATTTAATCTATATATTTAGTTATCATTTTTATTATCATATATATATATATATATATATACTGTACACACACACACACACACACACACACACACGTGCATACACTGTATATATATATATATATATATATGAGAATAACACACCATTGGACAATGTTTTTAGTTACTACTTAATTTTTAATGTAACATTTTAATTTTAAACTCAGCTTATCTCTTCCTAAATGCACATATCCTTAACTGTATGATTTTTAATTATACCTCTGTGCCAACAGACCTTTCAGACATAAAAGTTATCTTCCAGCTCAGAATCTGTGGCTCCTGCTTCCTAATGGCACGGTATTAAAATCCCACTAATTAAATGGAGGAAATATACAATATGAAGTCATACATGACACAGACTAGAGAGAGGCTTTAAAGCAGGCACCTCCACTGCTCACTGTTAGTGGGAGGACCCCTACTGGAGGCTCAACATTTTGTCTGAGCCACTTGCGAAGATCTAATACATTTGGACTTCTAATGTTTTATTCCATGCTCAATATTTAAATGCTTTTATACAAATTTTATAAAAGAAGTCTTGATATTTTGGTCAAGAATGTGAATGTTTTTACGGCAGCTCTTGTTTTTAATGTCATTCACAAAAAGCTTTAATAAACAGACACCCTAACATTTGTTCCTGTGACTGATGATTATATGAATAATTACAGACTTGCTGTCACACAGCTGATGAGGTGAGCAGTTATTATTTAATTATTAAAAATACCTTAAAGTACTATACATCATTTCATTTTTAGGTCATCGTGATATCTTGAGCAGTCAGTCAAACTGGATTTAAATGAAACATAACATCCAAAGAAAACATGACATCACCATTACATGTCATTTTATGGTGACAAAAAGTCTTTTGTTGAAGGCTTCCTTAAATCTTTTCCCACATTAGTTTTATCTATTTCTTAAGCTTAAAAT
This sequence comes from Enteromius radiatus, assembly GCA_032357445.1. Classification (NCBI taxonomy): domain Eukaryota; kingdom Metazoa; phylum Chordata; class Actinopteri; order Cypriniformes; family Cyprinidae; genus Enteromius; species Enteromius radiatus. The sequence continues at coordinate 9,239,874 of JAUCMS010000022.1, read as the reverse complement.
TGTATTCTGTCAGTATGGTCAGGTGTAGAGATGTGGAGTTCAAACCATTCACAGAGCTTCCCTTTGTTAAGGCCCTGGGGTCTTGTTTCACTTGCAGATTGCAAAACCAACCGAGTCAAAGGGTAACATTTTAAAACACTGACGGATGTAAAATCAACGTTATTATCAAAACGGTTAAAACGAAACTTAATGGCAGTTCATTTCGTCTTGTTCAATTAAAACATACTGCTCGAACATGGTATCCTTTACTTTAAGGAAGCCTGTGTTTTATGTTTTATTTCACAATTTATCCTCTTACGATGTTAAATAGATCAGGGGGAAATTTATGAACAAAACCTCAGTCCTCTGGGAGGGAATTTGTCTTGCTGTACTTAAGAAGCAGCCCTTGTAAATTATAAGCTCCTAATTTTTGGTAATTAAATACCACTTGAATATTTAACACTATTGTTTGGGTCTCCAGCAAAATGCGTACCATGACTTTCGGACTATCAAGTGACTATTGTCTCCTAAATTGGGATAAAAACCGAAATGCAAACCAACCCCTTGCTCCTCTCCATAATTTATTTGCATAATTAGCTCTTAATTTTAATTCACTATGCAAATATGTGCCTCTTTTAAATTGCATTTAAATGTGAACTGAGCTCACTGTCAAAGCTAATGTGAATATATTGTTAAATCGTGATGAGAAATGATCGAAAAAGAAAGCAAGTGTAATGGAGAGCAGAGAGCAGAATGTGCTCGTAGACCAAGTATATTGGCTATTTAGTTGGGTAAGGTACTTTCTTTTTAGTTGAGAAATACTAGAGACTTAAATGATTGTTTTCTTTTTTTAAAGAAAGTGAAGCCTTTTCTGACACTCCCCCATATACTTGTAATAGATGGACTGATATTTGTTACTTCTCAGAAAGTGCCTTTTTCTTGCCCTCTGATGATTTGCGTTGATACTCAGGATTTTTTCTGTATCCATTTCTGTTTGGATGCTCTTTTGTCAGTTTAGGGAGTATTTGCTCTTGTTTCTCTTAGAGAAGGGAGGCGTGCTTTGAGGACACTTATTACCTTCTATTATTCAAAGATATCAAGTGGTCAAGAGAACGGGGCTAACTCTCAGTGGCTAAGCTCATAGTCCAGCCCAATGGTGGCCTTTGTAGAGAAGGGAATACAAACCCTTGGCTGGGACAAAGTGAAGGGAAATTGACCTGCTTGATCCCTTTTGGGGGAGCGGCTCTGTCTCTTTCATCTCCTCTTGAGGTCCGTGATCTTGAAGTAGCACTTAAACAAATGAAATTATGCCCCTGCTATCATAGGAACTTTAAGATTTGGCCTTAAATGTGTGCTTTAATCAAAAAGAAGACTGCTTCATTGGCATTAACTCTTAGTATTTGTCCTAAATCACATTGATTTTTTTTTTTCTAAATCAAAAATGCATTTGTTGAATAAGTCTAATAGTTTTTGCAGTGAAAAAAATAGTAAGAGAGCAGGAGCAGAATAGAAATATGAGACTGACAGGCCTTTGGGCAGAGGAAGTAGCCAAAAGGGACAAATTAGCTTTAAACAATAGGGGATCTCTTACACTGGGGGATAATTAAATGTTTTCTTCATCAAAGCCAAGACAGTTTGCAAGCTGCTCATTTTGTAATCCTATCATGTTTGCCCCTGAGATATGCATTTTGAATTTTCTTCCCCCCTTTCTTTAGGTTAGTCACTATCTCCATTGATGGCAATTCCATTTAATAACACTGTTGGGGGCGTTAATTATGCTGAGGGCTCAGGCCAGCCTGTTTCGGGCTGCTGCTAATGCAGGCCCTATGTTGTGTCTGTGGGGCTCCAGCCCACCGGATCACAGCAAACAAAGACCTTTGTCGTTTTCAGGTGAAGAGCAGGGCTTGCCAGAGACTGTCAGTTGGGATGGTTTTAAAGAGATCTTTAAAGACATTCTTTTAGTTTTTAATTAACTAATTCAATAATTAATTTTTTTTGAATAGCCATGTATTCAGATAAATAACAAATTCAAGATTTTTTCTGCTGTTTTGTTTTTTGTATTATATGGTACTTTACCCTTCAAATAAATGCAACTTATTTAGAAAAATCCCAGCACTTTTTTTAATCTCAGACCCAAACCTGTGGAGGAAAACCCTTTGCTGTTGCTCTTCGTCCCATTGCCTCAACCGGTCCCATCTGCAGCATGTGACAGGGACATTTTGTGCCCGCTCTTTCTCTTTGGCCACTGAGCTGTGGATTACATGGTTTGTTGTAGGCCGAGGATCAGAAGGAGGAAGCTGAATAATGTTACCCGTCTCTTTGAGGGAGGCCCACGGTCGGCCGGCTTCAGAATAGCTTTAACAGGATATCTCAGAGGAAACGATGGCTTTTGTCCAGTGCTTTCCAAAAAAGGTTAAGTCAAAAAGAGCTGGGGGTCGCCTTTTAAACAGTCGCTGGAATACAGCTTAAACCCGTGCCCACAGCGTTGCCTATCTAACCTCGTGACACCATCAAACGGCATGCTGGGACGTTCCAGCTTTGAATATGTCCCAGTGCAACATGCCGCCTGGTCCCTGTGGGCATGGCTGAACATTAATACCGTCCTTGAAGCGGAAATTTTTAATGTAACAGAGGGAACAAAATGCATACGGTTAAAATAGATGAATACATTGTATTAGGCTCTTGGCACATATTCCTGGCTTTGTAGCTGATTTGTTGGATCCCTCTATCTTTTCGGTAGAGGGTCATTCCAGTGTTTGCTTTGGTGGCGCAGATTGTGGCAAGAGGATCCTTGAAGTGGAGGAAAGGATTAGCAAAGATTATCAGTCACAGTGAATAAGCAGAAGTGGAAAAGTATTTCACCTTCTAGGGCTCATGCTAATATGAATAATCAAACGTTCCCCAACCACCCTGGACTCCGGCGCACAACTGCCAGTACTGTTCACAGTCCTTAAAATTATCATTTTTTCTTTGCCACCACAAAGACAATATGTTTTCAGGGATAAAGCCGTGCTGAAACAATTGCAGCGCCTTGCCTCGGGGTCTGACACAGACTCGGGGGACAGCGTTGAGCTCAGGGGCCTGTTTGCTCAATACAATCCGTCCTCTTTTCCCAGAAGGCCTGTCACTGCTCAGATCATTTAAATAGCCATTTCTCTAACGGGAACTGAAGCCTGTCTTTTTAGATGTAGACGAGCTAGCCTGTTTGCTTACAGAAAATCAGGAATTATGGATTTAACCTTGCAATGCATAAAAGGGGTCAGATTGACACAGTAGGGTGTTATATTTGGAATGTTTTTTTCCCCCCTCAGTAAAATCATTCAGTTTCCTTCCATATATTATTTCAACAATGTCATTTATATGTTTGTTGGTCACAGCAGGTCCAGAATATTTTTATATAACTGTTCCAAGTTTCTCTGTTTTATTTCATTTTATTAAGCACTTCACCAAGGCTGTGTTTTATTCGATCAAAAATAAAAAGCAAAAAAGGCTGGGGAACGGGCAGGCCAGTCCATAGCATCAATGCCTTCGTCTTGCAGGAACTGCTGACACACTCCAGCCACATGAGGTCTAGCATTGTCTTGGATTAGGAGGAACCCAAGGCCAACCGCACCGACATATGGTCTCACAAGGGATCTGAGGATCTCATCTCGGTACCTAATGGCAGTCAGGCTACCTCTGGGCCTCCAAAGAAATGGAGCTGGAGCCACACCATTACTGACCCGCTGTCAAACTGGTCATGCTGGAGGATGTTGCAGGCAACATGTGCTCTGAGTGGACCTGCTTTCATCTGTGAAGAGCACAGGGTGCCAGTGGAGAATTTGCCAATCTTGGTGTTCTCTGACAAATGTCAAACGTCCTGCAGACCTGTGAATGTCGGACCCTCATACCACCCTCATGGGGTCTGTTTCTGACCGTTTGAACAGACACATTTGTGGCCTGCTGGAGGTCATTTTGCTGGGCTCTGGCAGTGCTCCTCCTGTTTCTACTTGCACTTGGAGGTAGCAGTCCTGCTGCTGGGTTGTTGCCCTCCTACATCCTTCTCCACATCTCCTGATGTAATGGCCTGTCTCCTGGTAGTGCCTCCATGCTCTGGACACTACGCTGACAAACCTTTGATTCCCTAGAAAATTTTCTTTCTATTATCAATGTTAAAACATTCCTCCTTTTTTCAGGATTATTTGCATATTAATCTAGAATGTTTGAAAGAACAGAATTGATTTGAAATGTGTTTTTTCACATTTTTAAAAAGTCACAGTGTTATACAATGTATACAATATTAGAAAGAAGCATAAAAAATATTTTCAAAAAGCTAGTAACAAAAGTTACAAATATATATTTTGAACAGAAGGGGGGAGAAAATTCAGTTTTGTCAATAATATTTAATTCTTTGAATTCTCAAATTTTGTATTTTATTACATTTGTGTCGTACAACATATTGTTAATCATAATAATTCTCATATATATATAGAATTATTCTTGTTTATCCACAACCATTCAAAACACACCTCACAAAAAGTATACGCAGATTTGTCAGAGTGCCTTTTCTTTGAGGAAAAAAATCTTTGCTTATGCATAATAGGTATTATGGGCTATCCATTCTAGGCTTATATAGGTTTCAAGATATTATAGGGAATATTTGGAATAGAATAATCCAGATTGTTGTTTTAGTTTGAGATTTTTGCTTTAAACATATTGCTCTGTCTACTGTATTTGAAATTTCATGTCTTGAAATTCTTCATTTCCTCTGGGGACTCCTCTCATCTCCTGTGAAATATCCTGACAGTGACAAATGACAGGCCTGTTTTACATTCTAATGTGCTTAATTGAAAATACCTATGTAATCTCAGTTTAGACTGGGAGGTGAATAGCATTTTCACAAACCAATAAAAAAAATAAAACATAAGCACATTAGAAAACCCCAGAGGCAGTTTAATAGACCTGCTACTGCTGCCCGGGGGCCCCTTATGAATGTGTTTTTAGTTATATAGTGATATCTGGGAGTACATAAGCTGACAAAACTTGTAAAAAGTGAATGTATAATGGCTCTGTCAAGCCTGATGGATTTGCAGGCCATATGCAGAAGCTGCCTAAACTGAATACAATCACACCATACCTTTATGTAAACAGGCAGCACCAGAGCTCTCCCCTTTCAATTCACAGCCTGGTCAAAGCCCAGGAGCTCGGATCAATAAGACATTCATCCCTCAGTAAGCAGTGAGACAAAATACATGATGGTTAAAGAGTTCAGTTCATGAATCTGGAGCGGCTCGTGAGGGCTTCTCACAGGGAGTGTGTTTTTTCCAGTAGTTTGGCCAAATTCAATCAATGGCACAATGTGCTTCAGCTCATTGATGATAGCCCGTCATTACAGATTACTTTCGGTGAGTAATGAGACCCCACTAGAGAAGATAATGCGATTCAATAACATGTTAACTGTGCTCATAGAAAGAAAAAAAAAATGCTGTACCTGAGCAATTAACTCCCCCCCCCCCCACCACCACCAAAGTGCTTTCTCACAAACAGAGGATTATCCATCTATAAATAAAAAGGTTTGATTGGCACATTGTGTTTCCAACTTTCCATAGTCCATAGCTTCATATACAGCTACACCTACACCTGTGCCCAGTATGAATATTTTAATCTAATCCAGGTCTTAATTTACCATCTTGAAGCAGAAAAAAACCTATCCTGCAATGCCAATTAATTAGGTGTGTGTATAAATATTTTAATGGCTTCTGATACAAAGGTGACACCACACAGATAGAATTTACAACCGTCTGTATCAGAATATTAATAATGCAGAGATGTCATGTTTTTCATAGTTTTCAGGGCAGTAAAGCCAATAAAAAAACAGTGTATGTTTATTTAATAAGATTTTTTAGGCAAACATACTGCATGTTATATAACATACCTTTTCATTTTGAAAACCAGGCTTGAGTTTTATAGAGATAATGTTAGGCCTTTTATTTATTCATTTTTAAAATTTATTTTATTTTATTAAATGCATATAAACTACTTGTTCAAAAGCTTGAGTCCAGTAATATTTAAAAGAAGTCTCATATTTCATCAAAACAGGAATATTATCAAACTTTAAATTGTTGTAATTTTAACTGTTTCAATTTATTATTTTTATTCAAAGATTAATTTTCAGCAGCCATTACTCCAGTCTTCGTTGTCACAGAAATCTATATTTGATAACATTAAACAAACTGTATGTTCTCGATTAGAACATGTGAGGCCACATTTGAGTTTTCTGTATTTGAATTTTGTGGTAGATCATCTGTTTGAACCATTAGCTACCATGCTAAAAAAAATAATACCTTACAAATAATTTTTTGTAGCTCTTTGTCTCAGGTGCTGGAATGTTTCAAGTGTCTAAAATTAGTCAGGCTTTGTTACCATTATTAAGGCTAATTCATGCCACAACTCTGCTCAGTCACTGTACAGCCTCTTTGACACAAACATTATGATACGCATTGGTGCATTGGTTAGTGATAAAAAGAAGCCCATTATCGCAATTATTAGCGTTTTTTGGCACCCTTGTGAAAAGGCCATTAACAATGTGTATGTGAGTGTGTATGTGTTAGTGACAGAATTAGTTCTATGCACAGACATGGCAGGGAGCCCTCTCTTTCTACTCTAATTCACATCAGAGTCAAATCAGCATGCTCAGAAGCCGTGAGTGTCATCAATGCTGTGTGTTCCATCCCTGAGACAGGCCTCTGCCATTAATCACCATTATTGTTATTTTGAGATTAGATGACTAAATGCTGACATTGGGGGTAGTGGCACCAGAGTCGTAAGACCTTCAGTGTCTGATTTGCAGGGCCTGGTGTTTCACCCTAAGTGTTTGGATGGAATGAAGATAAGACGCTATTACCTTGTCAATGGTGTGTGCAATCAACCAGACAACTTTGGTTTCAGTCATTTTTATTTCGATTTCTGTAGATATTTAATTTTGTCATTAGTCATTTACCCCCAAGTCGTTTCAAACCCGTAAAAGCTTTGTTCTTCTTCGGAACATGAATAGTTTTTTGTACACAAAATATACTTTATTCAACAGTTTGTCTCCTCTGTGTCTCTCTGTGTCACAGCAATTCCACAATTACATAATCATTCAAAGTCGGCAAATAAGCATTCAAAATTATATTGTTCTATGTGCTTAAGACATGTTCTTTTTTTGTCTACATGTTATCTTAAGGGTTTGTGCATTGTTTTAATTTTAGTTTTAGTATAACATTATTGACAAATTGAAAATTGGTATTCTTATTTTCTTTGCATACAAAAAGTAATCTTGTCACTTCATAAAATTGAAATTGAACCACTGATGGCAGATGGAGTATTCTGTCTTTCATACTTTTGGGCATTGACTGTGTTCATTACATGCCAGTCAGTGGGACAGTAACAAGCCTTCCGGTTTTCGTCCAAAGTATCTTCAATCTTCAAATTTTTTTTTTTTTTATGGGACAAAATTTGGGGGTGGAGAAACCTTTTTTTTATTCAAGTCCAAAATAGAAGCATTTTCTTTGGTGGTCTTGTGGACTCCACCATATGTGTTTAATAATCCTGATATCATATCTACTTTTGTCCTAAAATCACACTTGTGCGTATTGAAAATGATTAATCTAGGGGAATTCATCATGTGCTTTGATAGGTCCTGATTAACATGTATTTATGCAATTAATCAAACTGTTCTTGCCAAAACAATGATCACACCGGTTCCATTGCCAAAGATTGTACACCTGCTACCGAATCAACTTACACATTATTCTGAAGACAGTGGAGCATTTATCGTAGCATCCCTGTTTCACTACACCAAAACCACTGAAGCTACAAGATTAAATTTATCTCCTCAGCGCTAATTTTTCATCCATGACCCCAAAGTAAACAAATTGTCTCATCACTATCTATCAAACAAACACCAGTGCAAACATGGTCATTATTGGACATGATCAACATCACTCATCAAAAAGTCCAAAACAAGAGATGAGAGGGATTGTGTTACAGTGTCCAGAGATTACAAAACGTTGTACACTCTCTACAATAATTGGTGTGGTTTTCTTTCCAATAAAAAGGCATGTAACCTTATGTTATTCATAGATTCAGTCATTTTCATCAGCATGGTTCGGTAGGAAAGCTGTAAAGTACTTTCAGATAGCCATAAACACATCTGATGAAAACAAATTAGAGCAGAGAAATATAACTGTCGCAAACATTACAGGCTGCAGTCAAAATGCATTAGAGGAAAATTTCGATGCTGCAAATAAATGTAAATGTAATAAATGACACTTGCATCACATAAAATTTTGAATCACTATTTCACATACATCATTTAAATGCGTTTCTTTTCCATTAAACATGCTATTAGGAATATCGCAACACATTTATGGAAATAAGGTTACTAAACTAACCTGTTGATACACAAGTAACCTTTTATGAGGAATAAACTCCCGCAAATAAAGTAGCCATAATCTTTTGACTACATGAGATGAGAGTTTAGCTGATTTGTTGGCGGGCTTCTGTACTATTCTTGTTAATGAATTTTTAATACCCTTAATGACAGCAGAGGAGCGATGTAATTAAAGGAGCAAGTTAAGAAAAACGCTGACTTAAACTCTTTATGAGGACCATTTTAATGTTAGTTTAATTGGAACTAACACATTATCTTAATGAACAGATTGCCTTCAAGGAGGTTCTTTCCCTTAGCAAGCTCAAACTGGCCTGCATGCAATTTTGAAATGTCTTTTTTTTTTTTTTTCAATACTGGAAGGAAGAGTTCACCATAAAATGCAAAATCTTCCTTGATTTTCTCCAAAGCTTTACGCCTTACTTTCTACTCTGGAACACAGAAGACAACATTTTAAAGATTTATTTTTATGTCATTTTTCCTTTATTATGATAAGACAGGAAGTGGAAGAGAGAGATGGGGCCGAGTTCAGGAGTCAGGACTTGGGACACAAAATGTCGGCGCGCTGCCCAAGATGCCCAAAATTCATTTTGAAACATGTTTTACTCCATGAAGTGAAAGTCAATGATCCAAAACAACAATGTCAGGTTTTTATTGTACAGTATGGACACTTTTCAAAGTATGAAGTATTCAGGCATGTAAAACAAACTCTGTTTTATGCTTTTTTTCATAAGAATTCAAAATTCTACCACAAATGAAGTTGGTCTAGCAGTGTCCATGTGGCATGAAATGGATGCAATGGATAAATCGAAAGGGTCCAAAGCCCCAGCAAATAGACTGTCCTGCAACATGACATAGTTGACATTAGCGAGACTGTCCTGTCTTTGTCAGGAATGTCTGTGCACCTGGGTCTGGGGTGGGCTGTTGGTGGCAGGGTGGGGGGCTGTTTTTATGCGATGAAGCTTTGGGCAGTTGAGTTTAATTTGGGATTTACAAGTGACATTGTGCCCCCACACCCGTCCTCTTACTCTCTGGGGTTTATGGAGTGAGACAGAGGGTCTTCTCCTCATGAATAGACAGCCTGCAACCGGCCATGCACAAAGTATTATGGCTCTGCTGCATTATGTATCCAAATACACCTCAGCCCCCAGCTCTGTCAACTCAGCTCTGGCAAACTGCGAAGGTCAAGGTTTACCTGCAGCACTAAGACGAATGAAGATGTTTCATAGCAGGTTGTATCTGAGCCAAATTATTAGACTTAAATTTCACTACAAGAAAAAAACCTGGTCTTTATATTTGGATATGATGCTGGTGGCGGTTGGTCAGGGTGTTTGGGACGAAGTGATGTATGAACCGCGAGCACCCAGATGTCGACTGCAGGGCTTATCTTCCAGAAGCGGTTTCCCTTAAGCCCTAGCATTAATACACTGATAGCCCAAGGAATAGCCAAGCATAAAATGAATGTAAAAGGATGAAGAAACAACAAGAAAGGCAAAGAAGAAAGAGCATGCGAGTGTTTAGGCCAAAAGTTCAACAGACCAGTAATACAGAACTACCAGGAGCATTACAGGATGGCTCGCATCCACGTGTATAATTCATTTTTAGGCTGCTTTAAGATGAACCTCTCCAAATGAACGTTTGATCACGTTAACTCTTTGGCATGTCAGCAAAAACGGTGCACTATTGAATAACCGTGCGGTGTTTATCATGCCGTTATAAGCGTGAACTGACTGATTATCAAGTTTGTCAACAAGTTATTCTTAAGGTTTAACGTGCTGTCATTTAAATCTCCAGCTGAGCAAAAATAATTCATAATGTCACATTTTTAGAATACAGCGAGGTTATTGAGTAGTTGTTTTTTTTAAGGCTTGACCTGTCTGTCCAACATGAAAAGATTTTCCCTCTATTATTTGATCAAAAGCAAAGATGAAGAGGAGATATTAAGAGAGGATATTAACATTGTGTCTGAGCAGTAATTTAGCCTCTGGATCTTTTGCTCTAGTGAAGTGTAAAACAATTTGTAAAGGACAGTTAAGTCGTTGCCACAGCTCCACCTCCTCTGTGCACAGGACTATGCAGGAGTAGCCACATTAAAATATAGGAATGAGCATAATTACATAAACTATATACTACAAAAATAATAAACAGTTGAGGGTGATCAGTCAATCAATCAATAAATCGATCTCTCGCTCACTCGTTGAATCAATCAGTCATCAATAAAGGAATTGGTTGGTATTGAAATGCAATTTTTGTTTCATACCTTGTCACAGTAATACTTTTATTTCCTTATTTTATTGATTTAAAAAATGCCCAGAGGCACTAAAACATACAGGCAATGATTAATGTCCCTCTCAGAAAAAGAAATTATATGGAATAAATTAAACTACTGCAGCAGCAAATTGAAAAATAAGGATGTAAATGAGCTTTGAATACTTAATATCTTATAAAGAAAAATAGTCAATGAGGCCCAAAAATGATGAGGGATCACCAAAGAAACATAATATTAACACTAATGACCAAGGCTAGGTTTCTGCACTGTCAAAATCTAACTGTCACATGTGATTTGCTACCCAGAAAATGAGTAATAGGGGACAATATAGACCAATTGAAAGAGCTAACCTTGTTCACAAAGCGAAAGACAAGAGCAGTAACCCACTATATGTCGGCTGTGAAATATGGCTTAGAACAGTTTTTAAATTTCAAACGTTTTAGTGAGAATTACGGTTGAGCCAATCAGCGTTTTTTGTGTCCATTCCAGCTTTAAAGATCAGAAATGACCAAACGTGAACACTTTTTGACATTGAGAACTGAGAGGATTTAGCTGAAATGATTAAGCGCCACCATTTTTTGATGTGAGAATTCAGCCAAAATGATCAAGCACCGTATCTTTTTGTTTCCAAAAATTAGAACCTAGTTCATGGCTTGCAAGAGACAATATGGTGCAGTCTTGGCACTCAAAATCCCCTTCTCCGCTGAATCCCACCCAGAGGTGCTGGTAAAAGCAGTGGGGTGAGTGAAAAGATCTGGCAGTGAACCCCTTCCCATTGCTTCAGTAGGGGAGAGAAGAGATGAGAGGAGCTGCCGTATATTAAACATCGCTCTTTCAATCGGAACCTTTAATTAGAGCAGCTCAGTATCAGTTACAACAGTCCTGCACAGCTGCCCGGGCCTTTCGAGGCTTGGTTACTCTACCAAACTTAATCTGGAGGGGGGAGGCGAAGACGCACATCGAGAGACGACTCAGGATATTAGCTGCTTCTCGGCTGTCCTCCAATTACAGAGGCGGCCAGGGGCACATGACCCAACATCCAAGTCCAGGTCTCCGAAAATCTTCTGTTGTGTTATTGTTATTCGCGATTTCACACCCCGAACCCTCCCGCCGCCACTACCATGTTTCCGACATCCGTTCCTGGCTCTCTCTCCTTAGGATATACTGAAGCGTGTGTTATGCACACCTAAAGACGCTATAAAAATTGCTGAGGTATAAAATCGAAAGTGCTCAAACTGTCGGTGCAGAAATACCTGGCTGCTCGGCCTGTTTGGTGTGAGGGAATCGCTGGCAAGGCCAGGAGCGCTGTAAATCAGACCAAGTTCCGGCCTGTTTGTTTACATATCACAGTCTTTACTGTGGTCCCAGTAAGCTGGAAGGCCTTCTCGACTCAGGCTATTGTATGGCTCATAAAATGAAAGAATATCATGATTGTGCGGGTTTCTCTCTCAAGCTTGTTTGCTTGTGGGGTCTATTATGGACTGTAGGGTGCAGTGTTGAAAATAGAGTTCATGGTTTGATGAAAAAGTGTCCGTGCATTATGGAGCTTGACGTTCACAGTGCAATGTTCCCAGAAGTTGACATTTCAGAACATCATAAAGTGTCATTTTGCTGGATTAACAGCTTACAGCGTTTTTTTTTGTTTTGTTTTTTTTTTATAGGTTTATGGAAATGTCATTGTTTAAGAAAACTGTTTCATGCTCATGTCAATTCAGAAAATTCATAATTGAGCGCATGTTGCTAAATAAGTCTATTTAGTTTCCATATGTTCAAAACTATTCTTGTTTTTTGCAGATATAATGATTTATGGTATGGAATTATATTGATTTATTCCGGTTTTGTTGGACCCCTGAATAAATTTTAAATAAAAAAAAAAAAAATTATTATACATAGGCTATTAATATATATGAGTAAATAATACTATTAATTACTAATAAATGACTAAATACTTAATTATTGTTGTAAAATGTTTTATTCATTTAGTGTTGTTATTGTTTTTAAAAATATATTTGTGCTTTTGTAAAAGATTAATTTTCAAATAATAAATTGATGTTTTATTTTTTATTTTATTTCATTCCTGTGTTCTTGGTATGCATCTTAATTTTTTTTTTTTTTGGGGGGGGGGGTTGTCCACTGACAGTTTATTTATAGATTGCAGCTGTGCAAATTATTTGTAAGTTGTAATTTTATTTTTAGAGGCATTTTTCCAGCATGGTTACAATTTTTGGGGTCAGGAGCACAAAGACAGTGTAGCTAGATGACAAGCTTTGTTTATAACACATATGTTTACAGGTCATGCTTTCTCATTTTACATGAGAATAACTAATCAATGGGCTTCATAACTCATATCCGAGCGCAGAAAGAATCCTGCTGTATATCAAGCATGCGTGTGTGCTTAAAGTGGACAGCGGGGCAATCTGATATGTTATCACCCCTTCCTCTCCCTGTCCAGTGTGCAGCAGTAGCTGGCCTACAGGGAGCTGAACCAGACAGGTCAGGCATGCAATGTGGCTTCCTCTCTGTAATCAGAGCCTATAAGGACACACATACTCTGATGTCTCCCTCAGTCCCAGCAGCCTGCATCACTGGGAATAGAGTCTCTCTCAAGCGCATGGCTGATTACAGTGAGTCCAGGCCCACCGATCTCATGGTGCTGGAACAAATATATACCAGGCTGCAGGCTTGACCATTCCACTGAATGGCTACGCCTTTCTTCATCATGCCTTGACCTGCCTGATAAGCCAAGATTGTCACATTTTATGCTTTCACTGCGGCCTTCGTGTGCCTTTTTTCTTTCCTTTCCTTTTCTTTTGAAGGAGCATTGGTGCCAGTCCTGACTTGAAGCCCTTGTTGAGATAAAACATGCTTTTAACCCATTGTTAACAGTATATTTATTTAATAAGTGTAAGATGTATTAGTCCAGTTGTTATGACTTACATAAAATATATCAAATAAAAATAATATTTGAAGTTTGAAGTCAGAAGTTATTATTATTGTCACCAAGGCTGCATTAATTTGAACAGAAATACAGTGAAATCAGCTATTTTATAATATTTTGAGTTATTATTAATACTAAAAACAGTATGCTATTATAGATTTTGTTCGAGATTTTTGATGAAAATAAATATAAAAAATAATCAAAGTGATTAAAAAATAAATAAAAAAGCAAACATTTTGTTTATTATTGTTTTACTTTTAATAAGTCAAGCAAAACTGAATCTGACAAAATTTATTTTTATTGTATGGAAAAGGGCAGTTTTTTTCTTTCTGATTGTAATAAAAATTATGTTTATATTATATGTATATTATTAACAAATTTATTTTAAATATGTACTTACTAATATTTAATTTTTAATAAAAAATTGCTACTGATCCTGACATACGGTGATCAAAATGTCTATTGTATGAAAAAGAGCAGCTTTGACTTTTTGGTAATAACTCCTTTAAAAAAAGTTTCAAGCAATATGAGGGTGGATTATGATAAGCACATGCACCCTCAGTTTATATTATCATGATGCTTAAGGTTTAGATTTTGTTGCTCAGGCCATTTCTAAAACCAGCACAGAACGAAGCAAGAAACCATTCAAAGAAGTTACAGTAAATGCGCCTTTGGTTGTAACCAAGCTTTAATGAAAATCACTAAATGTTGGTAGAATTACACCAAAAGCAGTATTAAATGTCTGCTATAGCAATAGCCAACCGAGTATTAGGAGGATTCAGCCTGCATGAGAATGAGAAGGACAGAGTGAAAGAGAACTAGGGGGAGGGAGAGACGTGGAGGGAAGGAGTGGGACAGGTAAACAAATTCCTTGTCATTTTCTGTTGTTGTCTTCACTGTGCCACTTGGCATTTTAATGGAAGCGAATCTGATGTAACATACAGTGGTATGGCGACCACGGCATCATACAAGCCAAGAAAACTTAACTCCACAGACCTATGCATTAAACATATTGTAGAATAGAGTGTAACATTTATCACTGTCAATGGCAGAGAGTTTGTATAAATTTAAATGCAGTCAAGCGTGCTGGTCCCCCCCTCCCCACTGTATATGTGCACAAAAGCCCATTTTCCTGTCTTTCCCATTGTTCTACAGCCCTGTGCCAAAAATACCACTTGAGTATTAGGAATGTGCAAGACCATTTCTCACCATGATATGCAACCGGCTTTTAATGTATTAAGTTGGTGTCATCAATTTTCCATGACATGATATACAAAATATATACGTTTATGTCACAGTGCATGAAACGCACTAATTATTGCGATCATTTAAATTTGTGCTAAATGCTTTGCAAGTTAAATTCAAATTTAGATATGTTATATGTAAATATAACAAAAGGTACATTTTGTTTTCTGTAAAATTTGATTGGTTTAGGTACCTTGTTCTCACTTATTTTGCCATCTTGCAGGGAACAACACTTTAGGCTTCAACTCGTAGACGCAAGCTGCAAAAGTGGAGAGCAGGACTGCTGAATTAGAATGTGAGGGTAATTTATGGGGAGCACTTTTGCCAGAAATAAGGGCTGATTTAGAAAAAACAATCACGCCTGTAAGTGTGGAATCTGTCGGGGACCAGTGCATGGCAGCAGTGCTAGCTGACACTTTGCACATTAAAATAAATTACCTAACCTTTCCACTTGCAGTGACAAAAACAGGAGAAATGAAAGATAATGGGTTATTATTCACGGCAAGATCCTATACATAATAATGATATCATCAATAATGGCCATGATACCACAGCTCCTGCGGCTTTTAAAAAACATTTAATGGAATTACTTTTTGGAATCATCACTCCTCGTCCAGTCCCCAGTTATTCAGCTGGAAAGGAGCAGGCGAAGGGAAAGTCTGTGTTAGAGAAAGAGAGAGAGAGAGAGGGGAAGAAAGAAAAATGGAGAACATTATATTCCTAGAAGCCTGTTACCAACCGCCAGTCATGAGTCAATTTGCCCAATAATGCAAGCAGAACTAGAGAAAAAGGGCCATTTGAGGACCTGCTTGACTTTTTTTAGGCAGCGAGCGGCCATTAATCTTAGCCAATACTTTCAACCAACTGTCTTCGAAATGTAATGGAGATGATTGGCCGACCTTCAGAGACCAATATGTTGATATTCAGTTTTGAAACTTCAGGTAGGCACAGACTATAGGATAAGATGGCACGAGCTGAAGCTGGGCACATTTTGGAGGGCAGGAGGTAAGACTGGCACAGAGACCCACGGGGCTGGAACGCTCGGCTGGCCGTCACTCTTCACTGTTGCCCTGCTTAATGAGAATAAATCCTTTGAGTGGAACACACACAATTTGTCCTTAGGTGCTGGGCAGTAGTTAGGTTTTATTATTTCTTTGATACTGGTTGAAACAAGGAGAATAGTTTTTTGTGGAGCAGATTTTGGATCATTTAGAAGGATGAAATTGGATTGTGTGGAGCTCAATTATAAACCTGGCACTTTCAGAACACAGAATCTTGGAAGTTAAAAGTGATTTTAACAGTCCCTACAATTATATACAGTATATAAAAAAATGTCTTATTTACTTGAGGACCCTGAACTTGTTTCTTTTGTGGTTTATGTTTGATGGACCTATAGGAAGTTTTGGTGTCTCATATATGCACATATTTCATATCTTTTTAATAATTCAAGAAAAAAATATAACAGAATCTGACATCTTTGATTAAAATAAATGTTTGATGTATGCAACCTTTTTTGGCTTTGGCTTTTTTATTTAGAATATAAAAAAATCTGAAAGTTCATATTGTATGCATAATAGAAATATAATTTTTTATTAATAACTTTGTTTGTGTTGTTTTGTGAGTATCAAGCAGTATGAGAGTGGTTGATGAAGCTTAAATGTATAGTTTACCCAAAAATGTCAAATTCTGTTAGCCATTAACTTCCATAGAAGACAAAACTATAGTTAATAGCTATAGTCAATGGCTACCATCAACTGTTGTTAGATGCATGTACAGGCATGTGGGTCTTCATGGGCTGTATACTACAAAAGTGAGATTGCTAGGAGCCTTGTTTTGAATGCAACATATTTGTTTGTGTTTGTTTGCACAAGCTTGGTTATCCTGAAATTGAATACGAAGTTAAGAGTAAGTTCCTACAATAGATAAGATGTCCTGAGCCACTCTTCTCTGAAGAATCACAGTGATTAGCTTTTTTAATTAACATTAGCATTATGGCATATGTGCTGTGACTGAATACCTTCATTTCACCAAGCATGGAGAGTGGAGCGGTATACTCTGCAGAAAATTCACTAAAGTAAATTTAACTGTCTGCATCCAATATAGTCCACCGGAGATTGCTTTATGCATTTGACTTCATAATTAACAGGTTTCAAACCCATAAACTTAAATCATTGAACACAGCTGGCGACCTGTAATTAAATGCATTAAATATTTGAATGAGCATCTTCCGCAAAACAAGACAGCAGTGTTGTTACACGGCAAGAACTTTAAGCTTAACTTCAGTTGGAAGCGTTTATCATTAAAGACATGGTGATTTTTTTCGACATTAATTTTTGCTATGTAAATAAACACATGTCAAAAGTTTGGAATAATTAAAAGTTAAAAGTCGCATAGGCTCACTAAGGAAAAATCCATTAATTTAAAATAACTGTTTTCAAATTAAAGTTTTTAAATGTAATATTTACTGTTATACTATATTTTACTAATAATACTATGTAATATTTCATTTGTATTCCTGTGACGAAAAAGCTGAATTCATGAAGTTGTTATTCTAATCTTCAGTGTCACGTGATCCTTTAGGAAAATAAAAATCTAATATTCATATTTAATATTTAGTATTCTTCTCAGTTTTTCAGTCCTGAATAAGAGCCCTAACAAAAGCTGTGTTGATGGACCACCGCTGTTTGTCGGATTCTTTTTTTCTTCTTCTTCTGTTTCTCCTCAACCCACCAATGATGCAGGACTCAATGAGATGTGTCCTGGATGCAGTGTGAGATTGGTTAATACAAACGCTTGTTGGTGAAAACAATGTCCTCTCAGTGGTGACAGAGACAAAGTAGCTGCGTTTGGGGGACGCGTGCGCTGGAGACAGGTGATGGCTGCTAGGGAGCCTTTGAAGAGAATTTGAATTTCATGTGCAAGAGGAGGCAGCTCGTCATTAAAAAACCTTAATTTCTATGTCAGGTAGTCTTACAGGTAATCGATCATCTTGTCAGATGGATTTTATTTTTTCCACTCCTTCAAAGTGGCCTTTACAACTCTCCAATTAAACTTGCAGGTGAAATGGAAAAATGTCTGATGCTGTTAAAAGAAAAGCCTGGGAATTTAAATTTGCAATAAAATATAAATGCGCAGGCCCTGATCAGTCAATACAGAGCATCTAATCCTACATTTTTGCTGATATTAGTGCTGTGTAATCAGGATCAGTTCATTTATGAGGAGGAATATCCTTTATGCATATTGCATTACTTAAGCACTTTGAGTTAGGTTTTCTTGTTTACATCCTGTTTTCTACGACTAAGACGTACACTAGGTTCACCACCATTGCCCAGAATATCTCCACATGAGACCCATTTATTGGTAAATTTCTAAACGTTAACGCTTGTCAGCTCCAATTTCTGTCCCAGACCTTCTTGTACCTGGGGAACAAAATGCTTGTACACTTCTGCTGGAGGCTCTCTGCCTCCCAAGGCACACATTATATCAGACAAGGAATGACAAAAACCACCAACCGACTCTCTCCTGCCCTTAAAAGACGTTTATGGCTCTTGAGAATTTGCATTGAATGAATGCGTATTTGGAAGAAACCAATAACGGTCATTGAATGACAAATAATTTCGGTTTATGATGTATGTTTTTTTACTATTATATTCTACTAATAAGTTGTGTTGTGCAAGATAAGTTTGGTTTCTAATGCATTTTTATGGTAAATTGGAATACAGTTTACACCAATATACAAGCAATATCATGTTGTTGGTACTTGCATGTTAAAAAGTCAAATAAAAAGTTGCTACAATTTTATTCAAATTAATGTATTACTTATTAAGCTTTCCTAATTGACACATGAAGTCATTTAAAAATTTGCAAATCATTTACTTCTACGGCACGCAAAACTAGCCCTGTAAAATTGCGCTAGGCATGTAGACCAGTAACAACAAGGAACCTTAGAACGTGAATGTGTTCTATAGCTGCTCTTATAAAGCTTAAATGACAAAAATGCCAGTGCAGCAAAAAAAAATGGTGGAAGAAATAGAGTTGATTAGCAGAACCTTCCCAGCATGCTGTGCAGTGACAAATGATTGACTTGGAACAATATCTAAGGCGATCAGGATAAAGCACCGGCCATTTCAAGGCTCAGCAAAATTCAAATTCTAATTAGACTCTGTACCACATTCCAAATAAAAATTGTTCCCTTGGTATTTTACCCTATCAGGTGTCTCTCTCCGACCAGTGAAACAAAACGAATAAAGAAAATGATTAAAGTGATAACAAAGGCATAAAATTTAAATTATTGCGGCATCACATCTGGGATCTGTATGTCACTGGGCTGCCATTTTTGCCCCCACACTCAGCACTCCATTTTTTCTGCATGAGGGCAACTGTGAGAACAGAGGAGAGGGAAGGAGAGAGAGAGAGAGAGAGCAGGAGGGGAAAAAAAGGGTATGAAATTAAAAGGTAGAAAGCGAGAACGCAAATAGGCTTTCAGCTTTAGCGTTATTAATGACTCTTCAAAAATCTCCGACTTTTCCAATCTCTCCGAGAAGCGCTTGAAGGAGCTTGCAGATGAAGCTGACCTTCAAAATGTTCTTTGGTCTTTAGTTAAGAAATTCACTCACCATTATGGCATCATTAGGGAAACAAGGATAAAATTACTCCATGGTTAATGACCTATAGGATCCCCCACCAAAATTTGTTTCAGATCTAATAAAACTGCGCTTAACACACTCGAATGAATTATGAAGACTGTTACGCGGGGTATTAAAATGTGGAAAATAGATTTTCTGAAGCTAGGAGGACTGGACTTTTCAAATCAGATAGTAGAATGGAATTTTCTGGGCAATAAATTCTACCATGTCTCAATTTCATTTTTTTTTTTCCCCCGCTTGGAATTTTTCAGGCTGTGATTGAATCTCTGAGTGGGATGGCCTCTAAAAATTCATTGCCAATAGCCGGCCCCCCAAAAAAACTCTTATGATGGAGAGATTGACGGATGTGTGGGCAAATAAGTGTAGTGCGTTTATCTCCAAGCAATGAAAAGTATTGATATGTGATACGTGAACATGGATATGGATAAAATGGGAGTTTAACCTCCTTTAACGCACAACGTTTTTTTTTTTTGCAGATGCAGATGCGTGACACATACTGTATAAAAAGAGCAGGAAATATAGAATAAAGAGTTTAATTAAGAAGATCTGTGTTACTGAGCTTGATAATTTACCATGAAGACCTTTATGAAATTGGATTTGCATGTACATTTACTCAGCATGCTGGCCAGATTAACGAATGCCAAGGTGCTAATTAGCAAAATGTGTCCTAGAACTGAGAAAGCATGCAAAAAGCTGTTAGGGAGGAAAAATGAGGCTGCAGGCTATTGGACCTGTTCTCTTGCACACACGTGCACACACTCGCATGTGCACACACACACACACACAGTCATTTAGGCAGATATTATGTTATTCTCTGCAGTCTTAATGTCAACTTATTTTGAGAAAAGGGAGGAGAAGTGGAGAGTTTGGCTTAGCGAGAGCTGCTTATAGCCACTGAGAGGTGGTTTGTGCGGTAATGGCATTTGCTCTCTTTAAACTTTAATCTTTCCTATTAATTCCCTGCAACTGGAGAATGTGCAAGAGTTAATGTTCCATGAACGTGTTGCTCACTCTGCAATCTCTTCAAGCTAATTACCTTCAGGTGCTAAATGGAGGGAAATTGCAATCCATTTGGATGAGAGAAATTTCACCTCTCTGTCCCCTGTGCAAGATTTTTGGGTGCTTTATTGAAGGAGGGTGAAAAAGATGGGGGGATGAAAGGAAATGAAGTCTAAGTAGAGTAGTTTTGTGGATGTATCGTTTAGTGTGAGTGTTTTTGGGGTGTGCTGGCGCTGTCTGTATTGTGTGACCCAAGAGATGCTGTGATACTTACCTGTGGAGGTCACTCGGAGGTCAACAGGTGTTGGCTGTGACATGTGGACAGTTTAGCAGATGTTTGATTGACATGAATCATTTGGATGGCCCATTAAAATCTTGTGATGGGGAGAACTGATAACACAGCCATTCTGAAGCGTAAACAGTGAACGACTCTAAAGGTAAAGAGCCTTTCGGTGGCTAAGATGTTGAATGCAATGATTACACCTGAAGGTTAATATGAACGTAATTATTGTCTTCATTTTTGAGCTCTAATCATAATCGACCTGCTTCTATTGTGCTGCTATTAGACCCACACAATCTGCACCCATTCCATATGTTATGTTATAATGTATATAAATTAATGGCCTACACACAAAATAGAAATATATATATTTGTATGGCAGATATTTATATTGTTTTTCTCGTAACACTTTAGATTGTACTCTAAAAAAAATTCTGGGTTAAATACAACCCAGCGCTGAGTAAAGTATGGACAAACGCAACTATTGGGTTGTTCCAATGGAATATGGAAAAACGGGGGGTGTTTTCCTTTCATCATTTAACCCACCCCTGCATCAAAACAACTCAATATCTGGGTTTGTCCGTACTTCAATCTGAGCTGGTTTGTATTTAACCCAGCATTTTAGAGACCACTGACTAGTTGCTTATTAGCATGTATTTTACTAGAACAGTAAAGGATAAAAACAACCCAACTTGAGTTATTTGGCAAACCAGCACTGAGTAAATATTGGACAGAACACGTTGTTTGTTTTAACCCAGTTTGCTGGGTTGTTTTATTTACAACTGTTGTTTAAAAACACTATATTGCTGCCTTAAAATGGGCTGGAAGTTAAAAATCACACACAGGCAACAGCAATAATCCAAAGAAGGACATTTGTTATTTAGCAAGAACACATGAACTAAAGACAAATAGAATTTATTTGGGTAAGTGCAGCCAGTGTTGGGGAAAGTTAGTTTTAAAAGTAATGCATTATAATATTGCTAATTAGGGGTTCGAGCGCGTAAGAATTTTTATTATTATTATTTATTATTATTATTCTGCCCTAAAACTGATCGTGCAGCCCAAACCGTAAGACCTAGAAAGCTGAAACTTGGTCAGATGGTAGTACTCATTGTCGCTACTCAGGCGCTGAAAACCAGCCCAATCGGACT
>JAUCMS010000022.1:9195829-9217760 GCA_032357445.1 Enteromius radiatus | reverse complement strand
AAAAAAAAACCCTTCAAATGCTCGAACCCCGGTAATTGCTGCTTGCAGCTATATTATTATAATTACGTTACTTTTGTGTTACTTTTTAAATATGGGCAGAGCTTGAGTGTTTGTTTTAAATATAAGCTCTATTTATAGCAAATGTAAAAGCACACCAAAAAGTGTCATGAATCTCAGGCTGAAGAAATAGTACACGTCTGTAAAGTAGAATACAGGTGAAGAAAGTCAGCAGCAAAGATATAAAATGGGATTAGATTCATTTGTGTAATTTAATTATTGCAGGTTTGCATCATATTATGAGTTGATTTTAATTCATTTTGATGAATGCTAAATCTGTTTTTTGAGAATGAGCTGAATTAATGCACATTCACATTTAGTCTAGATCTATCAGTCAATCAATAAATAAGAAAAAGTAACTGGCATTACTTTTTAGAGAAAGTTACTTTATTACTCCTATATATATATAACTCTAAAATTAAAATGTAATGCGTTACTATACTAGTTACTTGTAAAAAGTAATATTATTATGTAACTCGCGTTGCTTGTAATGCGTTACCCCCAGCACTGAACTTGTTTTTAATTGGTTCCCATTTTTTTGGGAAGCTTGGCCAGACTGACTTTGCTCACGAAATTGAATGTAGCGTCACAGGAAGTATGGGCGGGCCCAGGCTAATATTTGTTCTGCTCAGGAGCAGTTTCCACTTCCTTAACAGTTAATGTATAGGCCTACTCCCCATGGTAACAGTTGTTTCCATAACCAGAAAAATATTTTCACTTTGTATCATTTTGTATATGTTTTGGTGACTCATACCAACTTAATTGTATGAACAAAAACTAATGGCTAATGTCCATCCTGTGCACTGAGCGCTCTCTCTCCACAGAGTAAACACACCCCTTACTGCTGATTGGCTAAAGGTTTGTTTTTGTACTTTTAGTAGTATTTTTTTTTTTTTTGTCAATATAGTTGTTGTTGTTTTTTCAGTTGTAGTTATTTTAGTACATTAAGTTAAACACAAGTTAACCTAAATTAAGATTATATAGAAAGGTTTTATATTTAATTTTATTTCAGTTTAAGTTTTTTTTTTTTTTGTAGTTTTGCAGTTAACTATAGTAACCCTGGTGCAGAATTATTTTTGGATGCATGTTTTATTTTCGTGAAACCTTTGGAATTCTGCACAAAACACTTATTAAGGTACAAAAGCTGTCACTGTCACAAAGTGTACATATTTGAACCTAATAGGAGCAAAACTGCCCCAGTGACAGCTTTTGTACCTTTATTTCTGAGAGGGTATATTTAAATGTAATAATACAAAAATCTGCGGACCTTCATATGAAATTCTGAACTCACTGATTCTGTTTGAGCCTGCTAATTAGGCCCAGAGGTTCCATAAAACAAAAAAGGTGGAACAGTTTATCTGATTACAATATGAAAGCATTTTGCTTGTAAGATGAAAATGAAAGTTTATAAAAATAGTTTTATAGTAAAAAATGCTAACTGCGTTCATTCATAATCCTCTGATCAGTGCCTGTAAGATTTTTCACCCGGAGTGACCCAGTGCATCAGGCGTTTTAGAGTCAATCACAGAGACATCTCATATCAGACATGTGAAAGGGCCAGCTGGGGAGGGCTGGCCACATTGTGATCACTCACCTTCATCCTTAATTTGTTGTCATTACCTTTACGAGCATTTCAAGATCAAAAACAAGCAGAGAGGGAGGACTGCCATGTGACAGAGTGGGATTGAGGGCTTCGGCGGGAAAGTGAGAGAGCGAGGAGACATTTTGGATACCCTCTGCTTCATTATGTCTTTCATTATCCCAGTTAGTGATGAACAACATGCTCTTTCCTACCCAGCATGCTCTCGTCATCTCTCCTCTTGTGCCACTCTTACTGTCTGCACATGGATCCAAATCCTGTATTTCTAGTGTCTCAGAATTCCAGATTCCTGTGGTGTCTGGGGGCAAATTGCCTTTCTTGCGCTAGCAATAAACCCCAACTGCTAGCTATTGACAGATCTCCCTAAATGTTTGCAGGAGGGGGATGTAATTATCTTTTATCAAATTTTTCCCTCCACCTTGCAGGAGGGTCCTCAGGAGGGGGCTAAAGGGAGAGGAAGTGAGGAGATAAGAGCCAGAGGGAGGGGGGTGATTATCTGTAATAGAAGAGCATGGAGGGACACTTTGTCCCCTGTTTGATCTGTCCCTATAGATGACACAGCAGGAAATTAAAGATGAAAGAGCTTTACCACCACTGTCTTCTAAGCAGCGGGAAAACACGCACTCATTTGCTGGTCGCGCACAATCCTGCGACGGACTTTTAGTGCAAGGCAGAGCCGTCTGTCATTCGTATGTATGTATGAATGAGGTTAGCATGTTGTGTAGTATTCTTTTATTCATTTCTCTGAAATACATAGTGTCTGACACACATATTTTTCTCACTTATTATTATTTATTTATCTTCTGTTCTGATTACATAAATGTGGGGCATGTTTTTACACTATAAGGGGTAGCTTGTCACGGTGGAACCTTCTGTACCGTTAAAGAGCCTATTTAAGGTTCTTCAGCAACATTAAACCAGAAAATATTTAGGAAACAGCAAAAATACCAAATTATATTATTGCACTGTTGAAGTGTTTTTACTCAGTTTTATATCACTTAATAAACAGGTCTTCACCCATGATTGTGTGATTATTCGAAGTATGTGTATGTTTCTTTTTAAACTAAAATAATTTGCATTTACCAAAAGTTAAGTATATTTTAAGTCAGTATTACAGTCAAAATGATAGGTCACTCTACATTTTAAGGTCCAGTTCTCACTATTATGAGAACTAATATTACTTTTGTCTCAATAAACTCCTAATTACTGCTTATTAATAGTTTTAACGGTAAAGAAAGTTTAGAATTAAGGGATGTAGAATAAGGTTATGCATAATATGAATGTGCTATATAAGTACTAACAAACAGTCAATAGTGCTACTAGTAAATAGTGAGAATTAGTCCCTGAAATTAAGTATTACATATTATATTATATTTGATAATATAATTAAAAAATATTGTAATTCAAGAATTTTTGGAACTGGGTGTTTGAAACCAACATATATATCGACATTGTTAGAGAAAACAAGTTTCATGTATTTAAACGTTTAACTTTTTAAACCTAATATACCGAGTTCTAACTCTTTTGATAACTTATATTCTTCCAGCATAATTACCAATAATGCAAGAAAACATTACTTTTTGTAAAGTTAAGAAAGATTGTTGTGTTTTTAATTTAACATTTTATCTAGGTTTTTTCCAGAAAGAATCAGATTTATGTTACTCATTACACTAATTTAAACAGAAGAAAAAACTGGCATGATGTTCAGAGCGGCCCTCACATTTTTCTTTGGCCATATTTCACTGGGGTAATAATAACTGAATTAGCACAGAGGAGGTTTCCAAACAGCCTGTATCTTACACAAACATGTTGAGTGACAGGGCAAAGCTCCCACTGTGGCAAAGAATCTCCCACAATTAACACTCCCTAACATATATTTCAAGAAATGAGAGGGGAAAGAAAGTCGGCCATCAAACCGGTCCACTTCAAACGAGAAGAATTCCGCATCATCATATATCTCTTTAGCTTAAAAAAAAAATTCATGCCTAGTCTGCCTTAAATTTTGCAAACTTGTACCAAGATGAATTGATCTTATGAGCTTGGTAGTAGCTAATCATGCAGCTTTGATAACAAGGATCATATCTCTTTTCCCTGATAAACAGACAAGCAGTTTTATTTAAAGAAAACATTCTGAGTAGTTTTTGGTAGAGGATGTATCGGCTTTCTGGGTATTATGACACATATATGCCCTTTGAAAAACATACGAGTCACTGATCCTTCTCTTTGAAAAACATTGACATTTTAAGTGAGAGGGAAAAAAACACTCATAATCTCTTAGATTTTTCAGGCGCTTGCCACTGTGTGTGTCAAAGAGGCAAATATTTCTGCAGAAAGCCCTTTCTATTAGCCTGTGTGTGGGTATGAGACTCTTGAAATGAATTGCTCGCTAGTGTCTCTACCCTAGAGCAGTACTTATCCTTCAATGTAGCATGAAATATCAAGTAAGAGTAATCGGCTTTGCAAAAAAACACTGAAAGTTAGTTGTTAGAAGTCTTCTTTATCTCCCTCTCCCCCTTTTTCTTTTTCCCGCATTCAGTTGAAGCTTTGTTTCATTATATACTACTCTTATTTTTCTTTTATTTTTTTACGTAATGTAAATGTGCCTGTGAAATAGTTATGTAGAACATTTCTAGGACTGTTGTGTCTGTATTATTATTTTTTTTTAAAAAGATTTATAGTTTATAGTTTTACAGTCAAATCTCACTAACAAAACTAGCATAAATGAAATTGACTTGATTCATATCATTACTTAATAAAGAAATAGACTTGATACTGAAGACACAAAAGTTTCTTGTTATTTGATAGAAATACTCAATATGGTGGATATTAATACGTTGCTCCCTCTGCTGGCACAGACCCTCTAACAATGTGTAATAAAAGGTGATTTGTCTTACAGAAGGCTGCGTATGAACTAGCATTTTAAATCCAGCCTTGCCACTATATTGTTTTTAAATTCTTCTTACACAGGCTGTGTATGTAAAATTGACCAAAGCTTTAATTTACAGGTATTAAATAATTCAGCCAAATTGTTATACGTTTCTTGTCGTAGCATTTGGGCATGTGAATAGGCAGGTCGATGTAAATGCAGCAGCTGGCAAAGACTGTGAGTGACTCTCGCAGCAATACTGGAGGTGGCTCACAGCACTCAGAAACATAGATTTACTATTTCACGCTCCAGAGTCCATGCTGTCCTTAAAGACTTAAAGGCATTTCACACCAGGATTACAATTTTACAATCACAGAGAGTGACCTATCACTCACTCCCAGGTCCCACTACTCCAACCAAATCACCTATTCTTTCTTTAAAAATGAGCTTGCCCTCTATCAGCATTATTCATTCTCTCCCTGATGGGAATTAACAAACTTTGTCATGAGAATTTCACTTACTAGATTCCAGCAACTTGTTAAATCAAAACCGGCCGGTAACTCTGTAATAAGTGAAAGGAATGAGAATAAAAACTCCTTTCTTTTGTAAGGTTGAAGAAAATGAAAAGCCACACAATAATCTTGGATTTTAAATTCAGATTATAAACAGCAACTAATTTTCCTCCTAAAAGTCACTTTTAAAGTAAATAACTTACAAGCGACTTTGATAACTGGGTCTCTCCTTTTTTCTTTTCTTTTTTTTTTTTTGAAAAAGTATTTGCACTTTCAAAATTTTGAGCCAGACTTCGCAATTACAGCCTTTTAATAATGCATGCAAAACAAATGGCTGTTTAATAGCATGTTTAGGAAAAAGTCATTTTTAATCTGAAGTTTGGGGTCAGTAAGATTTCATTTTTCTTTTCTTTCCTATGGGAAAGAAATTAGGAAATCACTTTTATTCAGCAGGAACATTATAAATTGATCAAAAATGACAGTAAAGACATTTATAATGTCACAAAAAGATTTCTATTTCAGATTAATGCTGTTCTTCAAACTTTGTTCATCAAAGACTCCTGAAAAAAACACACATTCCACACTTCATTATGCAGCGCAACCATTTTCCACTAATAAGAAAAATAAGAAAGCTTTCTTAAGCACCAAACCAGCATACAGTATTAGAATGATTTCTTAAGGATCATGTAATTCTGAAGACTGCAGTTATGGCTGCTTCTGCTTTTCCATTTGAATAGAAATAGATATTTTAAGTTGTAATATTAAATATTACATCTTTTTTTTTTTTTTTTCCCTTGTCAGCCTACTCTATTTTTTTCATTTGTGATTTGTTGTTGTTGTTGTTGTTGTTGGTCTGTGCATTTTTTAACTATTTGCATATGTGTGTTTTTTTTTGTATTTATATTTATATTTATACTATTAGCAGGGACCATAACAGAGGTCTCTTTCTTTTTTTCATCGTCAAACTAAGAAGTTTTACTCTGTATACCCACTGTCAGTAGGAGTGCCATGTAAAATAGTACAGTCAGGTGGCTTGAGCAGGTAGACAGACTTCTGTGCCAAGCTGTGACCATTTAGCCGCCGATAACGCAGGTAATTGCATTTCTGGAAGAGCAGAAGCAGATGAAACACGACGCGAACAGATACCACTGGCACACCGGCCCCTTCTGTCGGAAAATTTCATTTCTTTCCACGAGGAAGCCATGAATGCGAAGGCTGAATCCAAATCCGTTCCCCCTGCACGTTTATCAGGCCTGGCCCACCAAGTGGGGAGATGGAGGTAATTCACTCAGCTGAGACTCACCACTTTAATCCAATTTACAGCCTCCCCCAGCAAGAGATAATTACAAGTCTTAAACCAGTTAGGAGAGGGGTAGAGGGGGAGAGGAAAAACCTTCGCTCTCTCAAACTGCTCCCGGGTCTGCAAAATATCGACAGAGAATGGGAGAGAAGATTTCTGCTGGGAGGACTCAAGCAAAGGCATTGTTAAAAACTAAGAAAGTGTGCAACTAATGAGGCAAAGTGAATTCCACTGCAAATGGAAGCCTGGGGTAGAGTGCCGAAATACACCCCGGGTCATGTTTGCATGTTTATGTGCACCCTGGCAAAGGAAAAGCTGCCTTTAAGGTCAACGCTTCGACGCGCGGTGTGTTTTTTAGTGAAGAAAATGGCCGGAAAGCATAGCTATGTCATATTTTTTCTTTGTTGTAGTGAATGAATGGCATCAAGTGCTTTGTTTGCAAACTGCTGCCCTCACTCAAATCTCATTTGGGACTTGTTGTCAAGTGTTACGACATTAAACATAGCTTTTAAAAAAAATGTGAAACAGCATAGCTTTCCACTTTAAAACTTTCCACTCTAATAAAAACAAAACCTATCCTGTCATGTTACGGTTAAGTCTTTTTCCACGCTCAGTCTGCGCAATGACTTCAGCTGATTTTGTGTTCATGCCATCACCTCGCTGTGATGAAATTTATCACATATATATTCAATTTTCAATGACCTGTATCCCACTAGCATCTCAAAAATGTCTTTGTAGTGAGCCTTATCGATTTTCAAAAAGACGTTATAACAAAAGAAAGGGCAGGTATTGATTTTTCTCCTCTGAAAATAATGTAACATTTAGCCCTTTGTAAACAGAATTAACCTGGTATCACTGGGCTATCCATGGGAAGTGACACTTGCACTGTCACATTAATAACCATACAGATGGACTGTCATTGTGTGATCCTGGGGTCATGAATTGTCATTATTCTTTGCAGTCAGATCTTCTGAGTGTCCGTCGGAGAGTGTGTTCATGTCTTTGTGTGTGTATGTGTTTGTGTTTCAAGATGAAAAAACTGATATTCCAGATATCTGGGTCATTATATTTGAGACCAATCAGCACATAATCAGAATTAATCACATGAATGCATTCATTGATTCTTCTCGTTCGTCCTTGCGAAGAGTGGTGTTTTACATTCTGCACCATTTTACAGAAACTACAATGGAAATTCATTGTATTATATAAAATAAATGATTTCACCTAATCCTATATTCAAGGATTTTTTTTTTTTTTTTTTTTTCAGATTAAAAATCCTGATACACCAAAAGTCACTTGTAGGTGCCTCAGTTGCACAATATTTATGCTAGCTATTTGTTGTAGTGTTTTTAAACACATAATTCAAGATAAAAATTATTTTGTAAGCTTTGTAAGATTAAGTAAATCATAGAAACAATTTGCGGTAACTTTTGAGAAACATATCGCAGATTCAAATATTTTTCAAATTAAAGAAAAAAACATAATATTGACATATATGGTATAATAACGCTACAAAAAAATCAGCAAAGAATATATTGCACAACTAAGGCACTTATAAGTGTCTTTTGATGCCATCAGTATATCAGAACTGAAAAAAAGACAATGCCCTGATTGACCAATCACAATCAAGTATTCCACATAATTTCATTACAAGAATATACATATAATATAGTCTAATATAATAAATGAAACCGTACACTTACATAAAAAAAATGCTTTTCCAATTGCAATTTCTAGTAAAAATCATACATAATAAAACATTCTGTACATTTTACATAAAATAAAATAAAAATGTTCTTACGTTTAGTGAGATATTTTTGTTTAATAAATTAATATCAGGGTTTCTTTTGCGATAAGCTCTCTACATTTATATCTTGCCTCTGTTTATTAGTTGATCATTTACTTGCTCATCACATAAAAGTACAGTGAGAGTGGCTTTTTAATAATTGATTGAATACATGCCCACTTTAAGTAAGAGTACTTTGACATTGTAAAATGTCACATAAGATACTGTATTCCCATCTTCTCTCCAAATAATCCAGTCGCCAGGGCTAAAACATGCACAGTATGCAACTGCAGCCAAAGCAGTGAGCGACTGTGGGTCCTCTTCTGTTCTTTGATGTGAGGGCTGAGGAATGGGGTTAAGTTGTGTTAAAGAATGTGAGGAAATCATAATGAGGCGGACTCTCAGGGAGCGGAAGCGTCAGTGAGCCCTAATTAATGGAGGCAGAGACACTCCTAAAGTCTCCCATTCAGCGCTTCACAATGGGCGTCTCTCTGAAGCAGAACCTGCGGTGGAATATTAAAGAAATGAATGAAAACAGGCGCAAATGCCGGACCCTCTGACACCCCCGCCCCACCTCCCGTTCCTTTGGCACCCTGGCTCTCATTGTGTGCCTGTTCTCGAGTGTCTCCTCCAGTCTTCTGGGGGAGTCCCATTCAGCGCAATCTGCTTCAGAAGATCCAGCCGCGCCGTTTTGTAAATATGGCCCGGGACAATACGCACAAAGGGAAGGCACATTGCCAACAAGTATCCAATTTAGTGCTTAAAAAAATGTTAACTCCTCAAGCTCCCCTTGACTCTTTTAGACGAGGCACGACGTGAAGAGCGACAGTTCCGTCGATGCAGAGGCGAATCGGGTCGGGGGGCATTTGAGAGGGGTTGCTGGAGAAGTGTGGACCCACCTGTTACTGATTATCCCTCCTGTTAAAGGGTTTAGTCTTGACCTCTCCTCCTCCTATCTGCCCCTCGCCACTAATCTGTTCATTAACCACCGGCAACAAAGACTAAGAGTTTTGAAGGGGTCAGTGCAACGTGGCGGTATCCAAGGCGTGTGTATGTGTGAAATATGAACACTGAACTTGTGTGTAACGGTGACTGTGTGGCCCACCAGAGCGATAGTTGTTAATGGCTACATCTTGTTAGCGACTTATGGCTTCATTTTGTTCTGTTACTAGTGAGTTCCTGTGCTTTTTTAACCGTGTGGAGAACCATAATAGACAGGACATCACCTTTGACCCTTACTGTATTATGGTGGGCCTGCAACTGAAGAATGTTTGGAAGGCTTTGTTAATGTTCAAGTTCAACGTCCAGTTCTTTGTTGAAAACAATGCTGTGTTTTAAGCCTTTAAAGTACATTTTGGGGGTGAAATGATAGAATGTCTTTTGTGAAAATTTAGGATAGAATGTTTAGAATTAAATCTTTCCTACAAAAAACTCTAGACTACAACAAGATTAAATGAAGAACAAAGAGCTTTTGCATCATTCTCCAGCTTTCCTCAGCCTTTTTTTCTTTTATTGCAAGTCAATCGGATTTATAATGCTGCGGTGAGCTACCTCCCTCATTAGTTGGTAAAATCCAGTTAATTACAATACGTGTTCTATACTTAGATTTATGTATAATTTTTCTATTATTTGTTTTTTACATTTAAATGGCTGTTAAATCCTCCAAGTCCAACATCAACTAAATTCTTTTAGAATAGACTCGTTCATGCTCCTAATCTCTGCTTCCTGCCTTTTTTTGTGATACTGTAACTCAAAGACACATTCTGTTGTACTGGAAATTTTCTTAACCTCCTCTTGCCCTTTGTTGGACGATTTTTTTAATATGTGTCATTTAGAGGTTTTACCTCAGGATTCTGTCTTTGATTAAGAGAACACCATTCTGTTTTAAGTGATTAAAAATCACGTCTTGTTCCAAACTTTTATAACTTTTTTCTTCTTCTGCACAACACAATTTAGGATGGTTTAAGAATCAAAGTTGGGTGACCATTGAATTCCACTGACATTTTTTTTTATTACTTGTTTTATGCTCCACAGAAGAAAGTAGACATGAGGGTGATGACAGCATTTTCAGGAGAACTCTTTTCCTTCTAAGAGAGACGAGACAATCCACCTTCTGTGTTTAGTTTTAGTATAATAAAATAAATTTTAAATAAAGAAAATGACATATATATTTTTTGTAACTGAGTTGTGGTGTTCCAATAAAAACCGTTGTAAGTTATGGATAGAATGTAAAAGCAGTCATTGCCGTATTAATACGCTAGGAAGCCGTAAAAGTCAGTTAGTTGTGTTTTTATTAGTTTGTGACAGGCATAAAGACATGTAGATTAATTCATGACCCCAAACAAGCCAAACGTGTCTGTCAGAGCAGAAAAGTAAAGGTAGCAAAAAGATGACAAGAATACATGCTCAATTCATTATACATATTAATGAAGTTCTGCTTGATTACTTGTAGGTGACATTCAACTCCAGTGTTTTTTTTTCTTTCATCTGACATAATGGACACTCACATGTAAATAATTGAATCTTCAATGATTAAGCATAGTAACATTTTGAGTTTTATTAATGTCCTCACTGATAGGTCTAGTAATTAAACGCAGTGCAGTCGTTGGTCATAATTAAACTATTAAGCATCTCAAGGTTTGACCTTTTCGCCTCTGACCCACAGTTAAAGCAAATGTAATGACTCAGAGAAACTCGTTTGTACAGGCATGGTGAAGTGACCTTTTAGTGGCATAGGACAGTGGGTTTTATGAGGTTTCTGTTGAAATCAGTTTGAACACATTACATACAGGCTTTGGAACAAAATACCTTATCTGTACCACTTGCATATTTCACAATCTGCTAAAGCTCACACATTAAAAGAAAGTGTGAACAATACAGAAATATTTATCAGATAATAGACATAACTAAATCATTTATTCAGCATTTTTAAAATAATGATAAGAAATTATAATTATAATGTGTATATATATATATGCGTGTGTGTGTGTAGAGTCTTTCAGCTCTAGACAGAGAAACATATTAGAGAGTTAGTGACTGTGTCTTTTCAAATATTTTAAAATCAAAACTTTTTTTTTACTCCAATAATTCCAAAATATCATTTTGAATTCTTGAAGGTAAACTTATAAATGACTGCTGCCTTGAATCTTGCAGCACTGACGTCTTTCCTCCATTTCTTCTCATTCCTTCGGTCCAGTAAACAACATCTGCCATTCCATTTGCCCACCTTACACTGTAACCTCTGTCTAGTATAGTTAAGTGAATGCACAATGGAGGGTAATGATCTTCTACTAATGTCTGCTATTACCAGCACTCTCACAGTGATAGATTAGAGTAGATACCTTGTATATTTTCCCAAGGCCGCTGTTGTCTAATGTGCTTGCATTGATGTTTTTCATGGAATGTTTTTTTTTTTTTTTTGGCCTTTTTTCTGTTGTTTATTTAAGGTTTTAATCAATGAACTGAATTAGGATGCTTGCAGTTGGTATTCGAGCAGTTCTCTGAGGACATCCGATTTTTTCACATTATAGGCTTGGGCTGTGTTAAGCTGTTGATAAAGATAATTGCCCTCGACCCCCGGCTGCATTTGCTTTATAAGTATGCCACTGTGGCCAAGCCGTAGATCAGCCTCTTACATGCAGATCAGGGCTGGATCAATATGACACAACACCCTGACCCCGAGACCTCAGGTCAATACCTCTTAAATCAGTGCGCTCAGAATTAGCCGTCATCAACCTCAGTTAATGGAGATGCTTCATCCATGCCGGTGAACTGAATGGCAGTGTGTGTGTTGTTTTTTTTTGTTTTGTTTTTTTTGGCTGTGTTGCAAGTTGTAACAACCTTTCCAGAGTGCTGTCTTCCTATTTGAATTCCGATTTTAGAATTTGTTTGTTTGTTTGTTTTAACTGTCATGGGTAGTTCAGTTTTAGTGGGATCTGAGTCTCATCAGAGTTTTGCATCTATTTTCTCCCCCGAAAACAAGTTGAGAATGTTTTCATTGTGGCTCCAAGCATTTCCTTAGGGAAGTAATATTAAATTCAAAATATGATGGGCTCTTTGAACTCATTTACTCATGGTTACTGTTTAATCCACAGGCATTTCATTTACACTGGTGAGTAGGAGCAGTCTGAGGGATATTGTTTCCCTGAGGAGATCATTGACTAAAACACTTTGCATTCCATTCACTGTATGTAAGTCATTTTCAGAGGTTATAACCCAGAGCCTGTGAATGAGGACACTACTGCCTTTATGATCCGAATCAAAAAGCCTGTTCAAGTTTCCTTTCACGATGTGTACTTCTTAATATTTTACTGTCCTGTGCACTTACAACAAGTAGACAAATTTACACTTCAATTGTTTCATTTCTTTGACTTCTTCCTTTTAAGTAAACATTTTTAAAAAGCCAACTGATCAACAAGTGCACAGGATTATTCCGGCCTCACTGCTAGACATCCCCCCCAGGTGAACAGATCTGAGAGCAGCCATGCGGACCCTGCTGCTGCTAAAACTGACCATCACAATCCCAGCCACAGCTGAGA
This sequence comes from Enteromius radiatus, assembly GCA_032357445.1. NCBI lineage: Eukaryota > Metazoa > Chordata > Actinopteri > Cypriniformes > Cyprinidae > Enteromius > Enteromius radiatus. The sequence goes on along the minus strand of JAUCMS010000022.1, from coordinate 9,205,101 downwards.
CTTTAACTGAGCAGCACAAACTGTTTTCTCAACAAAGGGATTGGCTCAAACAAATGTCATAAGCCTTTAATGAGAGAGCTGATCTCTCTAAAACCTACTTCTATTCACAGGCCCTATAGCCATTGGAGTCATTGAGACTAAACAGAGGCTCTCTCTCTTAGGAACCCACTGCAGCCAAGCCACATGACAATGCAGGTCAATTAATTGGTTAAAAAAGTGGGAATCCAATTAATGTGTATCAAGCTGGCATTTTTGCATGATGATGGCTCATTAGTGGGGGTGTTTTGCTGGATTATCCCCCCCTCATTAAAAGGCTGTCTTTCTCAGTAGGGCTTTAGGCAGCAGGGAGGGGATTCTTTATGCAACAGGTCTGAAACAAAAACTCTATGTTATCCTCATTTAATGGATTTAACGGTGTTGAATTTTTAAATGGCTTGGGCAGATGCCTTTTGACGGGGAACTGCAATTCACATTCACTTTCACACTGTTCCTAAATTACGGAGGGGCATTTAGTTAAAAAGTGAAAGCAAACTTTCACCTGCAAATAGTGTGGACCTTTTCAAAAATAAAAAAAGTTTGGCCTATGTTTGGTCATTTCTTTTTATATCACAACATGCTGTAAAGCAGCTTTAAAATAATATTATACCTAACCCCCCAGAAAAAAAAAAAAACAGTACTAAATTTAAGCTAACTGAGGCCAACATCACATGCAATGTCTAGGAATGCCTTTTCTTTTTTCTTGTTGCTGCCCTCCTTTATAAACAAGTACAAAGACATGGCAATAATTTACTTAATTAAACATTATACAATAAAGTAGAAAAGCTAAAATTATATTTTCTTGTAAAAAAAACAATTGTTGTTACGTTTAAGCTTGTTTTTGAGTGCATATTTTATGTCAAGAAAATTTATACTAGAGATATCTAATGAATTTAAATGATACTCACTTCATTATTATACGTATAGGGTATTTTTCAACATGAAAAAATGGCATTTTTCACATTTTGCTCAGTTGTTTTTAGTTTGTCTCTGAGCAGAAGATTGATATCCTTGCCATACTTGTGTAGAATAACTTCGCTTTAATCTTGTTTGAGGCAAAAATTCAAGTGGAGTGTGTCTAGTTGCTTCCGAGATTACTTCATCTTTCTCTCTGCAGCCACTTCCGCCTTTGTCCTCTGGCATTCAATGTCCCATTACCCTTCACAAGCAGCTAGTTTCTGCTGTTTGGCCAGTGCTTTCCACTGAGGCCAACATTACGGCGATGTGTAAGAATGCCTTTTCTTTTCTCTCATCGCTGCCCTCCTTTACAAACTTTGATTAATTGATGATTGTTTGTAATGTGGGCCATTTTTGTTATATTCACCGCCAGAAGCAAATTGTAATTTTTTTTAAACTAACTTTAAATTATAAAGCTTCTAGGGTAGCCTGTTCTTGTTTGGGTTGAGTGTTTGTTTTAAGCCAGGTTTTTAAATTTTTTTTTTTTTTTGAGGAAAATCCTGTGTTTGTATCATGTGACATGTTCAGGGAACTGTGAGAAGGACAATTAGTCCAAAGTCACGCGGTGTTGGGAAGTTACTGATCTTGGCCACATGATGTAGGTCACCAGGACTGGGTTTAAAGTTCTTGTTCTTAGAAACGGTAAAATAGAAATGGGTTGTGCTAGTTCTATCCTGCGCTATCCTGTAAGCTACCATCACCCGTGCATCAAGTCACACCCATAATTCAACCCCTTTGTACATTCATAATTATTTTAATTAGTTTTTAGTTCCTTTTCCCTTTTTTCCCTATTTTTCCATCATGTTCAACAAACAATCAGTTACCAAATCAAATTGCTTCCAATGGTTTATAATTGAAGTCAGTAATTATAGCCTTAGAACATTAAAAAGTAGTTTTGTATATTTGATATGTGCCCTGAACACTATGCAAAATATAAAACAGAGTGTCTATTTCATGAGGGTATCAAAGTTTAGATTAATTCAGCCTCAAGTCATGGCAAATGTTAATTGTCGACGAGTAATGATGAAGTGGGAAAATAATTAGGAATATGTTAATCATAGTGTTTACTATGCAACCCAAAGCATCCTAATTTTAGCCTTAGATTGCGCTGAATGTTTTCTCCCCATACATATTTGGAAAATGTAGTATGTGTTAGAATTTTGTACCACAATCTATCTGGACAGGAAGTAAGCTCTTTTGTGTGTTTGTGCAGTAGTAATTGAACTGTATTGTTGACCCACCAATCCCCTCTTAAAGAGAGTCTGACACATCACATCACAGCATAAATGACTGCTTCTATTACTTCCTGTCTAATCCTTAAGGTCAAACATAGAGCATCAGCACATGGTACAATTACATCTGTTTCCCACTTTTTCTTGCACTTTAAGAATTGGGCAATTTATCCAATTCCAAAACAAAGAAAAATTACATTTTAGTCATTTCATGTCATGTGGTGCAATTATATTTTAAATGTTATTTATTTAATGTTTTACATTTCCCTCCACATTTCTTAAATTTAAAATGCTGCAGAAAGAATGCATTTGTAATTTAATCATCTTTTATAGATGTGCAGTGTAACATCAGGGGGGAAAAAATAATATAAAGGAAGATATTCAGTGAAAGCTGATTTTTTTTTTTTTTGTAATGCTGTATATTTTCTTCTTCTTTTTGGCAATATTTCCCTCTAATTCATCTCCTAATCATCTATTCTGTGCACCCTGGCGTATACATTGACAAATGTCTCCAACAGTAGGTATTTACCTAGCGTAAATAAAGAATGTTAAGCATTTCCAATACCTACAACATTAGGCAAATCTATAAATGAAGACACCGCTCTTACAAATCTAATGGATGTTAGTTATTTCCCAAAGTCTATTTTCCTGATTGAATCATTTCAAAACCTCTTTGTTGTATATGCTGATAAAATGATTTGGGGTTAATATTTTGACAATTGTAATGCTTTCAGATGCACCGTGATAGACATGTAGAGTTGTAACGGGTTACATTCCACCGAGGCCCTTCAGACCAGTTGGGTTATAACCCTAAAAGTAACCCCTGTTATTTAAGCACTGTTTTAACCGCACAGACCGCATATATCTGGTTCGAAATCAGTTTAGACTCTCGCAGAGAGTCTAACAGCAGCCGTGGGGTTAAATCCTTTTCATTCATTCCCTGTAATATACTGAAACACAGTACAGTATGGCAGTGCATCGGGGAGTTTGATTTCCAGCAGATACTGACCCCAACAATGAACAGATTTAATCTGATTAGAAAGCGGCAGTCCCTGTAAAGCAGGGTGCTTGTGCGGGACCAGCCAGTGAGTTTACCCACTCATGCCATCTGTTAAGAGGCTGCTCCAAAGTTCAGCTTGGATTCACAAGCCCCAGGAGTTCTACCAGCTTGCTTACTTCTCCTGTCCGCTGGATCGTGGCGCGTGTGCGTATATGTGTGTGGGTGATGTTTGTATGTGTGTACGTGTGTTCATGTGTGCATGTCTGGACCCACCTCTGCTCCACATACCAAAGCGATTGTCCCTGCATTCACACAGGCAGGTAGGAGGCTGGCTGTCTTCAGAACAGGGTAAGCCTACGGTGATACAACGTACTGTAGAATATTTGAACCACAGTAACATTATTCTGAGAAAAAGTTTACTTTTAGTCGCTTTCGGTGTATTTTTTTTGGTTCTCAGGTGGTTCAAATGAATTACACTTTTCAGTCTGGCTTTGAAAAACAGCTTTGTTTGTGGCCTTAAGTGCAAAAAGTCAAAGCAAAGTCTCTCTCGCTCTGTCATTCTCTGATGTATAGCGCCACCATCATGCTGAGACTGACTAATGAAATCTTTGACAATGCGTTAAGGCCGTAGACTGTGTGTTTCAAGTCAAATTGAGCCTTTGCCCTCTTTATTTTATTTTCTAACCGCTGATAATCCCCTCTGTTCACAGAGTAGATTTACAGGCTTGTTATTTAATTTCTGACTGAATTTATTACGTAAGAGAAATAGTGACTGATTTTTATTTTTATGTTTTGGAACGCTTTCAAGAGAAGTGACGTCCCAAAAAAAAAAAAAAAAAAAAAAAAATATATATATATAGACTACTCTTATGGCAGAACGTTTTTGAAATATGATTGTTATTTACACTTTTAAAGAAGCAATCTAGATGCAATTCACTACATTAACAATGAAATCATTTACTTTACATGGAGAATTGCTTTGGAGGCTGTACAGAGAGGGTTTGAATTATGAGTCTGTGTTGGAAATATGTCGGAATCATGTTAATAAATCAGAATGGATCTTAAACTGTTATCTCTTGTACGTAATGTACAAGGTAGTACGTACTGTCTTTTTTATATATAGAAAACACTTAAAATTCGCGTGTTAGACTCATGATTTAACTCCTGTATCTTGGATTCCTTTGACTCTCCCCTGGGTTTTTGGGTTAATAGATAACCGCAAACAGCTTGTTGAAAAATGATTTAGTTTGACCCACAAAATCATTAAAAAGTCTTGCCGTACCCATACATGCTTTACTATTGAAATGCTTTGGGGTTGTGTGATTGAATTTCTGACCTTTATGTGAAATGAGCATGAGGGTTTTTCACCGTAGAGACAAAGCTCTCAACTTGACTCGTGTAATATGCAGTGTGTAGAAGATAAGGGTGGCCATTTTAGACATACCATTTATGAATAATGTGCTTTTGGTGGCAGATAAATTTTGTAGGTATTAATAGGGATTTAAAGTAGGAGTTTCTCTATAATATAAATTACATGTAGAAATTCCTACCTTGATACCAAATTAGTTCATCACATAATTTGATTCTAACAATAATAAATAATTATTTATTTTAACTTCAGGTTCTAATGTTTGCTGTACACTATTTAGAATTCAGAATCACTTCCAATTGTAACTTCTTTTCATTATTGCATTGTTGTAAATATTTAGTGTTTTTTGATTTTGTAAAGGTACTTACAGTATGTAATAATTGTGATAATGCAGTAATTCTTGTGGAATATAGAAGAGAGAGTTAGTAAAAAGTCATTCGGTCAGTAAAGTTTGAGTCACTGTATTGAAATGTTGAGGGTGACTGTAGGAGACGGGATGGCGAGGAAAGTTCGGAGAGGAACCTGGCAGGGCCCGCCAATCAATCGCAAAGTTCACATTAAAAAGTGCTGACAGCAGTGGGAGAGAGAGTTCCCACTTTCATCTAGCGCGAGACCTCCAGCTAACCTTCACGTCACACTTTTCCTCTCAAGACCTTCTTTCTTTATTAAATTGTGTTGCATCCCACAGTGGAATTCAAGGCACCGCCTGCTTTGTCACTTATCACAAAACTTTTGACTCATTGCATTTTTTATATGAAAAACAATTCATATGATAGCCTTGAACCGGGGCCTTCTTTTGTTTTTGTTCAGCCCACACACACCACTCCAGTTCAAAAACCCTTTGCTTAATTGCGTTTGCTGATCAAAAGCTAATATCTCTACTGTAGATATATACAATTATTGTGTCTATTTGTGTCTAATTTAAAAAACAAAATCTGTATCTTTTCTGTCTTGTTCACAGCAGAATTAGTTTGTCTGGGTTGAGTTGTTTTATATCCTCATCTACAGTAATTTTCCAGTTCTTTGGTTTAATGTGAATGAAGGGAAGAACCAGCAAGAAACTCTGGAAATCTAAAATGCATAATAAATGAATGTATTACGGTTTAATTTTATAAAGTATTGTATTGCTTTAATTGCTTTTAAAGGTGAGCTTGGCTTTTTTTTTTTTTTTTTACAAAGTCAAGATCAATCATTTATAGCATTTACACACATTTTTTTGTAAGATAGTGAAGTAGAAAGGGTTTAAAGTTTTGTAAATGGATATTTAAAATATGAAGTGCAAATGTGTCTTTTTAATTATCTAATTCTAAAAAATATATATTTTTGTAATTGTCTTGGCAGTCCAATTTGAGACATAAAAAATCCATAAACTGTGATGCATTTTAAAAAAAAAAAATAATTTTTCATTTCATTTTTACATGCCAGATAACTTTTTTCTTAAAACAACAAAAATGAACATACTGTAGGTTACACAGCAACAGAGCTGATTTCAGCATTCTTACCAAAAACGCATTGAACTTCAGCCTTTGGCGCTTAAGCTCGATTAATGTGATCTACAGCCGGTAACTTTGTGTCTGTTTAGGAGTAGCTTCAGAATTACTTCACACAAACCAAATATCTTAAACAAGTATCTACAGTGCTAAATTGACTCTCGTATGATTTTAAGAGAGCAAGATAAAATGGGGAAACGTGTTGTGCTGTACATTTTTCAGGTCAGTTATTAACAAAACTCAAGTTTTGTTAATTGAAAGTTTTGTTTTTGTCAAGAGTCAGGAGAGAGTAAGCTATATATATTATATATATTATTTGTTTGTTTATTTTATATATATATTTTTTTTTTTTCTTGTTTCTCTATAGTATTTTATTGCTATTGTTTTTATTCATTTATTTTATTTACTGTCTACCAAAATATGATCAAGTATATATTCAAATTCAAGCAAGAATTTGGGCCAGCTTTTTTTTTAAAAAAAAAAAAAAAGAAAATCTCTGGTGTTACAGGAAATACTGCCATCAGGTGGTGAAAATATACTACAGCAACAAAACGATATGGAACACACAGGACTTTTAAGAATAAAATCAATTTTATGCTAAATTTATAGTTTAAACATTACATGTTTATGTAGTTTTTATGAATATATACATTTATTTATATACATTTTTGAATATGGTTTTGTATGCATTACATTAAACAGTGTTTTTAAATCAATGCATTTCAAGTATTTTTTTATTTAAAAAAATTAACAACAGATATCTGCAAAGATAGATTTAATTTTAAAATGTGTTTTATATTACATGACTTATCTTACTTGCTTAAGAAGGTTTTTGTGTATGTTATATCTCTATATCTCAATATTTAATTATTTGTAATAAAAAAATCAACTCATTTGATTTATTTCAAATTTTATTTCAGTATTTCAGATATATTTTTGGCTTTAGCACACATTTCGTCAGTGCACTTAACCTTGCTTCAACTTCAATGAGGTGGTCGCTTTAGTCTTGTTACCTGTAAAATATGTCTTCTTTTTCTCTCTTTTCCCTGAGCCCCCTACAAGCTGTCAAGTCTACACAAAGGAAGGAAGTAGGATATTAAGTTGCTGAGCTTTTCTTGTGTGCCGTGTTTATTTGCTGTGTCAGAGACTGAGAGATTACACTGTTTATATGTGGGGTGGCTGGAATCTGGTCAGGTGTCTCCTCAGGGCTAAAGTGGCAGGTCGGGAGCTAGAGATGCACTGTTGACACTGGAATTAAGAATGAAAGTTTGACTGGAGACTATTCACTGCGAGTAAGTGTCTGCCATCAATCATTCTGGGAAAAAGTGGAAGTATACACTCAAAGTCCAGCAGTGTTTGTGGCGGGAGAAACAAGATCCTGCTTTTGAAAGCGAGCTTGTGTGATATGATATTTGTTTTCATATGCATACATATATATATTCATAGGGCATGTTATAACATTATTATAACATTAGTTAAAGCAGTGTTGAAATCAAATAAGTAGTAGAGGAAACAGGGGCTACTTTTTACTTTATGGAAGTTTTTAATACTGCAAGAAGTTATTTAACATTTCCACTGCTTTTGCTCAAGAAAACAGGGATCTAGTTCACTCGCACTGTTTGGCTAATAAACAAGCTATTAAAGGCTTTTCAACTAACTTTGTAAAGTTATACTAAAATAATTATTATCAAACGCAAAGATATTAATGGAACAAAAAACTGCTGGACCATACAAAATATCAAACCATTGTATAAATGTAAACACACATTGCAACTATTGTTGATGTTTGGTAGAGAAAAATGACTAAAGTTACTGACAAGTAAACTAAACCAGGTCTCTTTTGAGGTTAGACTTGCATTAAACGTGCATATTAATAAAATCCTATATATAATAAATACTGTAATGTACATTTTGCAAGAAACATTTCTTATTAAAATCTTAAACTGTAGCTTTTTAGCTTCAAAGTAGACCATTGTTACAAAACAAAATCTGCCGTTTTTCCTCTATCATTGTAGCGGCATCATCAGAAGCTAAAAATGGCTAGTTGCCCAGGCCTGCTGTCATTGGATTTTGATTGATTACCATAAAAAAATATCTGTTGCTGACTGTGTAGAAAGTCGATCCTGTAGAGCGGAACCCATGTGAAAAATTGAGGGGATATATGTGAGCACCTGACTTATTGTCTGTAGGAGTAAAAACACAGTTACAGCCTTACAGTCATTCCTGCGAGTGCCGTATATAACCTGAGGCAGTATAAACAGAGGAAGTGCTGGGATACTCTCCCTCAGTCCTGGTCTAGCCCCTGTCCTGGCTCCACTGTCTCACTGATGGGAATAGATGGAGGTTTTAGCTTGAGATGCTATCAGAATGAATACAAATGTGTATGTGTGTTGTTTTGAATCGTCAGCAAAGCGGGTCTTCAAGGTCAAAGAGGCTGCCTGTTTTTTCAGGTGGTCATTTTCTGTACATCTTCTGTATTCTTGCTTCATGTTGCAAAGAGGAAATCATTTAACTTGGCAAGTGCTTTTGAAGCTGTCGCACTGTGAGAGATGATAAGAAACGAAAGCATTTGTTGAGTGAGATTTCCTCCTCGAGCTCTGTCATTTCATTGTATTTCTTCCTTAATTAAAACAGTCACAAGTTTCACTGAGCTGGATATCAAAGCCTGCGACATTTGGAAATGGACTTGGTGAAGTGTGCTTTCTTACATGTCAGGAAACTTTACAACTTGCGCACTGACATTCCCCGTGATTGGTGGAAACCAGAACTAAACTTCTGATTTTCCCGTTATCAATCCCTTAGGACCGCTAATCATCTGCATGTCAATGTACACACCAATTAGGGTGTGATTTCACTTTGATTTAGGGACAACAACGATAACGTGGTGTTATCAGTGACAAGAAAGGAAAAAAAAGTGTCCCAAGAGTATGTGTTAGAATAAGCCAATTATTATTTAATCATATGTAGTAAAGCTTTTATTACAGAGTTTAAATAAATGAAAAGTAATTGTTAGAAAGGAGAACTATAGCTTATCTCTCTGCCAGTGTTATATTAATCTCATAGAGATACCATAGTAGTTTTTATTAACGTGTGTGTGTGTGTGTGTGTGTGTGTCATGTTCAGCTGGAAGTGTCAGCCCAGCTCTCTGGCTGGCACTCCAGCATCAGGGTTTTTATGTGTGTTTTTCT
>JAUCMS010000022.1:9171116-9190594 GCA_032357445.1 Enteromius radiatus | reverse complement strand
AACATTTTGGAATAAAATGTTGTTCCAGGGTCAACAAAATATGTTGACCCAGGAACACGCCTAACTCAGCAAAATCATACCCAAAAGTTCTGCATACAGTGGACTATTAGTAAAATTTGGGACCAAAAAAAATTGAGAAGCTTTGACCTGATCATGGTTTTCTTAAGTGTTTTTCTTAGTGTTGCTAATGTTACCTCCACAGACTGAACATTATAAAGCATTGCTTGGCCCTAAATTGATATTATCTAAATATAACAGCTGGCATCTGACAAATGTTCAGCTTAATTCATTAATGAATATTGTATCACAAATTAATTGGCATTATCAAGATGAATTTTTTCTGACAGCGTTTCATTCTGAGTAAGATCATTTTCTAAACTATACTGTAGCAAACAAACTGTGATAATGTGAGAAATGTTGAAGGTGTCTGAATACATTTCGGTTTAACTGTATACATACAGTATAGTATACACAGACACACGCAACCATCTATTTTTATGTGCTTTCTGCAGGGGATGCTGGGTATTAGTGCGGTGTGCCCATTAGGAACAAAGCGATAGGGCTGGGCACCCCTGTCTGCCATTAACTGCGGATTAGTGCTGGACCTCACACCCTTTGATGAGCGGTTTCTTCACATCCGCTCTACTGAAAGTCGACAGGCAGTCACGCTCTTGCACACACACTTTTTTTCCAGACCTACTGTATTGAAAATACAAACGGTGTGTTTGTCATATTCATTATTCCATGCAACTGTATCTTGTTTGTGACAGAAGACAATTCTGTTTAGTTTGGATTCTGTTTAGATTAATGATGCCACAAACTCTTAAAGGAGTGTCTGTGTCAATGCTTCATTTTTTAAATGTGTAGTAATGATTCTTTTGATGCTGGTGTTTAAAGGAGTCAAAAGGTTATTTTAAGAAGTTTCAGAGATGCTGTATTGTCTGGTGCACACTGCCCTCTGCTGTCACAGAGCTTTAACAACTGGGTAACAGCATCAGGGCCATCAGGGTGTTGGATGGACAAAAAGCATATTTTTGAGCAATTATTCTAGTCAAAGGTCTGGGATAGCAGAAGCTAAAAGCATAACGCAGAAGCATGTCTACAATTAAGTCTCGCAGTACTCTGCCATTCATAAGTTTGGGGGATTTTTAAATGTTTTAAAAAAAGACTGGTGAGCAGAATAACTCTTTTTAATAGAAAGTGACCAAAACAGTAATATTATGAAATATAATTATAATTTAAAATAATTGTTTACTATTTGAATATGTGTGTGTGTGTGTGTATATATATATATATATATATATATATATATATAGTTTGCCTTGACTGTAAATATGATTTTTCAGTAGCCATTACTCCAGTTTCACACAATCCTTCAGTAGTCATTCTAATTTGCTAAAACCAGTTTTGCAGCAAATTTTTATTTAATTTTAATTTTTTTTTTACTTTATTTCAGAATTCTTTGACACTTACTGAGTTCAAAAGAAAAATATTTATTTAAAATATAAATCGTTTGTAAAATTTATTTTTTTTTTGGCATTTTGATAAACTTGATGTATTATTTTAAAAGTATATTACAGATGCCAACATTTTTAATACGATACGTAATAAATCCTGCACGGCTGGAGGCTAATCAGCTAATAATTCCCACTTCCCCTCGTCCAATCATTTCATTTCCCATTTATATATAAACTCCAGCTTTCCAGCCCTTCCGCATCTCGCTTAAGCATCCCTCCTCCTCCCCTTCTCCGCCTTTATTCCAGTTCACGTCTTCAGGGGGAGCAATCTGGGACCGAGCCGATCCTCGAACCCCTGCCGGGGGTAAATGGAATTCTCCCGGGCTCGCTCCCCTGACAGCACGCCAAACCTGCAAACTTTTATAAGGAAAGCGTGAACTCTTGAAATTCTAGTCTATGAGCAAAAAAATAGAATGGAAGTTAACGGAACCCAAAATTGCCTGGCTGTTAACATTCTGCAAAATATCTTCTTTTATGTTCCACAGAAGAACAAAAGTCATGACGGTTTGGAATTAATTGATGGAACATGATGAAAGAATTTGGGTGGACTGTGACTTTAGGTTTTTTTTTATTGTAAAATTATATCATCAAAGAGATAACCCTAACATCAGTGTTGGAACTTGTATATAGAGATGACGATCGGTGCCAGCAGACAGAGGAAACCCAACACGATAACAGACTATAACCACATGAAGGTATGTGAATGTGTGTATCATTTTACACATTGGTGATACAATATTTTCTGTTATGTGCTATCACTCAGTTCAGCCATGCAACAAACCTTCCCCCCTTGATTTAACCTGGCTTGCAAATGCAAATGTTCTAGCCCTCACAGGTAATGGCTCATTTGAAAAACAAAAGGAGGGGGACAATGGAGTCAGCAGGGGGGCCAGGGCCTGGATTTTACACAAATTTGCGCAGGTTTAGTAATTTTAGTGTTAAGTAATGTAAGTACTGAGATCATTTGGAGGGCTTTCCAGGCCCTGTATTTATTGTTTGTTGATAGTAATTATTGGCATAAGCAGACAAGTCAGAACTCTCTCACACAGCCTCTCTCTCTGGTCAAGCCACGTATTTCCCCCACGTTTCCAGTGCAGACTTCAACCAGACACTAAAGATAAACATCAGCACTGCATGACTAAGCAACAACTCAAAAATATCCCAAAAGAGATTTTTTTCCATAAATACATTCCCCTTCCCCCCCTCACAAATACCTTTTTGTCCAGTTTCAGACGTTATGTTTTTCCTCGCGTTATTTGCGAGGCATCAATGAGTCAGTCCAAAAGCTTTGGAAAGACAGTATGAAAGGCCTGTTCAACGGCCGTCTGAGCCCTAGTGTGGACAGAGCTCCACTTAGAAGGTGTGGCACATCCTGAGAGAGTGGAACACATGCACATACACATCGAGGCTGATTTCCTGTTGCCCTGCCTACACAACGCTCTCATAGAAGTCCCAAATCGGTCAAGAACCACTTTTAAAAAAACATACTTAGAAAAGAAAATACTGTGACATTTGTTTTCATATGTCTTTTATGGCACACACGAACATCAGAGATGTGTTTGATATTGATTTGCGGGGAGGAAAGTCCTGTCAATGAAACATGCATGTGAAGCATGTGTCCTCAACATGAACTAGCTACAGAAATCCTGCAGGTATAAATCACAAAATTGGACACTGAGAGAACTGATTTTTTTTTTTCAGTTTGTTCTTGTACAAATCATCTTTCAGGAAGGCTATGCGACGATCACGGCGAGTACGCTGAAGCAGAGCGGAAGCTTCACTGTTTTGTCAATGCTAAATTTCCCTGTAGACTCATTAAATCGGGGATTCTGATTCCAAGGGACATTGCAACACTGGTGGATCATAATAAACCCATATTTTGTGAAATACCAGTGTGTAGACAGACACTCGTCTCTCTCTCTCTCACTCTTTGTTTAACAGATGTTAGACTCTTGAAAGCACATTTATCTTACAGTGCCAGTGAATGCAGTAGCAGATCTTAAATTATTTATTGTTGCAAACAGATAGCAGCAGTACAATTAAAGAGAAACATGAAATAATGTTTTTGTGACTTATTGTTCTGAGAAGCAACTCCTTCTGTGAAGAACAATGTATTGTGCATTATGCTGCTTGCTTGAAGTGGAAATGAAACCTAAAGCATGAAGATACTACTTTGGTAGGCCCAAGTTTGGCATAGACTAGGTCTCCATGGCAAGGAAAAGTCAGGAAATAGTTTGAAGGTGATGTGGATATTTAGTTATAAGATTAGACATTGTATTTGTGCAGAGAGAACCTCGCTGGTTCTCATTAAATCTGTTTTGAGATAAGATTGCAAAATTGTATTGGCAGAGAAGAATGTCTGTGTAGATTTCATATTAATGCCATGCTGTAATATAAGACTTCATATGTTTCCTAACAATTTTTCACACAGTCACTCTAAAAATAGTATTTGAAATAGCTTTGGAATTAAGACTTTAGTTGAAACTAAATGCTATTCAGCTATTTTAAGAATGCTATGCTTTTCAAAAGATTTCCATAAATCTAGCCAAAGAATCCTGAAGGGTCCTAAAGAAATAAGAGCTGCTTTTTCTCTCATTTACTATGCTTGCATGGTCAACATTGGTGTTTTCTTCTTATTTTGCCGTTTCTGTTTCTCATATTCTATTTCTGTGTTTAAAAAGGTTTAAAATATGAAACTTTTAAAAACATACATGGACAAAGGTCTATTCTGTGCTTCGGTTTTTTACTAAATAATGCTACAGTTGTATTCTGGGATCACAGTTGGCTGTCAAAAGCTGCCTTTTATACAGACTGCCTCATCACACAGTGCAAGTTTGTTCTCAATTAATATCTGGAAATATCCAGATGCATTAAAATACTATCTTACAATAACGAGAGATGACGAACTCTCAAAAGCCAATTTTTGGGATTTAATGTCAATTTCAATGACTCTGATGATCAAACATAACTTTAGCAGCAGCACAACACATAAATAAGACTCCCACTTGTTTCACTTCCCTTTTTGTGTAATAATCCTTTTTTTTTTTCAGAAAAAGGAAACACTGTTATACACATTCACAGGCATATCATGTCTCATCTTATGAGTACAGATGATTTTATCCTCACCAAACTTTGTTTTTCATATCAAGGCATCTACAATCATTCATTCATAATTTCAGTTAGTCTTTATGTTCAAATAATCCAGGTGATGCATGCCACAAGTACCTCTGTATAAGCAACATCCCAGTGTGCTACATTGTGCCAGTGTGTCTCTGCTAAGCATATTCTTTAGTCCTCATATAAAAACAAAACCTTGTCACATTTCACGCTTGGTTTTCCTGTAACAATGTATGCATCAAAAAATGTAATCTATGCCTAAATAAATTGTTTTTCTTCAAGCAAGCTAAAAGATCTGTTCAAAAGTGTCTGTTCGCTGTCTATAAACCTATACCCAAAAAGTTTCATGGTCGGTCCACAAACTTTCTGTACAACTTGGGCCAGTTTGAAGGGTATACTAAGCCTCCATTTCTCCACCTGTTCTGAAGAGTTTTTTTTGGTGGAATACACACCGCTTGCCTCGGTTGATGCATGCGTGTTTCTGAGGATCCAATCCCGTGCTTGTGTGGTCATCGGAATCCCTGTGAAATTGTACATTTCTGCTGCTTTATGCATGGGGTACCTGGCGATATCCTCATAGCGTACTAACATATAACGGTTTTTCAGCCACTCCGGCTGACTCAAGCCCAACTCAGCAGAGATGCGGATATTGTTACAGTTTCCTTCGAGACGTTTGACCTCTTCATCCTCTATAGGAACGTCTCCATTCACTGCCCAGCTTTTCCAGTTCTGGTACTTGCTTGCAAAGGCCACCATCCTTGATGCCAGGATGGCTCGAGGGTCTCTAACCAGCTGAATGAGTTTGATATCCAACCGAGGGTCCTCTACTAGAGAACGAAGTGTGTCTAATTGTCGGACCCTAACTGTTTTAATCGCCCTGTGCTGTTTTTCTAAGCAGGCCTCGGAAGCCAAGGTCAGATTAAGCGGCCCGCATCGTCTCGTCTTGCAGCGGTACTTCTCAAAAACATCTTTTACAACCGGAGAGCAGACTTGCTCCTCACACAGGGCCTTGCTGGACTCTCTGCGGAACAGGGAAGGGGTGACGTGGTCTCGCGGAGGAGGGCTGATGAAGCGCTCCAACATGGAGAAATTACACAAGAAGAGATGCTGCAGGACATCTCTGTACACCCAAACAGAAGTGCTGGCATTTGTGCCACTCGAGCCAATCGATAGCATCCTCTCCACGTGCCACAGAGGCTCAAAAAGGTAAAACATGTTGCTACCCTGTTGGTTGAAGAACTCCCCCACGAAGGAAGATCCTGTACGGGTGGTAGCCATCAAGAGGATGTGCTTTCGACCTGCTTGAATGGCGTTCTTAGCATACACGTTCTCTGGATAGGAACTGTTGTCGTCCATTACCACCAGCGCATTGGAAGCATTGTAGGGCACTGGAGGCTCCGTCTGCGGGGTCCGTCTAAGTGTCAGCTTGTCTGAGACCCTGTACATTATAAAATTCTGTCAAATATAAAATCCATTTCAATAAATACTTGTATTTTGGAGGGCGTATCCAAAAATTCTCACCTTGAAATGATGTTGTTTTCTTTTTCAATGATGACAAGTGCCACAATGCAGATAATGATGACCGCATACTTGTTCCTCATTCTCAAATTAACTTTGATTTAGGAAATGCCTGCTAATTCGTCACTGCTGCCAACCGTTTGGGGTTCATCTCATGTCAGAACCTGGGTTACAATTCATCTGAAATGAACAAAGTCAAGACAGGAGTTTTGGCATCATTTCCACACAGACATAAAACTCACTAACACACCAGCCCCATATTGATTCTAAGCGGTGACAGATTTATACTGTTTGGCACAGGGGAGTATAAGCAGACACAGACAATTTCAGCTTTGTTCCCAAACAAGCAGCCTGCACTGTCATCACCTGTCCAGTAATTCCACTAATGTGCGATGAAGAGAGATGATGAGGTCCACAGAACACAGTCTGACTCTCTTTGGTAACTGCTTACTGTGATTCACAATGAATCATAGAAAGTAGTGCTTCTTTAGTATTTACTGTGCAGTCAGATATACAGTATATACAAAGTCAGAGACAGTAATATTGTGAAATGTTATTAGAATTTTTAATAAATGTATTGCATTTTGACATTTTTAAATATAACTTATTCCTTCTCCTATCTTTTAAGCTTCACAAAAAAAGAAACTCTTACAATAATGTTAGTAGCCACATGGTTATAATCCACAGAGTCAAAAGGAAATGACATTTCCTTTTGCAGCAAGTCTGTAATGCTTTTATTAAATCTTGGAAGCCATATGACACGGTTGGAATTTTGTTTCTTTGTATCTCTCAGAAAATGAAAACAGTTCTGTGTCAGTTTATAACAAACATTAGGGTCAGTGTCCTAGTTTTAAATCATCTGTTGTTGCAGCATTTATTTAATATACAAAGTTTCCATTCATTTTAGGAAAGCAGAAACTAAAACATTGGTCTGCGCTTTCACCAAGGGTTCATGACCTCTGAATTCCACAAGCCATTTGTTCACTTCAGCCATGTGTGGCAAAGCAAGTGTAGGTTTACCTGTTTAAATAAACCTTTATTTTGAGGTTATAAGGATTTCAATGTGTTTTTCCCTTAAAACAGTCATATATAGAGAATAGTTTCAGATTTAAATACAGAGGTTGAAATACGTTGTTCCTAAAAAGAGTATTAATGTGTGATTAAAAGACTCTTTATTGAGTATAACAACTTCTTATGTAAAGAATCCTAAGGGAAATGGTACAGGAACAACACCTTTACGTTACAAATATACTGAGCTGTTGTGTTGCAATAAAACCAACAGCTTTAGGCATGTTTGACCCCAGATAACCCCACTGAATGGCTTTAAGTAGGTGAGCTGCCATAACCTTACGTAGCTCTATTTGGAGCTGTCATTTACTAGCAATAACGCATTGTGTTCCCTTCACAGTAAGGCAAACAACGCCAGTTGATCTGTTCAAATAAACCTACCAGACCTCTGCCCGACAGTGGCTTTTATGAATGTCACACATTCCTAAACTGTGCTAAAAACGTAAGCAGAGCCAGCACAATATTGTAGTCGTAAAATAAGACGTGTACCAGTGGGAAAACTGTCATAGGTAAATGCCATGCAATTTGTCTGCACAAAGAGTAGCATTTAGGATATGACACAATTTTCGAGCCGTCAAGGAATGATAGTGTGCAGTCTAAGTAAATATAAACCAATTATGTGGGCTTATTATGCCATAGCCGTCAAACTGTCAGGCACGGCGGTTGAGCTGAGATCTTTACATATTCAAAAACCACTGAAGCATTTGACAAATCTGATGATCTGCTCAAGCAGAAACGGACATCACTCTGTTCATCATTCCCATACAAATTACATTAATGGCTTATCTTACAGCCTTATAGATGTGTTAGGGAAAAGAAATGCTTAAATAATCCTATTGTTGCAGTGTTTGGGTTTATTTTTATTGTGTAGAAAATACTTTGATTTGATTTGTTCCCCAGAGATGGAAGATAACACATCAGTAGCTTGTTAAAATAAACTACAGTGCGTCTGATGCTTTCGGACTGGTCTGTGACATGTGGTCAATCATTTTAAACCTTTGGGATAGCACCACTTTTTATCCAGGAGTATTACATGGATTTAATCTGGTGGTGGCATTTTCTGTCAGAAAACATGACACAGGAAGTGAGTTAGCATGGGTATCAGAGAGGTGTGTGCAGTCTGGGGCCAGGGAGCATGTTTCATCCTTGTGTTTTTGTCTTGTTTCATTACGGAGCGCTTTGCGGTTCAGCAGTGCGTGATGGCGCCTTCTGGGAGATAGGCAGTGTTTAGCTGGAGTTCTTCTATATGAGATAAATCCACTATCACCAGTGACAGGCTCGCTTGTGCTGCCTGGGCCCACGAGTTGCAGCTGCAGCAGCGGTGGAGGAGGGGAACGGGAACAGGGGGTGTATTTGTCATGGGCATATCACAAAATGTAAACCTTAAAGAGACGTGGCACCAAATGGCTTCTCTCTCATGCACACACACACATAGTAAGGCCACACCATGACTTTCACTTGCTATTTTGAACTAATCAGTGTGAACTAAAAAGAAAGTGAGTGTGATGACATAAATCTAATGGCTAAAAGCATGGTGGCATGACAGTTGCAGTAAAAAAAAAAAAGAAACATTAATTGCTGCGTTCAATTGGTGGTTAAGTCATTATCTGCAGCAAGAAATGCATTCCTTTTTTAAGCACTTTAAATTTTATTAAAGATTAAGCAGATTTGGAGTAGGTGAAAGAAATGTATTTTTAGATTTAGTTTTCAAGAAATATAGGCACATTTAAAAAAATATAATAATTATGTACTTTGACTATTATTCATGCATATAAATTAGTGTTTAGATTAGGTTAAATTTTGCCCACATCAAACATTTATAGATAGATAGACAGATTGGTGTGAGGTAAATAAAGTGACACAATAACAAACTTAAAGATTCCTACTGTAATGTAATGTGATGAAATTATTTACAATGAGGGATGAATAAAAGAAATAAGTAATCTTAAAGTTTCCTATTGTAATTTGTGCAAAAAAGCTAGACTGAATGAAATCTTACCTTACGGACTGAACGTGTATCCGGTAGTTCATCTGGAGCATCCTGAATGGTCGCGTCTGGTACACATTGTCCCTGCGCTTATGTGAAGACTCCAAAGCGCGTGAGTGAAAACGCTAGTTACACTATTAAGTTAATATAATACGGACTTCATAGGCTACCCTGATACTTCCACGAACAAAAGAAGATCAGTCATTGTTAAGAAAGTTTCAACTTTACAGACATTTTGGCTGCAACTCATAAGTTGAAGGATCCTAAAGTCATTTCCAGATTCTCACGGCATTGAAGAAAGCCCCTTATTAACTTATCTCCATTTGCGCTTTTCTCCGGTGCAGCGTGGTGGAAACGTGTCCATTTCTCGGCGGTCTCCAAGTTTGGGCTATCCTTGGATACACGTCACGTGGTCAAGTAAGAACCCCCAGTGTGAGTGTTCACAAGGGCTTTTCTGTTTGAGGAGGGCCCTGGGACACTCCTACGTGGATTCCTTCATCCCCTTTTGCAGTGGGAAGCCGAGGGGTCAGAAATCTGGAATTAAACAGTACGTTAGTTCACTCGTACACTTACTTAATTAATAATGGGGCAACACTTGATTTATAAGAATTACGACACACTTTAGTATTCCTTTAAAAACACTGGTTTATTAATAAGTTCCCAAGTAAACCATAAATTACTATGGAATCTTTGTAAAACAGTATAACGAAGCGTATTTCTGTTTAGACCTATTTGCTGATTCAGATCAAACTGCTGACAATCGGTAATTAAATTTAATGCAGTAACGTGTGATGAGAGGATTGATATAGACAGGCTACTATTTATTTTTATGTTTCGTGTATTTTTTCGAGTATATGAGAATTGAATTGAATTGAATACATTTCGTGCACTTGATGTGACGCTGTAGTGCACAGAATGACCCTAATGGGATCACTGAAATAAACCAATAGGGTCTGAAGTTTCGTAGGTCCAGTAGTGCCACGGGGTAGAGCGTCGAAACGTTCTGCATTAACATTTTGTAACCACGCGGGGGCGGTGATGTACAGTGTTACTGACTAGAACAGTGACTTAGTGATGCAAACGATCTAGGATTTTTTTTTTCAAACGACAGTGAAATAAAATATTGACATGAAATTCAAATTCCCATTGCTTTTGTTGTCGAATAGCCAAATTACACTGCAGTTGAGGCGTGAAGACTATACTGCCAAGTTGGATGTTATTTAAATAGACCTACTGCCAAAGCCATGTTTGAGGTACTGTTCTTATCTTATTTAAACTGAGGTTATAGCTATTTGTCTCTAATTTTATTTATAGTTTAAACACAGAACCTCGTTTGTTTAGGCATCTCCAATAGTATTTTGGCAACAGGAGAAACATGAGAGAAAATGATTGGGTTGGAAAACCATGTAAAAGCTTAAACTCTGAGCTACGTAGAATACATCATATATTTTCAGATGAACTGAAGTTTGCAAGATTAAAATGACCCTAATATGTTGATGACCCAGACATTGCATCCAATCCAAAGCTTATTTTAATCCAAGAAGTACATTCAAACATGTGGATTGAAGATTTCAGATCTTTATATATTTATTAGTTTCACATTATTATTGAAACTGGGATTTCAATAGTTAAATTAATTATACATTTTTAGTTAATTTTCAAAGTAGCTGAATCTGATGGTCCCAATTTACCACATATGCACTTGAATTGTGAAATTGTATAAATATTGAGCATGATGTTTACAGTAGAAATTTAGATTTTTCAAATCTTTTATAATTGAAAATCACTATAACAAACCCTGTTATAGTGATTTTGTTTTTTCAATTCTGAAAGCACTATTTGGGGATCATTTGAGGCTTGTTTCATGTCTCATTTTAGCCCATGCCAGGATAATCACAATAAAAGGATAAATATCTAGGACCTTTTATAGTCACGTCAGAAACAGATTTAAGAAGATGAAAATATTTTGCATAAATGGGAAATCTGTCTGTCATTCAGTGTGTCTATTTTTTCATATAATCCACACTGCTGATGTATGACTGACGCACACGATCACAATACAGTATACAAGAAATTTCCAGGGTTAATCTTACAATAAACTGGATTTTTGACCTACTTTTCTTTCTTTCTTTTTCTCTGATTGTAAAACCAAACAGAAATGCATGTTTTTTTAGATTTTTTTCAAAATGATCATAATTCTTTATTATTTAATTGTACAGAAACATCTAGATCTTTGCAACAAATCTGGTAATCTTGAGCATTATCAAGGCAATATTTTCTCAGTCATTTAAGGTAATCAATATGTCCAGATCTGCCAGGGTCCGGTGTTTTCTGTGGTGTACATGCAGAGACGCTTCTAGTACGTATGTCCCTGTAGACTGGCCCTCAGCACTACACGATGATGAAGGATTATTGTAGGTTAATCTGCTTGCCTCCCATCTGCCTGCTCCAAACAAATTAAACCTGAAAGCAAAGCCACACTCACAAATATAGATGAAGGTAAATTGGCAGGTGTTTCCTTTTCTAAGCTGCACAGCTGCTCATCTGAGCAAAAAGTAATATGAAAACATTCGTTTTAATTCTATATGCCAACTGGAATTTGAAACTGTAATCGTTTTTGAAGTCAGTATTACACTTATTTAATAGAATTTTTTTAAATTATAGTTTTGAATGTTATATTTATATATTTTTTTAATTAAATAATCCACATTAATTCTTGAACTGGAGAAACTATAGTACCTGCTTTTAAAAGATTTTGTTGAGCATCAAACTTCAACTAAAAGCATAATTTTAATGTTAAAAAATCTCTAAAGATAATTTGATGAGTATGTGATTAAATAACGTAAATGTGACTTGAACATGCTCTGTAATATAAACTGAGATTTAGACGATTCATCTGCTAAAAGGCCTGTAAAATGTCTCACAAATGTGAAGTTTACTTATGTATTCATTCATTCATTCACAAAAAAGTTAGTTTGTTTTACTCTTAAAAACTGGGTGGCTATTTCCATAATATAGTCATAAAGTGTTCATGGGTGATTGTTCCTTTGTGACAGGTCTCCAGCATTCTGAATGTGGGATTTCAGTTATACTAAGACGGGTCTCTAACATTTCATATCAGGTCAGGTGTGTTACTCATGAACCCATCTAGTGGCCATTAGCTGCTGTGCTTGAAAGATGGGCTTCTAAAAATGTGCTCAAGGGTTAAGGCGTGTCATTGGATTAGGCTCTTAGCACCTGCCTTAGCTCTCCTCAATCTGAAATAAACACTCTCAGAAGGACACTGCTGTAGCTGTCTTCTCTAGTGCGCTGTCTGGCCTGCTGTAACCGCTTTGCTTTATTAGGATGAAGAATGATATGGAAATGCAGTTTTCATCAGTTCTTCTGCTAGCACATTTCTGCTTTGGTATGTATGTATCAGCATCTTTGAATACGGATGTGGCTCGGCCGATTAAACATTCCTTTACTTGATTGTGTTATACTGTTGACTAATGTATATAATCTTGAAATCTACTTCTTTGGTGTTTCTGTCTCATTTGCATCACCTTTATTTCTGATTGACAGTAGGAGGTGAGCAAACTGAGAATTCCCTGAAAGAAAACTAACTCTAAATTTAAATTTAGATACAAATTCATTTCATAAATGAATTTATGTAGTGAAATACCTTTGATAAACCAGGGGATATTGAAGCATTTATGACGCAAGACGCCTGTAATCCTAGACGAGTAGATACAGTCATTAGTATTATTACATTATGCCATGTGGGTTCAACCTTGTGACAAAAAAATGACAAATATTGTGTTGTAGGCACATGATGTCTTGTCCTTAAATATCTGGTTATGTTACACTGTTAATTGTGGTATTTTATTGGGATATCTTACAGCACAGACTGATTATGCACCATATTTCTATGATAATGGGCCTAACAGTAACAACGGTAATATGGCACTGTTAAATCTCTCAGAGGATACGCCAAAAGGTACAGTAAAAAATTTTGTACCATCTGATTATATTAATATCACCTGTTGATGTCACTCTTGCTAGGTGGTGTAAACTGGGTGTAAGCATAAATAGCTACTTACAAATGTAAATTACAGGAACACAGATATATGTTCTTAATGGAACCGACCCAGAAGGCCAGCCAGTAAAGTATGGAATGACCTTTGAACCCGGATCCAAAGAATATTTTCGTGTTCATCCCAAATCTGGAACAGTAACTCTAATAGAGGAACTTGACAGAGAGGTAAATGCCAAAACATGTAATGTGTTAATTGTGCTGAGAATACTACAGTGATGTTACATTGTTTTATTTTTACAGGCACAAGATGACATTGAAGTATTTGTCAGTATCTCAGATGGCCTTAATAAAGTAAGCATTGTTGGTTTATCTGGTGTATGTCTTGAGTTTTGAATAGATCTTTCTAATGCTCTTGTGTAATGCCAGGTAGCTGAAAAGGTTTCAGTTTTTGTCATGGATGCCAATGATGAGAGACCACAGTTTCAGAACATGCCTTCAATTGTAGATGTTCCAGAGGTGAGGAATTATGTTTCTCTTTTTAATTATACTTCATTACATGTTCCATAAAATATGTTTTTGAGACTACCTGGCCATCAAAACATTTTGATTTGAATGTGATCTGTATAAACAGGCTTGTTTGAAAACTGTATAAATGTGTGTGTGTGTGTGTGTGTGTGCGTGCACAGAACACTACATCTGGAAGTAGCATCTACAAAGTGCAGGCAGTGGACAGAGACACCGGCTCAGGGGGATCAGTCACTTACTTCCTCCAGGTATCCAGTTGAGAGATAAAATCAGAACTAAAGTTGATGAAAGCAGAGAATGTCTTTTTTCTTTTCC
Source organism: Enteromius radiatus (assembly GCA_032357445.1). Taxonomy (NCBI): domain Eukaryota; kingdom Metazoa; phylum Chordata; class Actinopteri; order Cypriniformes; family Cyprinidae; genus Enteromius; species Enteromius radiatus. The sequence continues at coordinate 9,176,529 of JAUCMS010000022.1, read as the reverse complement.
CTCCCTTACACAGAGTTTCATTAGAATCTCTCTTTGTTCTTAAATCCAGAGCAGTGAACCAAGCACAAAATTTTCCATTGACCACCACAGTGGTGTACTGCGGATAAAACCAGGTGAAACACTCGATTATGAGAAATCCCGCGCACATTTCATCACTGTGGTGGCAAAGGTGAGACAGCGTCATTTTGTTCTCCATATTTAACAAGTCAAGCTAGTTTTTCATTTCCAGCGCACATTTCCAACTGATCTTTGTTTTAATGCTTAGGCCATTATTATTTCTTGCCTCTTAATTAAATAGGAAATTATACTACTGTTTTCAGGATGGAGGTGGCATTTACAAGGGCAAACAACAAGTGATGTCATCATCTGCCACTTTGACAATAAATGTGATTGACACTCAAGACACGCCCCCTGTGTTTGTTGGGACTCCTTACTTTGGTTATGTCTATGAGGTCTCTTCGCCTGTGAGTATCCACCGTAACACACTTTAGAATGATTTACTGATTAACATGAATGTGTAATTTATAAATACAGGAATATTGTGAATTAAAATATCTGTTTTAATATATTTTAAAATGTAATTTAATCTTAATATGCAAAGCTGAATTTTAAGCAGCCATTACTCCAGTCTTCAGAAATCATTCTAATATGCTGATTTGGTGCTTAAAAAAAAAGTTTGAACAGCATTAATTTGAAATGACCTAAACTATGCAAACTTGACTGCTCCTTGTCTAAAATGTGATTCTGTCTACAGGGATCTGAGATATTTACAGTTTTTGCCAAAGATGGAGACATGGATAATCCAAATATGATCGTATATTCAATAGAATCTGGTGTGTATTATTGGTTTATATGAAAATGCATTTGTTTTGCACATCTTTTGTTGGCTGGAAAGGAATTTCATTCCCATGTTTCAGTTAATTTGTCAATATGACATATTCTCAATCGATTTATTCAGGAGCAGATGGGGTTTTTGCCATCAATAAAACCAGTGGATGTATCACTCTAAAGGTGTACCCCGCAGAACTGAGAAGAGAAATATTTAATGTTAAAGTCAAGGTAAAATCTTCATCTTCTGTTTTTATCTGGCATCAGATTTTTGGTTACTAGACATTGCTGTCCTACTGATCTCTGACTTGAGACAGAGCGTAAGCCAGTTTCATTAATGACCAATTACTATAATCTATCTCTGTCCATGCTACTTACTGTAGCTACTGTATATAATATGTGTGTGTCCTCATTACAAGAGTATGTCAAGCCAATTAATATACACATGGCTTTTTGAAACTGTCAGTTAGTATTAATTGAATAAAGTATTAGTCGTAAATAATCAACAATGTCTTTCTTTTTCAGGCTTTAGAGGTGAGTCCAGAAGGAAAACGCTTGGACTTTGCAGTCACTACGGTGACCATTCGGGTAGTGGACCTGAACAACCATCCACCCACATTCTTTGGGGAAAATGGACCACAGAACGTGTTTGAGTTAACCATGTATGAACATCCTCCGGAGGGAGAGTTCCTGAGAGGCTTGAAAATTACAGTCAATGACTCTGACCAGGTGAGTAGCAATTTTTTTTACCACTAGCTTACAGGCTTGTCATAGCTAAAATTAGCGCATGCAGATTTATAAACACTAGAGAGACAATCTGGCTATCTGTTCCTTGTTTTAAGGGAATTTAATAAAAGTGTGAGTATCTACAGTAATTTTGTAGCAAAAATCCACCATTATTTAAAAATCAACAAGGCCCCATTAGTTTATTGCATTACTTCCATGAACAGGGTTCAGTTATAACAAACACTGTCATTTATGTTACATAAATAACAGGATGGCACCCAAACAAGCAGTTGATCCCTTTTAAGCTTTTCTCATATTCTGCAATATTTTTAGTTATTCTTTTAGTTATTATTAGTAATATTGGTATGCAGAATTCATTACACACAATAAGATCACATGGGTGAGTGCAACAGCCAAAATGATGTTGTTATCCTGATCATCCAGATCCACAGTCATTGTTTGCCATTCATAAGTAGTTTTGACTTATGCCAACTCAGTATTCTCTATAGTTCTCTATATTAGCCCTGCATGACAGTTTTGTGTTTATAATATATGTTTTCAGGGATCAAATGCAAAATTTCACCTCAGACTGGTGGGCCCAGGCCGCATGTTACGAGTGGTCCCTCAGACCGTCCTGAATGAAGCCCAAGTCACCGTTCTGGTAGAGGATTCAGCTTCAATGGATTTTGAGAAATCACAATTCCTGACATTTAAGGTAAATAGAATTTTGAGTAGAATCCTGAGTATAAGAACAAACAATGTACAGACAAATGTGCTGTATATGCTGTGTAATACAGACACATGCTACAAAGAAACAGTAGATTTTATGATTTAATTGACTTCAAAGTCCAATAAAATGCAGAATTGCATAGGGTCTTAGAAATCTACATTAATTGACATGAAAATTAGCATTAAAGAAGATAACCAAAAATACAAATGAAACACAAAATGGTCTGAGAATGACCCAAAACAATTATTTATATATATATATATATATATATATATATATATATAATGTGTTCAGTAATATGTTACCAGTTGCAGAAATATATAATGTTTATTGTTCCAGCTCCTCGCTGTAGAGATCGACACCCCTGAGAGATTCAGTGCCACAGCAGACATAATCATTCATCTGTTGGACACCAATGATAACGCTCCTAAATTCACCTCTGATTTCTACATCGCTCGGATTCCAGAAAATTCACCCGGAGGATCCAATGTTGTGTCTGTGACAGTGAGTACATAACACTTTAGACATTATAAGCACAAAAAGATCAACATGTTTGTCATCCTCTCCAGACTGTTCACTGTTAGGAAAAAAAGACGCATTATACGCATTATTAATCTAAATATAACATTTGAAAGGTTGGATCAGAATCCAAAATCATGCTCAGTATGGGAATGCTTGCTATGAACAGTCTATTACGTAGTAAGCTGCCAGATGGCTATCATTTTCATTCAGTTGTGTAACACTAAAACCCCAGATTTGGGGTTTAATAGACAAAAATATCATGATGTGGTCATATCATTATAGCAGTCAGGTGGCAATAACATCACGTCTCTTTTTTTTGTGAAAATACTGAACAAAATGGTAATAGATTTTGGGGTTTTTCTACAAAACTACAGTATGATACCTATCATGCTAAAATGTATTTTTTTATTTTCATTTGATATGAAACAGGCCTTAATAGATAAAAATCACTATAATAGATTAAAAGCACTGCTGTTCATATGATTTATTAAGAAAAGATTAATAAATTATATAAATTGTGATATATTTATATAGCATGCGAGTACAAATATATACATTATATAATATATATAAAATAAATGCTGTTTTATTAATTAAACAAAAAAGAATATATAAAATAGTTTCCACCTGTTTTTAACTATGATAATAAGAAGTACAGAAGAATAAAGAATAAATGATATTGTAGAAGAATACATTTCTATTGTATTTTTGATCAAATAAAGGCATTCTTTGTGAGGATAAGAGACTTTGAGAGGAAAAAAACTGAAATAAATTTCACATCTAACCACTATGCAGGTATGACGCTAAACTAATCTCTGTCATATCAGGGTCTAAACATCTGGCACTTCACCTTTCATCAGTGGATAGAGAGCTTGAACCCTATTGAGATAAACCCTCACAGTGTGTAAGCAGGCGCTTGCCACATGAGAGTTAGCCTCTTTCCGGACTACAATCTGTTAAATGACCTGCTGGATTTTGACCTTTGACATAAGAACATGCTTCAACCATGAGTACAAGGCAAATAATGATGTAGTCTGATTAACAAATCCCACATCGTTCCTAATGTTCTGCCTTTTGGCTCAAAATGTCATCTGTTGAGTTACGTAGATGTTGGCATTGCGTTTATGTGTGGGAACAGATGCCAGTGGATGACGTTTGCTCCTTATGCTCTCTGCAGGCTACAGATCCTGATTCTGGTCTTTGGGGTGTGGTCAAATACTCCATCTACGGCTCAGGAGCGGACCTGTGAGTACCCCCCCCCCCCCCTTCATGTTTATTTCCCTTTTGTTTTCAGAGTGTGTGTGGTCTTTTTAAAGGCTAGAGTGCTGTAGAGATCCTACTGATGCAACGCCAGTCGACTGGAATAAGCCACATGAAAAAAAAAAACGCTTATGTAACATCATTAACGCCAAAACACAGACTATTTAGTGAGGGGGAGCAAAGGAGGGATATAAGCTCACCCCAATCCATCACACACAGCCTACAAATACTAAAGCTGGACAGAATTCAACTTCCAATAACTTTTCATGTTTTTGTAAGACTAGCTGTAAGGACTGGCTGTACCCAAGAGGATCTGATTTGCTTCTCTTTTATTAGATTCCAAAGTCGCTGCACAAATAGTTGAAATAGTCTTGCCATCTTGGAACAGGGTTCAGTCATCCCGCTGTCCTAGGCTCCTAATTTAATAAATCTCTCAAGCTTTCTAAATCCAGAGAGAGATTCATCGTCTCTAATAGTTATTTTATAGAGCATATGAATGTATAAATGGTTGTATGTTGGCAGAACAGGCATATTAAATCATTCTCCTGCTGTTTGAATTTAAGTCTTGTGATCCTAAATAATGTCTTAACTCTTTTTTTGGAAAGACTGGGCGAGTGTGGGATGTTTTCTGTTTTGTTTCTGTCAGACAGACCACACAGCCTGTTGATACCAACTTCTGCTTCATTTTATTTAACTGACAACAACACTAAATTGTCAGCATGCTGCCTTCAATTCATTCTAGTTTCTTTCAACATTAGAATTTAAATAATATTTAATGAACAGCGTATTTCAACAAATGTCTGTATTTATTTATCTATCAGTAGTAGAACAACAGCACAGAATTTCTGAATCACTGCAAACAAAGAGTTAACTGGTCCTCCATCTTGGTTAATCCACTAATGGGATTTGGGCAGGAAATAGACTGTTCTCCTGCTCATGTAACAGCCTCACTTAAAGGTGCAGCATATATTTTCAGCACCAAAAATAAATAAATATGAAAATAATGAAAATTGTAACCAGAGAGATTTTCCAAAAAAAACAAAAAAAACCCCAATTAATTTATTCACCCATTCTCTCACTTACTCACTCATATATTCATTCACTCACTCACTCACTCACTCTGACACACACACACACATGCATTCACTCACTCACTCACTCTCTCTCTCACACACACATGCATTCACACATGCATTCACTCACTCTCTCTCACACACACATGCATTCACTCACTCTCTCTCACACACACATGCATTCACACATGCATTCACTCACTCTCTCTCACACACACATGCAGTCACTCACTCACTGTCACACACACACACACACACACACACACAGGCAGAC
>JAUCMS010000022.1:9147894-9167026 GCA_032357445.1 Enteromius radiatus | reverse complement strand
ACCCACAATCCCTGCCGGACCTGGGACTCGAACCAGCGACCTTTGGGTTACAAGCCCAACTCCCTATCCATTAGGCCCCCAGCCCCCAGCCCCCAGCCTTTAAGGAGCTCCTGTGATATGAAACTGCTTTGAATGTCATCTTAAAGCTTTGTTTGTTGCATTTTCTTTACTGTAATATATGAAAAAAATATTTTACAGTAATATGGGCTGATGGTACAGTAAGTGCAGTTGTTGACCTAAAAAAATGTTTCTTATTTAAAACCTATTTTAAAACCCAGATGACACTCTTTTTTACAAATGCATTTTTTATGAGTTATGTGACTGAAGTATTTCCAAACCTTACCACGTGCAGCTGTGATTTAGCTATTTTAGCACATGCTTGTTCTTTTGGGGCTTAACAATTTCACATTTGGCGACTTTAATATTTAGAAGACAAATTATGAGTCCTCTTGCTCTGGCTTTCCTAAATCCCTCAGCATGTGTTTATCCATTTAAAGACGCACATGCACTGTAAGTTTTTTTGGGGTTTGTGCTGTACGTCTTTGAAAATGTTAACACTTTTTTTTTCTTTATAAAGCACATGAGACAAAACTGCTGTGATGAGGAAAGTCTGTTTTCAGATAGTAAAAGCAGCACTGGGGGTAAAAGCACAAATGACATGGAATTATACCCTGTAGGAAGCAAGTAGGATTACTGGGTTTTTTAGAGAGGATTACAAACTTGCAAAGTGCGCTGATGGACTAGGATAAAAGAAAAATAGAACATTCAAACCAAGATGCGTACATTCTGACTAGTTGATTTTGAAGCCCTCTGGTTAAGTTAGGACACTCGAAAGTTTAACACTGAAATACATAACAAAGATCTGTTTTCTTTCAGCACTCTTCCAGTACCAAAGCATATCCATTAGAACCATTTACAAAAAGTTCCATGCATAGGTATCTGAGCATGGGTATAAGTATACCGTATACTGTGCTCTGCTTTAATGACGCAGCGAGTCTGATGACTCATGATCGGTTACGTACTGTATGTTTTAATCCTGGTTTAACAGCACCACAATGGAAAAAACTAAGCGCTGTCAACAAGCATAGATTGGTGCAGAATGGCACGGTTCAAAAATCTCTTGAATGAAATTGAAAAGCCTTAAATTGCGCTTTCCACAATCTATCATACATTAGGTATGCTAAACATTATCTCAAAATCAACTACAGAAACACAAGTTCAGAAATATATATTTTTTATACATTTACTGACAGACAAATACAGCACCTATTAAAAAAAAGAAACAAAGTATATTATTTTAAGAGACAAAATGTTTATTTTCCAAAACGTCGCTCTAGTATCTTTAAAGGTCAGTGTATTATAGTGTCTTATATCACTTTTTTATTTGTATATCAAACTGCTTGCTGGTTGATGCCTGTGTCCATTTTTAAAAAAATAATTATTGGATTGACATGATATGGATCGAGCATAAAAAAATCCTAATCTGCTTTTGTACGCCTGTGTTTGTATTAGGTGCATTAAAATAAATCAAATAAATAAAACATGCCAGTGAATTTAATAATAAGTGTACCTCAGCCTAAAATAATTTATCATTTAGAGTCAAAATATCATCATCAACCACATATAATAAACTGATAAAAATACAATTTTATATACAGTTCTATGTTTTGTGCACTACTAATAGTTGTCAAAACGCATTTGTCCGCCTCTGATTTATTGTACTAGAGATTTTATGTGGATTTTACTAGTTTGACCAGCAGCAGCTGATCCATGAGTTCATGACCCCTTGAGACTCTCTTCCGAAGACTGTGGCATCCATAATAAGCATATTAACTTTACTCGGATCTCCACTCAAGCTGGATAAATGTCACAATGTAATTAAAATGGAGGCTTGTCGGAATCCTTTCATGGGTATTAATGAATCTATAGCTGTCTTTGAGTGTGTGTGGTGTCAGTAAAGCTCAGCTGTCGGTCTTCGTTCATTCTTTGGTTTCTGTATCTTCTCAGCAGACCTTCGCCTGGCTTTCCTCTCTTTGCTGGACTCCTTGCAGAGACCTTCATCGCTGGCTGCTTGGAGACTGTCAAACGTGCCCTGGTTCTCATCAGAAGTGTGAGAGCGTTCCGAAGGTCTCCTGTTTCTCCACATCTCCGTGCAACGCTCGAAGCAGTTGAACTTGGTGTCGGTGGTGCATGCGTACATTCCCGCGGGTACAGCGAGCACCATGGCAAGTACAATGATGATGATATGAATGAGCTTTTCTCTCTGCTCCATCTCATTGAAATCACTGCCTGTCACAAATACAATGCACTGGCCATTCCGAGGAGCCTGGTTTTTTAGAGTAACACAGATTTCATATTTAGTGGCTGGTAGCAGGTCTGTAACAGAGTATGTGTTGATACCTGGCCCGATGTATATCTGCTCCTTCTTGAGCGTGTCGTATCGGCCAAAATGGATGGTGAACCAGGTTTCAGCTGGATTGTCTGTCACAGCATGCCACTCGATCGTGATGCCATACACTGTCTGCTTGGCAATACGGATATCGATGTAAACATTTTCCTCAGCGATGGCAGCAGGGAAGCCTGAGGAATGAGACACGGAGCCTTCTGGAGACTTCACATCCAGAAAAACACTGATGGAGTAATTGCCGATGAAGTTGTTGGCAGTGCAGGTGTAGAGCCCTCGATCGGCCGGATGGAGTGAAGGAATGATCAGCTGAGACTTGATAGTGTCCTCATCCACACGGCTCTGAATCTCTGAACACACAATAAACAGTTTTCAAAACAAGGGAAAATTTAACAATAATAACAATAACGTATAATTATTGTTATGGAGAAATCTATATAAAATATTTATGCATTATTGTTTTATAAAATAAATATGCTAAAATAAATATGGCGGCAATGGAAAAAAAAAACTTAGAAGAACCCGACTTAGTGGGGGCTGGATCTCCTCTGGCCTCCGGCCTCTATTAGGCAGGGCAAGGGGAGGCAGAGGGATGCAAAGGATGAAGATCCTGGGAAGAGGAAGTTAGTGGTATATAAAGGGGCTGTATCAGAAACTGATAGGGTAATTAAGTAATAGGGAGATTGGCAGCAGCTGGTTATCATGTCATGTGTGATTATAGCTGCAAGCAGCAATTATCAATTATATATTTTGAGTTAATGGTTATAGTGCTACTTATAGTCTTAGCTCTATGAAACTTTGCAGAGAGTCTGTATTAGTTTGATTGAGATTGGGCCAAAAACCTGAGACTAGTTTGCAAAAGTAGGTTTTTAACATAACTGAGAATATTTATTGAACGATTTGAGTCCCAGAGGCAAAGTTGTTCAGAATGAGGAGATCTATCATATGATATAAAGATTTAATGTTTCTGTGAATATATGAAAAATCTGAGGTTATTTTTTGTATAGAAAAACAGGTTTTTTTTAGGCATTTGTAGGTGAAAACCGTGAGTTTTTGTTGTTTTTTTGTTGGACCACTCCCCTTTTCTAAATGAGCCAATTAGAGTGAAGTGAAATGACTTGTGACCCATACTTGGAATTTGTGCTGTGCATTTAACCCATCCAACGTGAACCACACACACACCCGGAGCAGTGGGCAATCACTGCCGCAACGCCCAGGGATCAGTTGGCAGTGCCTTGCTCAAGGCTCAATGCCTCAGTCGTGGTATTGAATTTGGAGAGAGCGCTGGTTATTCACTCCCACCACCCACAATCCCTGCTGGACCTGGGTCTTGAACCCGCGACCTTCCCTATCCATTAGGCCACGACTATATCTAGAGAGTCCATAGATTATTAATGCAGTGGTTTGATCGAGAAAAACCAGGGACTAGTTTGCAAAAGTAGTTTTTTAACATATTTGTTAATAACCTATGAATGGTTTGATTGACAGCAATGTTCTTGAGGCAAAGTTGCTCATTATGAGGAGATCTATCAGATGATATACATATTGTGTGAATGTGTGAAACACCACGTGATTACAGAGCAAAAAAACTTGTTAGCACCATCGTGCCTGTACATTTTTTTGGTGCTAATGCAAGGAATTCTTGATTTAGGAGCTATGGACAAAAATGTTTGATTTATTTGATTTTGTGCTGTAGCTCCCCGTTAGGCCAGTTCTTTGCACCTGAGTAGCTAGGAGGAGTACTACCATCTGACCAAGTTTCAGCTTTCTAGACCTTACGGTTTTGGCTGCACGATCAGTTTTAGGGAAGAAGAAGAAGAAGAATACAAAAATTTAAATCCTAACAATTACATTGGGTTTTAGCCCTAATTATACTATTATATATATATATATATATATATATAGGCTATACATTATTTACTACATCTCTGACAGATCATTATAAAAAAATATTATTATAAAAAATGCTATAAAAAAAACTTACACACTCTTTGTGTTAGATAAAAGATGCACTCTTTTGAATGCTTTTTAGAAACTTTTACATAAATTTGCTTATATTTTTATAACTGAACTGTGTAAGACCAGATTTAAACATTTCTGTAATTTTGTAACATACAAAAGCTGGTTCTTTTACTCCATTTGCAATTGTAATAGTATCTGTGTGCACTAAATGAGGAATTAAGCACCTAATTTTTAAATGAAGATATCAATTTAAGTGAATTTAAACGTATATAAACATGTTTTACTGGAATATCTCTTACCACGAAATCCTCTTAGTATCTTTAGACCATATATCCACCGAACAGCAGGTTCAGGTCTGGCCGTGGCAAAGCATGTTAGCGTGATGTTCCCCCCTATCGGCACGGTGATGTTGGTGTCTGGGGAGCTGACCTCAGGCTTCACACACATCTTTAGATCGACCTCGTGGAAAAATTTCCCTGCCTTGAATTCGGGGCTAGAGCATTTCAAATATGAGTTCATTAGAATGAACGGTGGACTCAGCGATTTGATGAACTCAATGAAGCCTCCCAGGCGACAGTCACAGAGCCACGGGTTTTCGTGAAGCGCCAGAACGACGTTGGACGCTGTAGGTAGCTCGTGTTTGTTTTCTGTGTGATAATTGGGCCAATTCAGGAAGACGTCTTTAGAAATGACCGAGAGTTGGTTAGAGGACAGATCTAAGTAGGTTAGGCCTGGTAGAAACTTCAGCGCGTGCTCCGGGAGGGCGTCGATGCGGTTGTGCTTCAGGTCCAGGATCTTGAGGTTGGGGGTTTCCTCAAACGCTGTCCATGGTACTGAACGCAGTTTGTTACCCTGCAACCGAAGCTCCGTCAAGTTGTCCAAACCTTCCAGACTTTTGATATTTATGATGGCGATGTCATTGAAGTTTAGCCAGAGATGCTTTAATAACCTCACATGCGAAAACGCTGCCTTTGGTAGCTCGCTTAGCAGTGATTTCTCTATTCGGATTTTAGTTACATTTTCCGGTATGTCCTCAGGAATGCCGGATAATGGCGCTTCCATACAAGTGAGTGACCTATAAAAAAAATCCATACTTTCAGGGGGGGGGGGTTTGTTTTGTTTTGTTTTTTGAGAAAAGGATAACCCGAAACTTTGGATTTATAAAAAAAAGTACAAAATGTTTCAGAATTCAACTCTTCAACTCAGTAAACACAGTACTAGGCTATCAGATATATCAATTATAAAATAACAATAATAAGTAGGCCTACATAAATAAAATATAACATCACATACACTGTATAACTCTTTATTTATTTATTTATTTATTATTCTTTAACATAAGGGGCAAAAAAGTACCTAGCATTCTGCTAACCCTGTTTTCAACGCAACAGTCATCTTTGCTAAATGCCACTGTTGACGTCTGTTAATACTGCGTGTACTAAAATGAGCTGCAACTAACCTCCCATTACGGTCAGTCCCGCAGGAGCATCCAGGAAAACACTCGGAGCTGATATGACTTAATAAAAGAAAGAAAACAATCAAGCAAAATATAATCGAGGCATCCATAGTCTCCTATAACGTTACATCCGTTCCGTACGTATCTCCTCACGACATGACTGCAGGTAGAGTTGAGCAAAGCCTATTATCAGTAATCCTTGACGCACCCCGTGAGAGACTGATTGGAACTTAATTGTGGGTCTGACCTAGTATTGTCTTTTAAAAAAAAGAAAGCAAATGTAAACTTTTTTAAAATATATATACAAAATTTATTTTGAAGCATAAATGGGTACTAGGCAACCTGGGAAAGTGCTGAATGGTTCAGGTGGCACAAGTTTCACATGGTAAACAAACAGAAATAGCTTAATGTCACATACACATTGATGACAATGTTGGTGCATACACTGTAAAATAAAAAATCAAAGTTACAAATAAAGATTATCGGAGTGTGGCTTATGAGAAAATTGAAATTTTAATGTTCAATTCAATGTGCCATTGCTGTTTCAGTAACTTACTTCCAATTTCTTAGTGAAAACTACTATCTTACACCAATGAAAATCCCAAATGATATGTTTCATTACAGTGTTACACTACACTCATTAGGAGTATGTTTATATGAACAAACTGTGCAAATGAATCCCCAATTCTTTACATAATAATAGTGTTATTATATATTAATAGATTTCTTTCCACATGTACAAATAAACAAGAATTCATATAAACATTTCCCTTTGAATCAGTTCCTCCTAGCACTGTCTGAAGGGGTAAAAGTCCATATCTACAAGTTCCTGGGATCGCTCAGCCACAACCCCACCAACAGCCAAAGGCTTAGTTTAGAACCAAGTCCAAAAGCACAGCAACAAAGAGCAACTTTACCAAGACTGCATAAAAGTCTTCAATTGTGCACTTTGTTGCTTATGCAAAGTATCCCGGAGATTCTTCATGGATGGCCAGTCATGTACTGCTGATACAGATTATGCGCACTCAGATACTGCGGCTGGGCCTGGATACTGTGATGGCTGCGTGGTGGAATTGTGGCTGAGGGATATTGTCAGCAGAAGTATTCGTTGGGCTGTCCCTCAATCTTAGCCGTGGACTCTGAGTCTAGGCTGGAGCGGGCTGACAGTAGTCTGTTGGACTCCTCTGCGTTCAGTCTGTTAAGATATTCCCCTTCCAAGCCTTTGGCCTTGGTGCTGGGAGACAGAGTCTCAAACGTAACATATGAGTCCTGAATGTCTTTGGACTTTTTGCCTAGAAACTTCTTAATTTTCCTCTTAAGTGCCCCGCAGCACACGATCACAGTCAGAGGCACGGCTATCACGCAGGCAACCGTGATTACTACTACATTAATGAGCTTTTGGGTTCCATTAGCACTAGCTGCTGCATCTGTTGAGAAGATTACACACTGCTCCTTTTTGGGAATCAGCCCCTTGACGCACACACAGGCGATGTATTTGGTTTTTGGAACCAGTCCCTCAATGATGATCCGGTTGTTGCCAGGACTGACGTTAATTCTGCGCATATCCCTCTCGCCAAACACAGCGTAGAGGACACTGAAAGCGGTCGTGTTTTTGGCAGTGGGTGCCCTCCAGTTTAGACACACAGTGTAGTCCGTGTCGCCAATCACTTTCACAGAGCGCACAACCCTGTCAGGGTCTTGCTGCAGCGAGGATGTGTTTGCAGCCAGATTGCTCAGATTGGTCTCTAGGAACCCATCAGGACTGGCCGTTTGGGTATTCGTCCGACTGTTAGCGGCATTGTCACTTTCCATACCTGGATATGGGCCTGTGTAACTCATGGTGGCACCGAGTGGTAGTGCATTTTTGGGAGTTGGGGAAACATATGTGGCTATGTGTTTTTCTTGATAGGCTGCTTTGACTATTGGGTTGGGCTTCTTGGACTTCCCTTTAATTTTTGGATCCACAGTCGGATTGTCGGCTTTGGGGGCGTCGCTTATAATCAAAGAAATGACAGCTTCTGCGCTCCCTGCATAATTTGTTGCTTTGCAGATGTATTTTCCTGTGTCGTGATACGACACTGCAGACACGCTTAAAATAGACCAAACGATTCCCTCCTTTGAATTCTCCAGTTGAGCTGTAAAATTGAAAGGAGAAAAACAGCGCTTGAGTAAATTCATTCAAAATGCAAGAACTAATTAGTATTGTGTAATCACAGTGCATTGTTGTGTCTGCGCCAGCTGTGTAATCACTGTGCATTAGCAGTTCTGGCTAATGCTGCTTAGCTGCACGCCTCTGTGCTGACTCACCTGTCCCATTCAGTGGCTTCCCATCTGCCCTTCTCCAGGACAGCTCAGGGATGGGAACTCCAATGGTTCCACATCTCAGCAAGACATTGTTGCCCACTGCACTCCTCACCCGGGCTACGGCCGTGTGGACACGAGGCCCCTGGCAGCGCCGGAGCTCAGCATCGCTAAACAGAACTCCAGAGAGGCTCTCTGGATCGGCACACCTGAGTCTTGTGTCAATGAAAGCCACTGACAGACTAGGAGACTTCTGGAACTGGACCAGGTCGTATAATCGACAATCACACAACCACGGGTTGTCATGAAGACCTGGGGCAAAACAAATGATCAGTGGAAAGTTACAACAAAACTCTTAAATTTAGTGAACTTTTATGATTGTAGTAAAACATTATAATTGTGAGAGCATTTCCTCTAAAAGTTTATTTAAGAATTTAAGGGATTTTATTTTTCATTCTTTGTATTTTATTTATTTTTTTAAATACAGTGTAGCATTTTAAATGTAAATGGTTTTCAGTCAGATATTGTTAATAAATTAATTAAAAAAAAAACAGAAATATTAAGAATTATAATCTATATAAATAATTAAATATTCAGATATACAATTTTTTTTTTTTTTTTAATATCAATGTTATTATATAAGACAAAGGAAAAACTTACCAAGAATCATTTTTGAACTTTCTGCTCCCTGGATGGGTTTGACTGTCAGCCAAGTATTGAGGACCTCAGATGGCACTGTCAGCAGATTATTGCTAGATAAATCCAGGTAGGTTAAATTTTTCATGTAGAGAGCAGCCTCAGATGGTATTGAGGACAGCTGGTTGTTGTGTATATCGAGTAGCCTCAGACTGGGCATGTCTATGAGGGATTCCCAGGGAAACGCAGTGAGCGAATTTCCATCGAGCCTTAGTTCCTCTAAACTGTACAAACCACGAAAACTGTCCGGATTGAGAGAGGACAAAACGTTAAATGACATCCAAAGGAATTCTAAGTTAGAGAGGTAGCTAAAAGCCTCGCTCGGGATCCTCTTGATGGCAGTCTTTTCAATCCGAAGTTTCGAGGTGTCGCCTGGGAAAGAGGCTGGGACGAGGGAAATCTCGGGATCGTTGCAAATCACGCTCCTGCAAAACGCATTAGAAACAAGAATAAAGAGCAATAATCAGGGATTTGACAGCAAGCGCATCAACATAAATCAAGTTATTATTTCCGTCGAATATTCCACCCATATTGCGCAATGAAAATTAAATATCTTTTAATTTAAATTTCCATATTTTAAAACTCTAAGTGATAAGAATAACTAAATACCTTCGGTTTGCAAATATATATCATAAACTGTATTACACAATATGTAGCCAGAACATGGAATGCGCAAAAAAGAACAAGTGCACCACATTTCAAGTGAGGAAAATGCACTGCATGAATTAAATAGGCTACAGCTGAGATAATAAAGCACAGACTCACCTGGCTCTTGATCCATCACTCAGGTTATGATAAAAGCAGCTGCACTGGGTAGGACAAGTGCTCCGAACAAGTGGAAAGCCACCAGATGCCAGTAGGAGACCCAAAAAGACAGTAAGAGACATTTCGCTAATCGTGATAACAAAACACCGCGGAACGTAGTTTTAATGAAAAACCATCCACTTGCATTTATGGGAAAAATAAGCAGCATGTCATCGTCGCTCTGCTCCGATGTCCCATAGTGAACTGACTGCTACGAGTCCAGCAGATAAAAAGGACAGATGAGGATTAGCGAAAGCACGCGCGTTATTTTCATTTAGATGCGGACGTATCTTGGAATCTGATAGGCTACAGAGAGATACAGCTGTTAATTATAGGGAGGAAATATTTCTGAATTGGCCATGATGTTGAATGCCCATCCCCCATCCAGCTGTCTGTCAAACCATCCTCTACCTGGCAGCCAGACCATGAAATGTGTTGCATTACTTCTAGATAGTGTAAGCTGATGATACTTTTGGAAGCTGCTCTGTTTTGGCTGTGCCAGTCACTATCGCCTATACTGTAGGTTTTAAACATATAGGGAGAGCAGGGAGTGCTGAAATATTGTTTCAACATTTGTAAAAAATAAATAAATATTTGTTTCTATGTTGTAAATAATATTTCAGTTACCTGTTAAACATTTATCCATCCTTTCTTGTAATAATTAGCATGAGAAATGTCAGACTAACTAACAGACAGCTATTGTTGAGATGCGTGTCCAATGGGATTTTTTAAATATTTTCCTTCATGTAATCCTGTTAGGCCTTGGCTGACAGGCAGCTTGCTCTTCTTTAGAGCCTGTTGTTAGGATTTATAAATACCATGTTATTAAATGTTGGTAATATTATGTAGACAGATACAAGCCAATGTAAAAAAAAAAAAACATTAGGAAAAGTGCAGGAATGATAATAAATATTTCAAAATCTTTCTTGAGTTTCTGGAATAAGTGCCAAATGCAGAGGAATTAAAACTTTCCACACTTTTCCTTTCTGAAAGGTCAACATGTAGGTATAAAACCGGTATGGTGTGTCTCTGTATAATGAGACTGTGTTCCTGTAACTGTTGCTATTTTTGCCAGAAGCCTATTTGCTTATGCTTCTGTAGGTTTGTAAACACAACATGGGTTGAACCTTGGAACCAGGTCATCTGTTCTTTAGTGCCAAGTTGTAAATATAAAACAGAATTTCTCTACTCTGCTTAAGGCAAAAAAACAAAAAAAAACGTTATTGTTTTAAATAATGAATTTAAGATAACTAATCCAATCTGCACTAGCAAAACCAAATGTATCTTTTACTTTACAGTAGTATGTGGAAATTACACATTGTATATGTAATTACACATTACACATTGTCCTGTGTGATAAAATGCAGGAGTTCTTGTGATAAAACACTGATAACTGTAGATCTGATTAAACCTTACCTGATGAAAGTAGGTTAATGTATCAGTGTTACTCTTTGTACATTATTATTTTGCTCTTACTCATGTATGAATAATGCAATTAGGAAACAAAGGCCCTTTTAATGAATGCAGTTCAGTGGCTATTTAAAAATATTCAAAATGTTTCTATTTCAGCACCAAAAACAGCTTATTATTATGATTTTATAAAGGCTTGATGTTGTTAAAGTCCCTTAAATTATTTCTCAGAACAACAACTAATCTATTTGTGAATACGTAGGAATTTTCTCTCTGTATGTAAGAAGATGTGTCTTTGATCTATTCCATTTCTCCAAACCACAAAGTACACAATTGAGAAAAGTCATTGTAAACGCAGTTTCTCTAATCATCCCTATGCAAACTGTCTGGTATACAATGTCCGTTAGTGTCAGGAGTGACACCTCGACAACAGAACGCGACGCACTGAATTGGCACAGACTGGACTGGTTCCCATCCACCTCGGTCTTATCATCGGAGCGCTCAAGCGTCCGACACACAAAGGCTGGTTGTGTAACTGAATGAGCGCTTTACAGTCGCCCTGTGTAAATACGTATTAGGGGTCAATGGTAGGAGTTGTTATATTCATTAAGACATTCTTGTGCGGATTGAGGCAGAGAGAAAGGGCTTTACATAATTACGTTCATGCTTTTTCACGTGAAATGCTCCTTTAAAAGACGGCTTCGATCGAACACACTGAGGCACATCGCGCGCGCGAGCGGACTGTCATTCGGCACAGTTTGGTATCAGAATTGCGTTCAAAATGGTGACGTCGTATCCATTACCAGAGGGATTCTCCGAGTTTGATGTGTTCTCCCTGGGATCTTGTCTACTCGTGGAGGGTAAGAGTTATGTTCAGGTAAAAAATAAATAAAACAAAAAAGACGATCATGTGCCTTACTTTGTGGCTATGCATAGCCTCAATAGGATGCGCTTTATTTCAAAACGGTTGAGAAAAAAAAAAAACAACAACAACCAACGCTGTAATTTAACTGTCTATCTGAAGATGTCACTGAATGTATGCTACTGTTGTATAACCCCGCTGTTTTGGGGGTCTCGAGAAGCTCTGAATGTTCGCACGTTTTCTGTGTCCTCTGAAGGTCTCCTCGGGTTCTTCCTGAATGCTGTCACCGTTGTCGCTTTTCTTAAAATAAGAGAATTACGGACTCCAAGTAATTTTCTCGTGTTCAGTCTGGCCATGGCAGATATGGGTATTTCTATGAACGCCACTGTTGCCGCCTTCTCCAGTTTTCTGAGGTGAGCACGCGCACGTTTGTGTGTTGATAATATTGTTGACGGAACCCCTGCGTCACGGGTGTAGTGTGTAAATACAGCTGTGATGTAATGCTGCTAGAGAGGGGCGTCTTTTCGTAATGAATGACTAAACTGCAACTGTTAAGTTATAGGGTTGGGGTTGCATGATATTTTGAACTGTCGGTGTGACGAAATGTGTCTTTTAATTACATCCCTGCTAAGTAAATGTCATAATCCAGCCTAAGGGGATTTTCTGGTTTTGGTCTCAATGGTCTGGAAAGACTGGTTTGTTGGCTGGTTTTAGAGAAGTTTTGAGCATTTTCGACTGCCTCTTTTGGCAACACCAGGTTGGCCAGGCTAGGAAAGTATTATTTACTGATTGATTGATGCTTGTAAGCAAGAATTCATTGTTGGACAATCCAGCATGGTCGTTGGTTTCCAACTGTTGGAAACAAATCAGCTGGTTGTTTTGGAAAACAGCTAATTAGCCATTTAGGCCAGAAACCAGCTACCATGTTCCAAAACACAGATGTTTGATTTCAGTTTTTACTAATACAAGCAAGGATGTGATCAAATATTTAAGATAGAGGAAACAAGTTAGAACATTCTGTCACTGAGACAAATACATAACATATGACTATTAATTTAAAATTATTAATACAGATAATACTTTGAGCATCAACCAGCAAATTGTGATCTTTTTAAATGCTTCTGTCTTCTTGAAACTCCAGATACTGGCCTTATGGATCAGACGGATGCCAAACCCATGGATTCCAGGGTTTTATGACTGCTCTTGCTAGCATCCATTTTATTGCTGCTATTGCTTGGGACAGATACCACCAATACTGCACAAGTGAGTAGCAAAAGAAAAAGAAAGAATGAGATGATTCTTACCACATCAGCAGGATATTCAACATGCTTTGTTCTAGTTCAGCCCACCCATGTTGCCAAGACCACCTGCTAAAGGCATTAACAATGTATATAGGCTTCAACAAAGGCTATTCTTTTCAGAATCTCAGTGAACAGCCATTTTAAACTAGCATATGAACACAGAGCGTGGCATGCTAATATGGTGTGTAAATGCAAATTCTGTAAAAACCTAAAAAATAACAATAATAATAATGCACAATCGTTCAAAACTTTGACACTAAAGATTTTTATTTATAAATTAATACTTTATTCAGCAAATATTTTTGAGCACCATACCAGAATATTGCACTAATATAAAAAATATAGGTTTTAAAGTAGAAAGAGGAATTTGTAAAGATTCCATATACAAGAACTCCTCCAGTATATAGTATACTATAACTTTGAAAAAATTGTTACATTTTTGTAACTTTTTTATGTTAAAGGTTCTTTATGGAATTACAGATGCTAATGAATCTTTGTTTTTAAGAATGGTTTATTCTTTATTAAAAACAGCTTTGCTATCACAGAACATTTTATAATATGTTAAAATAAAAATATCAGAATATCAATGTTTTTATTTTTGATAGAATAAATTCAGCCTCCAGAGATTTAGTAACTTTAAATGAAGAACGCTTGCATGCCTCTTTCTTTCTTTCTTGAAGATGCTCAGTGCCTTCTCATGGTCTTCTAATTTTGGTTGATAAAATATTCCTATCCTATTATTTAATTAAGCAATATATTTTCTTTTGTCTTTGTTCTAATGCATACGTATGAACATGAATGTCTATAAATTGTAAGCTAATAATTAGCTGTTGAAAAAATGCTGTTATGATACCAGTACTGCTGTTGTATTTATTTAGTACATTTCAGCATAAACAGTATAACTTGTATTATTTTAGTAATACCTTTTGTTATTAGGGACAAAGCTAAAGTGGAGCAGTGTCATCACCCTGGCTATCTTCATCTGGCTCTTCACTGCCTTCTGGGCCGCCATGCCTCTGATTGGCTGGGGAGAGTATGACTACGAGCCCCTGAGGACCTGCTGCACACTGGACTACAGCAAGGGTGACAGGTAAGATACACAGTTAAGTACTACATTCATAAATCACATCATTTTGTATGATTATTATAACATGAGACATTGTTCACCAGTGTCCGCTTCAGTCACATTTTGGCCCATATATTCAAATGGGTGTTCTGACTCACATAAGAAGCAATGTTAGGGTCATGTAGAGGTCACATGCCTCTCATTTCCTTGTAAACCTGTTGACTGTGAAATAAGATCTATAATGTAATTCTGTATGTCCTTTTACACAGGAACTATGTGTCTTACTTGATCCCCATGTCCATCTTCAACATGGGCATTCAGATGTTTGTTGTGCTGTCTTCCTATCAATCCATTGATAGGAAATTCAAGAAGACTGGCCAAGCCAAGGTAAAGTATCCTCTGTACCATATTAGAATTTGACATGTGAGACCAAAGGGTACATGAAAAGAACAGAGTATACATTTCTCCTTTCATTGCAAAAGCCCGTTATTCACAGGGTTTGAGTAGGTCAAAGAAATGTTTTGCCTGGGAGCACAAAGGCATCTCTGAAACAACTACTGAACTCTTCTCTAGAACAGAACTATTACGTAACACAAGAAATTGCATGCACACCACTATGAAAGTGATTGAAAAGGAAGAGGAGATTCTTACAGACAGTTAAGACAACCACAGAACATGGTTATTATCCTTAAATTAAACAAAAACTATTAAAACATCACTTTAGAATCACTTTAAGTTTGTTTTTGTTTTCTGAGTTAAAGTATGTAGGTCATTTTAATGTGTTTTTGCTGAGCCTTCGTGCCTAATGAAGTTTATGTCATTAATTCTGATGAACTCTTTTTTTGAGTGTGTGTGCACTGTGATTGTTCACTCATCAGAACAGGAGAATGTTTAATGGTGTATATGTTACATCAAAGTTAAATCTGCAGCATGTGACTTAAAAATCCAACTAACACTAAATCTCCTGAGCAGTTCAACTGTGGCACTCCTCTGAAGACTATGCTGTTTTGCTGGGGCCCCTATGGTATCCTGGCTTACTATGCTGCTGTTGAAAACGCAACCCTTGTCTCTCCTAAACTGAGAATGGTAAGAAAATCATCTTTAAAGCATAGCAGACTCAGGAGATCCCAAAATGAATAGTTTACTAAACTTTATGTTTTCTGTAAAACACAAAAGAAGATACTGTTCAGTTTGGTTTTGTGTATAAAGAAAGTCAGTGGGTTCTAAAACAACACTGAAATTAAATAAATTAAAACCCTGGTAGATTGATCAAATTTTATTTTGTGTTCCACAGAAGAAAATAAAAAGTCATAAAGGTTACAGTAAACCTCATATAAAAATACATTACCATTCAGTCACCCGTTTTTCCTTTTTTTTTTTCTTTCTTTTTTTCTTTTTTTGAATGAAATGAATACAACACATCCATTTCCTTCACTGATCAAGATGAAATTAAAGTGCAGACTTTAAGCCTTAAAGGGGTTGAACAAAAATATAACATAAAACGCTTAGAAATTACAACCAATGATTAATCAATACAAACAATAATTACATTTTACACATAGTCCCCACATTTTTGAGGACTCAAATGTAATTGGACAAATAAATAATAATAATATAATTACAATTTTTAAGACTTTGTTGAGAATCCTTTGCATGCAATGACTGCCTAAAGTGTGCAACTCATGGACATAACCAGAGACTGGGTTACCTCCTTTGTGATGCTTTGCCAGGCCTTTACCGCTGTTGTTTGTTTGTGGGTCTTTCTGCGACTCATAAAAGTGTATACTACAATTGTACCCCTATCGGCACCAGGACATATTTGTGTTTTGTACTATACCTGCCTCTCGATTCAGGGTTGGTGTAGCTCAGTTTGTAGAGCGGTGCATTATAAGACGTGATCATGTGATCAAAAGTTCATAAAACCCTATAAACCATGATTTTGCAGGATTTTTGTAACAGCTAGGTTTAGGGGTGAGATTAGGTGTAGTCATTCGTACAAATTAAACCTTGTAAAATAGGTTTAATCACCGTGAGATCAGTGTAAATTTGATTGGTAATAACAGTCATGTGTCATTTCATGACAACAGGTGCAATATGACAGTGTCATTATTTTTACGCCCGCTACAGGGCGCTTACCTTTCAAACATAAATATTGGTCGTAATACTTGCACAAATGTCCTATAAGGTTGTTTTTGTTGGAGGACAGGTTCATTATTCCAGCTGTTTCTGTCTTTTGTCACATGATCACTTACCACCAATGACCCAGTGCCACTGAAAGCCCTGTACACTCATGCTGTCACTCTTCTCCACCATGTTTCACTGATGATGCTGTATGCATTGGATCATGGGCTGTTCAAAGCCTTCTCCATACTTTTTTCTTTCCGTCATTCTGGCCTTGTTTACACCTTGTGGTGAACCCTCTGTCTTTGTTCTTGTGAAGTCTTCTCTTGACAGTGACACAACTACAGTACCACCTGGAGAGAGCAAATGGAACAATGAACTCCAGACCTTTTACTTGCTTAATTGTTGTTGAAATAATGAAGGAATAGCCTACATCTGTCCATATAACAACTTATGAGTTTATTGTTTAATTACTTATTGTCCATTGATAAAGGGGGAGGTACATATTAAAGCTCAGAGTGTGCACTTTAAGACCATAATTATTATATTCAATATATCAATTAAAGAATCAGTATCAGAACAATTTTCACAAAAATATTAAGCAGGACAACACATTTTTTTTTTTGTTACTTCAAGTATCACTGAAGACCGAAAAATTTAGCTTTGCCATCACAGGAATACATTACATTTTAAACTAGTTGTTTTAAATTTTTCTGGCTTTTTGATCAAACAGATTTGGAGACTGTAGTGTAAATACACAAACTGATAAATAACAAAGTGTTTAATTATTTATTCAGTACTGCATGCTTAAAATGAATGTGTTCTGAATATATTCTTACAGATTGCACCCATTTTGGCTAAGACTTCACCTACTTTCAACGTCTTTGTGTACTCCCTTGGAAATGAGAACTACAGAGGAGGAATCTGGCAGCTGCTCACTGGCCAAAAGATTGAGTCTTCTGCTATTGAGAACAAGACCAAATAAACTAAGAATGTGATAACAGTTAATGTCCAGGTAGTTTCTAACAGGTATGACACTTGCTTATTGGAATTGTGTGCTTACATCATTCTTGTTGTATTTTTGTGGAGTATTTGTGGACATGAGAGTGGAGCCTGTGTTTATGGTAGTTTGGTCTTTTATATTTAATATAGAAGATTTCAGCAAGTAATACAACTTTTTAAACTAATATTTTGACAAAGCACATAAGCTGCTCCTAATGGAAATGTTACAGAATGGGGTCCAGTTTCATCCGTATCATTGCAAAGCATATTTAAGAAGATAATTTGTGGCCATCATTTAATAAAGGTTAAGCTGCTTCCATATATGCAGTTCTGAAAGGAAACACAACCAGGACCATATAACCATATAACCTATTTTTTTTAGGTTGTGGTCAAACTGAAGATAATTTATTGCATAAGTGCCATTACATTGTAAAATGAAAATTAAAATGAGTGAAAATGTGGCTGCTACAAAAAATTAACAAATTCATTTACTGCTAGCTTTAAGAGTACAATACTTTTTACAATCTCTACGGTGCATTAATTTATTTCATGTTAACCAGAATGCACACTTTGGCACACCAAGGAAATAAAGTGTACTTTATTTTGCACATAGGGAAATCATTTGCTATGAGATAAAGGTCTTCATCCAGCCTATGAGACAGAATTAGGCAAGCAACATTTTCTAATCTCAGAAACAACTGTGCTTTTCATGAAAACACATTCCCCAGTGCACAAGATTAGTCTAAAGGAAAAGATTATGCACGAGACTCACTGCGATTGAAAATGTTCAGACTGGCGATCTCATTTTCCCTCTGCAGATTCTGTCTCTGTTTTAACATGCATCATTCTGGCATCTGAAAAAATAATAAATGAATGCCAAATCATTTTTATGTTGGCGTTTTGTACACTGTAAGGAAAAAAAACATTTTGTCAGGTGACATAAAAATGTGTTTCATGTTGTTAATGAAAAGTTTTAGAAATATTTGTAGTTTCATTTTGTGCAGAAATATCATAACTACATACATGGACTGTAATGTTCAATAAAGAGGCAGAATATCACAATCCAAAGTAGCATGTAATGCAATTTGATGTAATTTTGCTATGAATTGCATCAAATGCGCATATTTCAAGCTTTTTTTCAAAATCTTATTTTATAATACAATGCATGCAAAGGCAAACAGACAAAGTCACTCTTTTTGCACATTAAACTAAAACTTATTTAACATCATAAATACACAATAAACATTATATAATATACTGACATAATGAAGTGTAAAACAAGACAACTTGCTGAGTTTTAGTGTGTAGGTAGAAGTAAACAAATAGAATATTTAATTTAACATTTTCAAAAATATCTGACAATATACAGTAGTATTATAAGTACACATAAGGATGCATATGAAAGATATACTTTTCTGTGCCACAATGTTTGTGACAAATGATAGATAGTGTATGTACAACCCTGACACATGTGTTACAACCTAATTAGTCTTTAAAAGCTCTTGTGTCCACTTTAAGCTTGACTTCCTCAAGTGCACTTTCATTAACCTGTGAATAATGTGTAGAGGATGTTTTGTCAGCAACATCTTACGTGTAAATCTCAGCCGAGATGCACAACAGCGAAGTAAACATAGGTGGCTACTTTATTATGTCTTAATTGTAGTGCTGGACAACGATTAATCGCGATTAATCGCATCCAAAATAAAAGTTTTTCTTTACATAATATATTTGTATATACTGTGTATAT
>JAUCMS010000022.1:9087109-9105946 GCA_032357445.1 Enteromius radiatus | reverse complement strand
AAATATATTATGTAAAGAAAAACTTTTATTTTGGATGCGATTAATCGCGATTAATCATTGCCCAGCACTAGTTTTTACACACACACACACAACCATTCAAAAGATTTAAAAAAAAAAGAAATGAATATTTATTCTGTAATTTGATATAATGTCTCACTAAAGACTTTTACATTATAAGAAAAACTCTATTTTAATAAACGCATCAAAGAATCCCAAAAACAAGGTATCATAAAATACTAAACAGCAAATCAGCTTATTAGAATTTCTGGAGTATCATGTGACACTGAAGACTGGAGTAATGCCTGCTAAAAATACAATTTCACCATCATGAGAATCAATGACATTTCTAAATATATTTTAAACTTATTTTAAGTAATACAAATATTTTATTGTATTTTTTAACAAAAAATACAGCCTTGGTGAGGATATATATAATATATATATATAGAATCACAATATATAAAATAATATATATATATATATATATATATATATATATATATATAATCCATTTCCATTTTTAAAAATGTGTGCCAGAAATCTGAAACAGATCTGACCAAAAATGAAGACCCCTTACCGACAGTGACACACTTGTCTTTAAGAAACTTGTACAAGGCATTCACGTCCCTCATGAGCTCATCATCTCCAAAAGTGAAGTAGGCCAAATCTCTCCCCGCCTCAGAAGCTGCCATCAATTGCAGTAGAGCTAAAAGGACAAATGGACATCACTGGCAGTGAGCAAAAGTTTGACTGGTCCTGCAGCCATAAACACCATTTACAAAGGCTTACATATTTCACATTCATTTCTCTCTGAAGCATGCATCCCTAAACAGAAATGACATGCATTCATTTATGCACAGATTCCTGTCATTAATGCATGGGAATATAGAATTAGAAAGAAAATAAATGCAATGTAGATTACCCCCTCCCATCCCCCATTAACAAAATGAAGGGCCAATCAACCGCTGCATGTTCTATGTATGACTGATATTCCCTGAGGTTCCTGAGTAAATACTGATAGCTACCCAACCCAAATGACTAAACATGGTGTAATACATAACTAACGGCATAGTGTGGATTCTTTTGTTTTGCTCCATGTTCCTAGCTGCAGAAACAATAACGGACAGATTTTTTTTTTTGAAGTAAATAATCCATGTCTGACAACCCCTATTAAGAGACTCAATCATAGTCACCCAGCTTCAAATTACATCCAAAGATTTTAAATATTTAAAGAGGTTGAATGTAGCCCACTGATGAATGAATGTTGTTCAATTGAGAGCAGCCAATTACAATGGGTAATCTGTAGTCAAACCAGCTCTAAACTAAACGGATTGGCCCAAAATACTCAGCCTCAAGATGAATTTTGTGTGTGGCAAGTCATTGGAACATACAGACGGCACATGGTTCAACAATGATGAACTATCACAGATGGAATCATCTCATGAAACGGTTTCCAGCCTTACAACAGAAAACAATCAGCTGGCAAAAGCTTGCCATGAATTTATGGATGAGGCTGGAAAATCAGTTGCACTTTTAATGGAAAACATAAATGTGTGTCAGCTGATCAATAACAGGAAAGTGGAAAAACATGTCTTGGGCCAAAAGAACTAAGTGAGAGAGCTTCCTTGTATTGTCTGATTGCTAAAACACAACAAAATCAGAAATGATTTAAAAAAAAAAACATGAAAATCCAGAGATAAATATGCTCAACTATTTTTGTTTATTTCTCATTCTTCAAATTATAACTGTGATGATCACATTCATTTGTAGCATTAAAAATGCTCATTTAAGGTTGTGTTTTATTATTATATTATAGCAATATAGACTTTAAATCTCAGTCATTATTGAGTTATCGCCATAAAATGATAACAGTTAGAATCTCAATAATGGTCACTGTAATGCTGGTGCCGGACAGAAATGTCCTATAAGAGTGCATCTTTAAAACTGTGTAGCTTTACTTTGAGAGGAACAGATGATGATTTTATTTCATGACCTGCATGTACCTTTGAGTCGCGTGTCGCCTCCAAATGCACCACATCCCCAGTTTCCTGTGGCAACAGCGGAGAGGTTCTCAGGGTTCACAGCATGTCGCATAAAACCACAATATGCCTGAAACAGGAGACAGTCTTATATCATAGAGGAACAAATACAAGCTAATCACAGCAGAATACAAGAGACTCGCAAGAGGACTCATGTCAGGCCTCATTAAATCCTCTAAGCAACACAGACTGGCAAGGTTAAAGAAAACAGAGGCCATTAGAGCTTGACAGAGGTCAAGGATTTGCCATTTCATGTCATCATTGTGAAACACAGAAGAATATTTGCTTTCAGTCTTTGCTGACCTTGTTTAGCTCCCGGGTCATTTTCTCAAGCTGAAACTGTTCCATGAAATTCCTGTATTTCAGTGCATCCACGGCCACAATTTCGGTGCACTTCCGCTGCCACCCATCTCTGAGAATGCCAAGAGATATTTATTTCATTTTATGGGCTTTTTACTAGTCGCAAACAATGTATGGCATTTGTGTCTAGGTTGTTTGGTTATATTCAGTATTGCTAAACCACTGATCTATAGATCGGAACCCATTCAAGAGGCGTTTCCTAATGTTAGTAATCTATTATTGTCGTTACCTGGGAATCTCATCTTTGTGATTGGCTTTCCATCTGAAGCTTTCTGCATAGCCAGAGTACTTGCTGTATTGCTCTGTGCCTAAAGAAAGACCAAAAAAAATAAAACAGAAATATATAGAGTAAGTTGAGGGTAATTCCTACAAGAGTATACAGAACATTTTCTTGTCCCCTTATTAAATACTGCACACAATTTTCCTTCTCAATTGTTTTTTTTAATTGGATATATCTATTTTAGGTGATCAAATCAAACCACTTGCTTAAGTGACTGTGTCCTGGTGGGAATTTTCTTTTCCAGACACTGCACATCTCCCAACTATAATGAAGACCTCTAGAATCCTCCTCCCTCACCTTGATCTAATTAGCGTTTGTGGCCGGTTTCAGTGGCACTCTGACAAAGAGCAATTTCGAGATTAAAATCCAGCCCCGGTACCAACGCTTCAGCATTTCTGCCAAGTCTACTGACGCAGAAAGAGTGCATTAAGGACCGCGTGTCATGATGCATTACTGGCGGGATATGATTTGCTGCAAAGGCGAGCTGCAGTGCAATAGAAACGGAGATGACGATGAATATTTCGTTTGTTGTAATAACTGTGATGGAATGGCTGGATCCATTAGAGAAGGCCGTTCCCGCAGTCATTCATTGTGGCCAGAGGTAATACTGTTAAGTGGAAGGAGGGGGCATCGGGGGTGAGAGAGAGAGAGAGAGAACGTAAGTGAAAGAGAGAGAGATGACTAATATCTGAGGGTATTTTGAGACTGGGGTGGAAAGCTGCAAGTTTACAGTGACTTTGAGGCTGATTTGAGGAATTATAACTCTGGAAATGACTTCTCAGTGGTGTATAACCACGTCTGTGCCTTAACTATTAATTCTGTTCCAGACTTC
Source organism: Enteromius radiatus (assembly GCA_032357445.1). NCBI lineage: Eukaryota > Metazoa > Chordata > Actinopteri > Cypriniformes > Cyprinidae > Enteromius > Enteromius radiatus. The sequence continues at coordinate 9,102,435 of JAUCMS010000022.1, read as the reverse complement.
CAGGAAATGACATATTTTGAAAGCCACAATATTTTAATTAAGAGTTTGTTTATCTGTGCAACGGTCTGAGTCCTGTGCTTTGTTTAAAAGACGATGAGTGGGACAGCAGGTGTGTGAGTGGGCAACAGCCAATCACAGCGCAACATTTCTATACAACTGTGACTCCAGTCGTTCCTCGAGAATAAGGAGAGCATTCAACTATGCAAACAATTCTTTTTACACAAACAGATGAAAGATTTGACCCTCGTCAACCATTTAAATTAACATGCTTTATTTAGTCACCGGTTCTATGTCATGTCTATCTGACTTTGAATGTAGGTTTTCAATAAAGTTGGATGATACTCAGTGATGGACAAGTAACTTCATTTTAGTAAAAAAACAGTAAGTACAAAACAAAAAGCTCACTTTGTATCCTGTCTGCATCACCAGATAGGAAAACAAAGACACATGGCACATCAGGGTGTCAGCCTTGGAAGAACCTTTTTATATAACAATGTAGAAAGTCATACATTTCAGTTTTTCCAAGCCATCACAGTTTTTCAGGCTCAAATTTCCCTTGAGAGATACTAATATTTTAGGGTTATTACTGCAAATGCACATTTTTTTTATTTATTTTTTTTAATTGAGATAAAATATAAAATTTTAAACTGAGTAAAATGAAATAATGTTTTCATTTGCATTTCAAATGATTGTTATTATTTTTGCTTTTTTTTTTTTTTTTTTTTTTTACAAAAAATTTAAAAATTGAAAAAACTTTAATTGGATGATTCAACCAAAAATAAATAGATATAAAAGAGAACAAATAAATGATTCATAATATATATATATATATAATTTTCTTTTTTTTTTTTTTTTTGGGTCAATGTTCACCAAAATTGAAAATTTATATAGAGTAATGTAATAATGTAGAGTGACAGCTCTTGTAGGCTGCATGTACTTTGCAGTTTTTTTTTATAAATTCATTTCCATGACCGAACATTTATGATACTTTTTTAAAAACTACTTTGAGCCAGCTGACTTTTATTTCTTAGCAATGAATGGCTTAAACAGCTTTACAAACTCATTAATTACCAAACTTTACTCTCAAAACAGTTCATAAGAATCTTTTACTAGTAATTAAAACCAACAGCTGTTAGCTGTATCAGCTATTAACCTAACTACTGCTTATACTGAATTGACTAGTTAAATATTTAGTTAGTTAATAGACTAGTCTTTTTTTTTTTTTTTTTTCTTATTGACTAAAACTGAAGTACCAATACTTGCTACTTTCCTGTGTGTGGGGATGTGTTTGTGTTTTATTCTGTAAAAATATAGGTTGGAAAGGAGCAGCAGGGATCACAGGATACAGACAACAAGTAAGGAAGGAAAGAGACAACCTGTTTGTAATGTATCTGATGCAGGACATTTACTCATGGCCTGGGCTCCTCTCCAATCTTGCCACTCAGTCAAAAAAGCAGAGTTCATAAAGGAGCAACAGAGTGATAGAAGAATAGCAAAGAGACAGAGAAAAGACACAGAGGGAGAGGGAGAGATATGTAGTGTGAGGAAAAGGGGGTTGTCACTTAACGTGTTGACTCAAGCACAGTGAGTTGGAGGGTGAAAAATAGGGCAATTCAGCTAGAGAGAAATGAGGAATAACAGGGCTGCCCTGAGTCCAGCGTGAATCAATGTCATGGATTTACGTTTAGATTGGATGAGGAGGGAAGATGGGGAGGGGGTGGTAAGAATGCAGCTGAATATATACACAAGCTTCTGGGAAAAAAAATCTAATTGTTTGCGGCAAAAACATGTGAGGTGTTATCCACCCATTGTAAGTAGTGTTAGAAAAGTGTAATTACAGTGACTGTCTTCATTAGCGGACGTAATAAAACCTGATCCCTCCCAATAATCAGATCTGGCATCAAACATATATACCTAATAACATCTATTATTACTTTACTCTCAATTCAAACCTCGCAAAACAAGAGTGATTTTATGATGTTCGTATTGATTAATGTTTTTTAATGGCTACAATATTGGTTGAAACAAATGTGCTAAAACACTGTGACAGAGTCATCTAGTGCTGTCCAAATTGTGAGTGAATCTTTTTAATGAATGAAGTGAAATCTGATTCACATAATGAACCACTGAATTACTTGTGGCCATCTCTGATGACTCAAAGTGAACCAAAATATTCTGCTGCGTTGTGCAAGAGTTGGGAAGAAGAGTTCACAGCAAGTACAAAAATAAATAAAATAAACAACTACATAAATAAATAAAAACTATTTATACTTATTAGGGGGAAATTTACACTGGATCCAAAAAATTTTTACATTTTGTTTATTAAAATAGCTAAATAAAATAATAATAAATAAATAGTTTTATCAGTTGTTGTTTAGACAACTTAAATTGTTAAACTGTTTAGAATATGAAAAAGTTATTTTATTGCAATAATTCTAATACATTTACTAAATACTGAACTTTGTAATTTCATTTTTAGTTTTAGTTATAGTTATATTATAGTTTAGTTTAGTTTAATTTTATTAGTTATAATTTGTGTTTTTTTTTACTTGTTGTAATTGAATTTAAATATTTATTTTCCTATTTATATAAGACACTAAAGCTAAAATAGTTTGCTTTTGCTTCAGATCAATGACAAAAAGCTAATAACTTAATTTAGGCAACAACAGTATCTTCATAAAATCACACTTTATTTTTCCCCTCACACAGTACAAATGCAGCTGCCATGATATTTTGAAAGAGGTCCCTCACAAAAATCTTATCATAATTGGGGGTCCTTGCCATTAAAAAAAAATAAAAATTAAATAAAAAAAATTAAATAAAAATCTCCATGTTAAGCAGAATCGTTAAAATTCTGTATGATTCCTAAGCCAGCTTATTATATAACAAGTCAAAGGTTTATCAAGGTACATAAAAAGGTAATATTTTTACACATTTTAGATAACAGGTGTTTGAACAGCTAGAAGGGAGGAACAAGACACTTCAGTGGTGGCTGAGATCAATCAGACAGATATGTGTGTTAGTGTGCAGGACAGACGGGAGGGAGGAGCGGACCTCTTCCACTGCTGTGCATGTGTGTGTGCTGACCTGTGATGATGAGGCACTCGTTGTGGTCCAGAGCTTCTGTGAAGAGGCGTGATACCATGAGCTCAGGGTTGATGATGAAGCGTATCTCCTCCTGGACCAACCCCATACCTGTCACCCCTCCACCCACGAGCCTGTTGGCAAAGTCCACCTGCAGCACAAATAAAAACACATATTCATCTTCTGCAAAAGTGTTCAACTGGTCTAAAGTGTATAAAAATGTTATTTCATCCTTGGTGTGAAATGATGTTACGGTACAGAGATCTATGATACTTGTCTGAACATTCAAATGGTCAGACTGGAAGTCAGGTTGTCTGTCCAGCATGTCACTAGAGATTATAGGTTCTGGGTAGGGGACAGGGTGCTAAAATGCGGAAAATAGAGTGCTCTACCCGACTGTGCGTAACACTACAAAAGACGAGTAAAGTAAAAGGAGGAAAGAATCTTCTGCACTGTTCTGGGGACCTTTAATTTGTGCACAATTTTTGGTGCATGTACAAATCCCAAATTAACTTTTTGCTACAGCTGCTGTGAAATTGTAATTGTAATTAAATTTTTTTTCATTTTTTTAATGAGGTAAAAACATGCAGAACAGACTTCTATCCACTGTGACCCTGCAGGTTGCTGCCAAGGCCAAACGTCCACTCCCTCTTTACTGAATAATGGATCTATTAAGGACTGGCCATTAGCCATGAAGGTCAGATAATTCAAACAAATAAATGTTCACAGCTTCTAGAAAGACCATTTAAGCTTTTGTCTTATGTAATACATCTGTATTTTTATTTAGAAAATGATATTTTACTACCGCAGACCACAAAACCACTCATAACGTTCTATTTTTTTTAATGGGTTTGTTATGAAAGGACAATATTTTGTTGAGATACAACGTTTTGAAATTCTGTAATCTGAAGGTTAAAAAAAAAAATCTAAATATTGAGAAAATCCCTTTTAAAGATGCCTAGTCCTTGGCAATGCATATTACTTAACAAAAAATATTTTGATTCATTTATGGCAGGAAACTTATTTTCAAAATATCTTCATGGAACATAATCTTTCCTTAATTTCCTAATGACTAAAAGAAATTAAAATAAAAAATAAGTGCTTTTAAATTCCATTTGTGGCACTAATGTTGAAAGAACAACAAGACTTGTGGCTCTGCTAAATTCTGTTGTGGAAGCCATTTCTTCAGTAGTGTCTCCTATTGTTATGCATTTTTATATTTCAGAGACTGGGCGTGTGAGCAGCAGTGCTAATATTGGCCCAGGACAGCTTTGAAAAGGTAAACAGGGGAGGTGTAGGACCCCTTTGAGGCTGTGTTTTGCAGGCTGTCAGGCCGGACTCACTGGGCCACAGCCTCCTCAGTGAGATGGAGGAAAAAAGGGGAGGGAGGTTGGCAGGCTGCCAGATGATCTCGCTGATCAGGTCACTCAACTCCAGCTCCGACTGCCCCGCCTCTCCTCAGCACTACTGACAACCTGTCAGACCGTCCCACCCTTCCGGAAACATCCGTCAATCCGGCCGGCAGGACCCCAGGCTCCTGGGACCTCCCAGGGCTGTTCATGTGTGCCCATCAGCTGTCAGGGTGTGCCCTGCCCCAACTGGGGAGAGATGGGAAAAGGAGAGCAGGGCAGAAGACCCCGGCAGACAGACTCTGCAACAAACTCGAGAGGTGCAGGGAGGAACTTGATCGGGGCCAACAGATCTGACGAACCTCAGTCCATATTGGGTCACAGACTTGTCTAAAATCTTTGACATGTTACGTCCAATCTGAATATGATATGCTATAAAAAAAGGTGCCATTGAGCTCCATAAAAACAAAACAAAAAGCAAGTCTAGACATATCAACAAAAAGAATCTCCAAACCATTTTATAGAATGTCCCATTGATAGTTTTGGGGAAATATTATTTACTTTTAAGATAAATTGACTAAATTACTCACAGCTGGAAGAGAATCAGCATCATAGTCATACAAAAAAGTATAATTAACAACTATGCAGAAATGTCCTTCCTAAAGAGAGTGGAAGGATGACAGAAAAGGACTTTTGTTTCAAAGCAATCTCCAATCTGACAGATGTCACAGTCAAAACTACTCATGCATGACATTCTCACCTGAAGCATCCCGTAGCCCTCATCCTCTATGGTGCCCTTACAGGTGATATGAAGACGGGTGAGCTGTTTCTTTGAACTAAAGGTCATAAACAATTTCATCAAAACACCAATAGCAAAATAACCACCACAACTGCATCATGAATAGTGGCGGGCTAGAAATGCTACAGTGAACTAGGAGTGGAAGGTTACAATCGTGAGCAATTTGAAACACAACCATCTCAGCAGTAAGAGTTTTCTAATAAGCAAAACAGAGAGGCGGTTTGGCCTTGTCTGCACTGCCAGAGGAAGCAATAGGGCCAAAGTGACTACAGAGTGCCAAAGTTCATTTATCAAGCACAAAGCGTTGTGAAGGAGAGATCTCAGTGAACTACTTTAAATGTCAGAGAGCCCTCTAGCTGTAGCACATTCAGAAACTAATCTGAGATTTATATAATAGTATATACTCTTTTTTTTTTAAAAAAAAATAATGTATTAAAAAAACATAAATAATGTACCTTTCCCATTTTGGAAAATTGCTCAAACTCTGTCTTGTGAATGTGACAAGGCCAGTGGGCACTGAAAATGAAAAAAAAAAAAAAAAAGCAAGTCAGGAATGTAACAAACATCATTTACACCACTTTTAGAAAGTCTGAGCATTAACTGGATATTTGTATGATTCGGCAGGTCCAGACTCACTTGACTCAGTGACTCTTCTGAAATAGCACAGCAGAGTTTTGAGTTTCTCGATCTTGCGTGAGGAAGAACCTTCAAACAGTCTAGAGAATGATAAAGATATACAAAAAAAACGTTGATTAGTTTCATACATTAGCAAAATCAATTCACACAATCTATATGTCCACTTTCAGAGGATGTATTATCTGCGCAGGCATAAACGACCATTAGAGGGAGACGTTTAGTTCTCAAAGTCAATGTGACGTATATACGAGCTTCAGCACCAACTTTTGCAGGTTTGTGCATCATTCTTGGGAACACGTGAGGAAAAAGAGGCCTTCCGTGTGATCGGACTTTGCCGCTTCACCTCACAAAGTCCTGTTTGCTCAGCACGCCTGCCTGTGATGGCCTCTCTGTCAGGACAACAATGATACGGACTCACGCCTGCAGGCGCAGCGCTGCACTCGTGTCCCATTTCACAAAAGACAGTGCAGAGACGAACACTTCTTCATTCCTCTAAAGACCATTAAAGAACTGCAGGCTTGCTTTTAAAAAGTCCCAAATAGCAAAAGCCTTACAGTGATCAGCCGTGATACCCCCCCACCCAAGCAAATGGCTTTCTCCATTTAGAAAACTGGAGCTAACCATCTACCACTTGCATTCATCCTTTCTCTTAGTGACGGAAATGGAATAAACATGAAAAAAGGGTGGAACAAATAAAATGACAGAGTAAAAACTGATGCACTAAAAGCCCTTTGAGAAGGAAGAAAGCGTTATTGAAGTTTCCTATATATAGTCGCCTTGAGGGTGGAGCTGATTTTATGTAATGTAACCCAGAAGGTAACCTGTTATTGACAATATAGCTGCTTTTTAGTTAGAAAATGACTGTTGACCTTTAATATGAGAAATATGGGAGAAAATATGATTTGATTCAACAAGACAAGCACCTATTAAAGGATTTTATAAAGCTGGTTTTAATAACATGACAAGCTGGAAATTGCTATGGTGAAATGAATATTTTTTTTTTATAACATTTAAAATGTTAAACTTTTTTCCCCACACTACATGCCAGGCAAAATGAGTTTTGTGTCCAGGTCTTAAAAAAATTCATTTTGCAGAATTGCCAATATAAAACCCATGTTAATTATTTGGCCATTAGCCATAAATGTTTAAATGCAGTGTTTTTCACTATGGGGTAAAATGAGCAGGAAGTTTATGGCTCAAATTATATCATAGCGAGTCTTGCATTCAAATGCATGAAAATACTTATTTTGTATTCGTTATCTCTTCCTATCAGAATGCTTGCTACAGATGCGAAAGCGCATAAAATAAAACCTGATACAATTTGTTTTTTTCATGACAGGCGAACGTTTCGGAGATGATTGACACAACGTGAGGTGGGATTTAGTGTTCAATGACCTTAACCTATTGCAAGTCAAAAATCAGTTAAATCAGTCAAATTAAAGTTGATAGTGGACATCCAGAATTATAACCGATTTCTTCTTGACAAAAATACAGTAAAGTAAACTGACACAGATTTACCCCATTCACTCATAAATGTAATTCAATGAATGCAGTCAATGTACAACACAATGTAAATCTCAAATAACCGAAGGTGATGAACAGAAGTCAATTTGGTGGCTCGTAATCAGTTGGAAACAATGACAGTTGTTCGGATCTGACTGGTGGATCTGTATTCATAGTTTTGCAGGTGTACCGCTGGAATGCTTGCTTTGATGTGCACATTTTGAAACTAAAGTAAATATATCTTCAGCAAGCCTATATGTCATTTCCCAGAGGGCAGACTTTGACAGCTCTGCCAAACAAGCAATCTCTAAATTGCCTGGTGCTTGATAGAAGCAGTGCTCAAGCCAATGAGTAAACTGATGGACAGTCACTCAATTAAAGTGGGATGCACCGTAACGATCCACACGTCTGGATCCTCTGCGGTCTTGCTGAAACTTGTTTTCCGAGGTGTGGCTGAAGTCACAACCCACAATGTTCTTAACAGTATTACTTAAAAAAATAAAACAATAGCACTTGTTTGTTAATGTATGATGCCTGGCTTACTTTGCATCTCTGTGTTCACCTGAACGACCAATTAAGATTTAATGCTAATCTCGCTTAGACCTTCATTATCTAGAGCATTTTAACTATATCCAGCAGGGAAGAAAAAGGTATAAACAAGACAATGGCTGCAAATGAAGCCAAATGTATTAAACTTAGCTCCTCTGTATGTCTTGGAGTTTGTATAAGTGCTTGAAGTGCCTAGGGAATCGATAGCCATCTCAGCTTGACAGAGTAAAACTAAAGGCTGCTGTGATGTTTTCTGAAAGTGTGCAGCACTATGAACCACAGGCAGTTTTCCTAAAGAGCTTTCAAAAGATGATTCCAGTTACTCTGACTTGCATCAAAACAACTTCATTAAAAGCACAGATAATCTATGACTGACATTTTTACAGGATAAGTGCTGTAACTAAAGCCATATTAAAAGATGAAGTGTATCATTTCTGCACCGCTACCATCATCAAATTAAAATAATGCAGTTTTCAAACCGGGTTCCTGATAACTTTCCTAAACACCCTTTTCAATTTGTTAAACCAAGTCAAATTCAGGGAATTATTTGACAAACACAGTGTCACCATGAATACCATTTTTTTAAATAAAGAAATACATAAACATTGTAAAATGGAAAGATTATTCATGCATGTACGTATATACAGTGCCCTCCACTAATATTGAAACCCTTGGTACATATGAGAAAAGAAGTCAGTAAAAAATAAATCTGCATTGTTGATCTTTTTTATCTTTCTTTTAAAAAAATATTCCGTTGTCAGACACGACTGGAACTGGCTTCTATGGTCAGATGAAATAAAACAAACAAACAAAAAAAAAGCTTTTTGGCAGCAAATCCACCAGATAGGTTTAATACAAACAGGGTTAAATATACTTCTACATCTTTCATATGGGCCTATTTTTCTGCTGGAGGTCCTGGACGTCTTATTCAAATACATGGCATTATTAATTCTATTGAATAAATAAATCTACACCTGACTGCCTCTCTTAGAAATCTTATAATGGCCAGTGGTTGGATCTACCATCAGGGCAATAATCCAAAACAAACATCAAAATCAAGACAAAAATGTGTCACAGAACACAAAATTTTGCTTTTGCAATGGCCGTCCCAGTCCTCTGATCTGAAGTCTATAGAAAATGAGTGGGGTCAACTGAAGAGAAGCACCAACATGGAGCTCTGTATCTGAAGGACTGGGACAGATTCTGGATGAAGGTCTCTGATGTCTTATCAGGTGCTCTCTAATTTGATCAGGCATTAGAGGAGAAAACTCAGAAATGTTATATACATATATGTATATAAAACATATGTATATATGAAAAGGATGTTGCAATAATTGGGTGCCACTTTCTGTGGCTAACATAACCTAGAGAAAGCATTTACTTCACAATGAGCTTTTTTTCACTTTTAATTTTGTGAATTATTTGAATGCAAGATCAAAAGTATAAACAATGCAAATTTACTTTGACAGGCCCCTTTGCTCATATTTACCAAGCGTGCCAATATTAGTGGAGGGTACTGTATGTACATGCATGTGTGTATATTGTATGTGAATCATTTTGTATAATATGTATGTACATTGACAACTCATTTAAACTGCTACAGCATTTACAAATATCACAACCTCTCAGTGACAGGGAGCCATATAAAATGGCCTTTTCTAAATATCTGGTCATTTGACAAAAACTATGCGCGATTAACTAGAATAAAATACATCTTACTACACTGTGAGTGATATGTACCCTCCGATATACTGTTGTTGAATACCAACAACATCTTCATGTAGTGAAATGAACACTGGCTGCAGGGGGATCCTGCACATCAGAGGAAGACATCCGAGTAGGCACGATGACAGATAAGAGATGGATGGCGACACACTTCACATCAGTCTCCCTAGCATCTCATTCATTTGTTTTAATCAGCCCGTAAAGACTTGATTTAAGTATTGTACCACATGAGTGGCTCTGTTGTACAGCTGCAATTTAAGAGAGAAGAGAAACTCCTATACATTGTTGTCTACACACTGTATAACAGCAAAGATGACATCTATCAAACCAAACAACAGCGAATTAGGAGTTGCAGAGTCAACTGAGACCTTTTTTGTAACAGCCATATTGTGTACTTTAAGTCTTATAACTCTAAAATTGTAAATTTGGTAACAATTTTGTTAACAACATATTTCTAGCCCAAAGCATCGTTGCCCTCTTATGGGTGATTCAATATTAAAGCATTTAATGATGGAAAAGTCAGAACAGTGCAAATGGTCATTGTAAATGAAAATCACATTGCTGATTTGTGAATGTGGAGGAGAGTAATTTTGATAAAGAACAACCCTTACTAAATTTGATACTTGAGGCCTCCACATTCCACATTAACAGGTCAAAATCCATTGTAAATGTAATAGAAACAGACTACTGGATAATGGGAAGCTAAATTAAATCATGTCGTGACTTACCTAACAGCCTACACATAAACCCTGATTTGGATGGAAATCTAAAACCTCAGACAATCAATAACTAGACCGGCAAAATATGTAACGGGTCTCTAGAGTGACGCCACTGAAGAGGAGGCAGTACCTGTAAAAATTGATCTCGGGGTAGTTGGCATACTCAGACTTGCGCGAGTTACGTCTGGGAAATGTACAGAAGAAGGCATTGGCAAGAAGGCAGGCAATTTGTTCCTGTGACATGGTCAAGGACTGATTCATCTTTGTCTTAAGCAGCGGGATTGGCTGTGGAAGAGGAGAGAGAGGCAAAGATAATTAGTTTAGCAACTGACCAAACAGGGAGACAGAATTACATTAAGCAAATGGCCAGCAGTAATTAAGGTGCCCTGCTGTATCCCACCATCAGCCAGCTGCATTTACACCGAAAGTAATCCATCTCTACTGATCAGACTCTTAAAGACTCTTAAGGACAGTAAGGATGACTAACCAATGCAAACATTAGTTAAATGTACATAAATATTGCATCAGAGCAAGGGAAGATTTTCTTTTTTAAGGGCAAAAACTGCAGAATTCTTAAAAGGCAAGCATCTGTATGAGAAAATATACAAACAGTGATTCAATAACTAAGTAGAAACAAGCTTACTGAATAGTTTACAGCATTATCTTGCCTATATTTATTCATTTTAAAGCTTAATATGTAAAATGTCACTCTATCAAACTGTGTTTTTAAATAATATGTCAGAACCATACAAATAAAGAATGTAAAATACATATATAAAAACACACAACAGCTAAAACCAGCTGGTTAAAAAAGCTGGAAGAATGTGGTTTAAGCTTGTCTTCCAGTCTGACCAGGTAAATAAATGGTCAAACCCCCACTAAAAACCAGCTGGCAAACCAGGCTGGAAGACAAACTTTTTTATTAAGCAGGGAAATAAAAAACAAAAAACAAAAATAGCATGAAGCTTAACATAACATAACAGAACATTTGCGAAAACTGGAATTGAACTTAGATGCATTTAAGAACATATCCCTCACCAGTATTACTCTTATGTCCGAAATTAGGCTGATGGACGTCTATCATTGGCTCCCATTAGTTCAGATGCTATAATGAGGCAGTTGTGCTCATGTGGAAGTGTCCTTCACTAGCCACTGGTTTTACACCGCAGCACGCTGGGCCCATTAACCTTTACCAGCCAGACATGATTATCACTACTGATCTATTTTTGCCCCAAAACCTGAGGGTCTCTCCGAACCAATGAGAAGGACTGCATATGCATAATTTGTATAGCCTTACCTGGGTACAAATCCTGGGTGTATTCAAAACCAGTTTCATCATCTTTGGCAATATGGCATTAAAGAGATGCTGTACTTCCTCATTTTCCATACCCTGCAAGGGAAAGATTAAACGCATTTGGTAGCAGATTAGGATTAACAAACAAATGAAGAAACAGGTCGGTTCACAAATATACACAACTATTTAAATTGGTTAAGGGTCTATAATATTGTTTAATGTTTTTAAAAAAGGTCTCTAATGCTCACTGAGGCTGCATTTATTTAATCAAATTGTAATATTGCAAACTACTATTATAATAATTTAAAATAACTGCTTCATATTTTAATATTTTAAAATGTAAACAATTACTCTGATGGCAAAGCATCAGCAATTTTCAGCAGTCATTACTTCAGTCTTCAGTGTCACATGATCCATCAGAGTCTTTCTTGTCACTTTTGATATTTGATATATATATATATATATATATATATATATTATTTAATTAAAGTCACACCTATGTTTAGAGAATGAATCATACTTTTGACTATTACCAATTAAAGATTGACAAAATGACCATGTTATGTCCTCAATCTAATAAGAAAGAAAAAAATAAATGTCAACTGTCTGGTACAAAATAGAATAAATAATGAAGCCTTTTCAGTTTCTCTGCTCCTGAGGCTTTTTTCCTAAAACACTGTTTAATTGAAAACAACTGTCAGAAAAAGAAGCCATATTGTTGAATAAGATACTTGAACCCAGCTGTCGACTTGTCATAGAGAGTATTATTCGTGTGTCAGGAAAAAAACGTCATGCTGTCAGGATGACATCAATAGGTGAACAAAATATATTTGCATCCTGGGCTTCTGGCTTTTGGCAACAAAAACAGGTTGCTTTCAGCTTTTGCAAATAAAACACATAGAAGCACACTGGATAAACACATTAAACACAATATTAACCATAATAGTGGAGTTCCTATGTGCAATGCCAGCAATCATTTTATCTATCTATTGCCTGGAGCATCCAAAAAGCTTGATTCAGGGAGTCAATAAATAAAACCCCTGGGTTTGTCAGTGTAAAAAAAACCAGAAAAAAATTCACTCATATCCTGAAAAGGCAGTAACAAAACTTGATCTATCGCTCAGAGGTTACAAAAACGTAATTTTGTATTATTAGCGGAGCTCCCACTGGTGAATGACATCACTGAGTTAGAAATAAAGACAAAGCCCTTGGTGCACTTTCCACTTCGGTTAAAATACGGCTAACCAACGTCACCGTAGATCTCCGATCAGGCAAACAGCACTGCTTTGTGATATTCAATCTGAAGCGGAGGGTGTCATATAAGCGCACGCTGGCTCAGCAACCTTGTATGATTTCGGGAAAAATAAATACGCTACTGTTTTATCATCACATAGATTTACAACGCACTTATTTACAAATATATTGGCCGAGATTGGCAGCGTGCTCAGTCATGGGCCCATTTCATCAAGGTTACTGGGCGTGCTCAGCTGATTAAATGGGATTCCTGGAACAGATGCAAATGGGTTGAGGAAGGAGAGGCGGTGCAGGGCTTTTCTGGACGGGAAGCTTGCCTGACAATTTAACCAAGGAGCATTTATACACCCGCAAAGGAGGCCTGACTAAATGCTGTCATAAGTAATGACCTGCTTGACATCGTAAAGTGCTCCTCTGGGTCTAATGAGCGAGGAGAGCTGACAGGCCGGATGGGCCTGAGCTGAGGTTGCAGGAGTTAGATCTCACTAAATCAAACGGCCTCCTTCATTGCCCCTTATACTTCCCAACCAGAACCTGTTAGGTAACATACTACAATCTCTTTATAGACTGACCAAAAAAAAAATTCAAAGGTGTACAAGGTCATTATTTCCTTATTTTTTGATTGGTGGGTGTATAAATAAATAGCTGATTTTCTAGGTGACATGATAACATTACATATAATACTTTTTTGGGGGGGTTTAAATGAAATGGAAATTCATCTATCATTTACACATGCTGCTCCAAACTTGCATGACTTTTTTTTTTTTACTCTGCAGAACACAAAAATATATTCCCAAAGAATATTTCAACCATTTTCCCCCCATTCAATCAAAGTCAGTGGTTCAAAAATCATACTGTCTGACATTTGGACTTTTATTAAATTGGTATCAATGTGTGAAGCATCCCTTTAAGATCTATACGGTAGAAATCAAATGCAATCCCTGTGTCAAAAATAAAATAAAATAAAAGAGCAGTTAAAATGCTAAACCAACCTGTATTAATTACTCACAAAATCAACCAGTTCCATTCATTGCATGATTTATATGATTATCATTTTATCATTTTCCTGCAGGTCACTATGTTTATACAAACACTGTGTATTGGCTGCAGGGAATCCCACTATTCTGAGACACTGAAATAAGATGGTTGTGTAGGCGAAGGCGTTTGTGGAGGGCTAGAGGCTTGTGTTCTGTGCACTGAGCCAGCAGTGTGAATTTATCAGAGCCCACTGCTCTGACACTTTCATTTCAGGGTAGGGCTGAGGCTCAACTACAATTTATGACAAGACAGGTCCTAATTTGTATTTTGCTTCTTTCCATAGCCATTACACCTCTGTTGTCAATCAAAATCCCAGCAGCCGCTTGGCTTTGTGACAATTATTGGAGTCCTGCGGTAACAGACACAATTTTAAGACAGCAGAGAGACAATCTACAGTATTTGCACACCTTATAGGGCTGATATGGCATTACAACACGGTTAAATACAAAATAACACAGAGTATAAACAGAATGCATGTAATCTATTAAGATGAAAACTATATTAAAAGTATTTTGTTATTCTTAAGCTTTAACCAAACTCTTTTCAGCTGATGAATAATAAAAACATTGAGAGCCAATCAGAATCCATTCTGCTTTACAAATTCCAGCATTAGGTCACAAATCTGCAGTACGCACTTATTGTGCATAAAAAAATATAGTCATCATTGCAGTCCTTTTTAGTTGTGAATGAGCCTTACGCCTGATGCTTCATTTCATTCACACAGAACCAAAGCAGAGAGTGGGAGCTGCCATATTTCACTATGGTCTATATGTAGCGTTGAATAAACATGGCTTTATTTTCTAATGTGGTCTTGTTGCTCTATAATCTGCATTGAAAATGTTTGATTGAAAGTCATAGTGCAAGCACATATTTGACATGCACAATTCGGAAATCTCTTACAGTTATTAACTGACCGCTGTTCAGTGATGTTTCATTTAATCTCTTAAATTGAAAATCAATTGCCAACTCTCAAGGCTGACATACCAGTGCCCTCTGTTGATGATACAGGGAAATAAGACAGCTGGCTTAAAAGCATATAAATATGCACACAATGAAATTATACAACGAAAGTTTAAATATTCAATAACATGACAGACAAATTAGAAAAAGGGCACTGGTAGGGATTGATAAAAAGCAATTACAAAAGGAATGCGTTTCCAAGCACTCCTATACTTAACCACATCTGAAAGAGTGAGAACAACACTGCATAAATTAATATCAACATGAAAACATACAGTTTGCAAAATTGTGTACTTAAACATAATACTCGCCATCTCATCAGTGAGGACAGGCCTTAGGGTTGATTAGAGATGCGCGGATGAGCTATTATTTTATCCGCAACCGCATCATAAATCCGTCATCCGTCCGCTATCCAT
>JAUCMS010000022.1:9066341-9080042 GCA_032357445.1 Enteromius radiatus | reverse complement strand
TGCACGTTTAGGTGAATATAACCCCTGAATTAAGCAGAGACTCATATTAACGTCCAGAAGAGGACATTTTTAGACGTTTTTAGGGACTAGTAGCAATTATATTCTTACTAGTAACATTTTTTTTTTTACTATAGTAACAAGTTTTTTGCCATTAACTTCTATGGAGATCTGTCATTGAGATATCTGCTATTCATGTTTTGACTAGTATGTATTCCACTTCTGACTAGTACTTAGATTTTATGTACTAGTAGTTATTTATTAGGTACTAGTAATTCATTGGATACTTGCATCTATTAAATAGACACTAGTTCTTATTCATTAGATACTAGTACTTATTTATGGATACTAGTACTTATCTATTAGATACTAGTAGCTACTTAATTTTTAGATACTAGTATTTATTTATTAGATACTAGTATTTATTAGTGCTTAGAAACCAGTGCTTATTAATTATACTAGTACTTATTCAATATATACTACACATTTATTAGATACTATATTTATTCGAAATGTTACTAGTAAGATTTTTTATTTTACTAGTACATTTTTTAATTGAACTATAAACAGAATGAGGCAGAAACCATGCCATTTTGTTATAAAGGCTGTCAATTGGCATTGGATTTGAAATATACTTTATTCTTATAAAAATACCAGAGATGGCTTCAAGAGCACAGATAAACCCATACATTGTCGCAATCATTGTTATTTTTCTTTTTGTATCATCAGTAAAAGGTCTATCTGCAAGTTAATTTGCTGAAAGGCTACAGTGCGTAAACAGCTAAAGCTCACTTGTGAATTTTCTGCACGAGGGCGCCCTCCGGCGACGAGAGTCCTCATTGCTCTCAAAACCCCAATTTGGCTAAAAATAATTAATAACTCTGAGATTCACATTTGAAAATCCTTACGTTTTTCTCCAGTGTAGAGAAGTGTAGTTATTATTATTATTATTTATTTATTTATTTTTTTTTTTATTTTTTTTGCTTTTGTCTAGCAGCTATATTTATTCTTATATGTATTCTTAAATACTCAGTTTTGCATGTTATAGTGAAATAGTGATTGGCTGTTCCAACAGTATTATTTAAAAGCAATATCCTTGTTTTGTTTAAAGTTTTCATTTAAAAATAATCACGTTAATTAGAAATAATCAGGTTTACCTCACATCGTCACAGCATCACCGAACAGGACTGATTTTAACAAGTTAATTATGATTTTAACAAGGAGTTTTTGTTTTTGTACTTTATTATAGACTAGATACTTCATCATCAAGCAATAAATACGTAGGTGCAGTTGTATTATATAGCTATATATTTTCCCTGATGAACTTTTAATAGACTGCATTGGAAATAGCTAGTAATTTCGGTTATTTTATTTTTCCTAACCGACCGACGGTCGTTAACCCATTATTAACCGACAAGGTTATGTTAAATTATAATTAAATTTGAATTGATACGTGACTGTGACACATTAAAAACAGCTAAACTCATTCTCAGGTATTCATTTTATACAAGCAAAAAGCATCATAAAGAGCAGAACGTGAGGATTCACACTAATGGTCACATCAGGCGCAGAGCTTGTGCAAACAGAGAAAAACATAATAAAACTAAAAGAAATATAGCCTATATATTTCTAACTAAATAATAAATGTGCAAAACGAAAGAAAAAAAAAAACTGCAACAAGTAGGCAAGCAACCTGCAGAATTTTAGTTCATTTCTATGATGCGCTCTTTAGAAAGAGGCATGCAATTGTTTATTTTATTTACAAAAGCACAATTGTTTTTATTGTGATTGTACTCAAATAAAATAAATATTTAGAATAGTTTCGAACAATGCCTTATTCATTAACGAGTATTGTAAGCTGTTTCCACTTTTAAAAAGGAAAAAAAATCAAGTGATCCAACAGGTGTTGTGGTAAAATCTGTTCAACTCGACATCTTCAGAACAAAATTAATACAAAGCAACATCAAATAAAGATATGTTTGAGAGATAACTCGTCTTTTCCCCCATATATAACGTTTTAGACACAATAAAATAAATATGATTTATGTGCTTTGAAACAGAGAAATGGATAGACTGCATGTTAATGCAAGTAACCGCCTCCTAGGACAAGCATACACCAGACAAGACTCTGAGTGCTACTTTAATGTTAGACTCAATATGATCATATATCAGTCGATTTCATATTGAAAATATGAGGTGGAGCTGCTTCAGAACAGAGAGAGTTAAACAGAGACAAGCGGTAGCTGGACCCTTAATTTGTTCATAGTTAGCCTATGCATTTTCAGGTGCAGTAGTTAGTTTGAAATAAAAATGTAACCGTGGATATTAAGTCCCACATTATATATATATTTTTTCCAACACACATTTTACTTTATAAAATTATTCTCTGAAATCTTGGTGATTGTAGTAATAGCCTATTAATATTTTTTTTTTGTCAGAATTTATCATTTTAATTAACTTTTTTATTTTTCCATCACCATAGCCCCTAAATATAAAAAAATATATCCCATGTAAATCAACCCACTTCTCAAACCAAAAGTTAAGTCTCTTGCCTAGCCCCCTGGATACTGTTTGCCCGACCTCTGCTACGTATTTGGATTATTCTCTTGTCTTTGCCTCTGATGTTCCTATTCGCCGTGTACTGACCCTGCTTGTTTGTACCTTGAGTTGTTTAATAAAGAGCTGCACATGGATCCACCTCTCCTCGTCTTACCTCCGCATCATGACACTGTCACACCAGTGCAATATGCAAAAAAAAAAAACAAGGTAATGTACAAACCTGATATAATATTTATTGTTTTTACTGGATGAAAAAAAGAAAATAATAGATAATAACATTTGCGTCTCATCTTATTTATAGATTAAATGTTAAAACGGCTTGCCATACACCCAGAGCAGTGAGCAGCCAGTGCAGTTGGGGGAACGGTGCCTTGCTCAAGGGTCTCACCTCAGTTGTGGTATTGAAGGTGAAGAGAGTGCTGGATATTCACTCCCCCCACCTACAATCCCTGCTGGACCTGGGACTCAAACCCACGACCGGGTTACAAGATAAATCCCTATTCATTAGGCCACGACTGCCCCACTGCCCCATTAATGCATAATGAAAAACAAAAGAGCTGATGTCTGATTTTAGTAACTTAAAATTGCATACTTAAAATCTTGTTGTACATAGTAACTTCTACAATAGATGCACTGTATAAATCACATCATTCTACAACAGCAAAACATTGCAACATAAGCATAGATCTAATCTTGTACAATGCATTATTAACAAAGAAAATAAACATCAGCAATCGGATATCAAACAAATATAGTGCAACTTGCAGCATTGTAATCTATCAACCCAGTGTTGTCTACAGAGAAAGAAATACAGTAGCACTTGGTGTAGATTAGGTTCAAGTGTTTTTGGAGGGGAAATACATAAAAGTAACATTTCTGCTGGTTCTCTGTTGGTTGTGTCCCACTGCAGTTCGCTACGTCAATATCTTGATATTTTCCAATTAATACGGCTTCACAATTTTCATAGAAATGTAGTTCTGTAAGAATAAAAGGGCAAATTTAGAAAATATACATGATACAAGCACTTTGCTTATTTACTAATAATAATATCTGTAAAAGACTTACAGGGAAGGAATACAAGAGGATTCCAATAAACAGGACCACCAGTATGAGAATAATGAGTCCAATGAAGAGCCATTTGTATCTGCGCCATATTATGAATTTCATTGTCTTGCATGGATTCGTGAACCAAAGGAAGGAAGTATCTGGGCGGCTGTTTAAACATATTACAACATGCATTATTACTCACATTGTCAAATCAAACATAATAATGAATGGCCAAACATTGATATTCTCATACTTTGGAGGATCTAGTTTGGGGTTCATGTTGGGTTCATCTCTTCCTTTCCCAGCTGGCCTCTCATCTGCCTCCTTATCTTCCACCACTTCCAGTGTCATCTCTACTTTACCCTAATGCCACGAAGAAAACAGTCTTTACCATTTGTACTGCACATATGCAGTATGCGTCAAGTATATTATTTTTATCAGTAAGCTACACTCACAGCCAGGATTTTTTTGCCATCTTCCTCCATGGCACAAGGCCACCAGCCTCTCACTGACTTCTGGGAGAAGAGTGATGTAGGTGTGAGGTTTTTGCTTGTTTGGTTTAGCATGCTTAAAGAGCACTTTTCAGGGGTCTTAGCTGGAGGGATCAGGTGAAGCATATCCAACTCCACCGTGCCTGTTTAAGAATTGACAAAAACATTACCATTACCATGTATGTCTTTGAAAAGTAAAAAGAAAAAATATTTAACATCTGGTGGGAGTGCTGATTAAAAGAAAACAATTCACCTAAGTAATCATCCAAGGAGAATTTGTCATTGTCCCAGATCTGAACGATCAGTTTAGGAGGGATCCTGAACTCAGTTTTGTCTAGACTCCAGAAGTGTTCCTGGAAATGAAAACACGTATGGTTTATAGTGACTATCAATGATTGAAAACATGGTATCTAATATGTATTTACACTTTTCCAAACCACTAACCTTTCTAGACACCATACACAACTGTTCAGCTGGCAAATAATCAAAGTCAAAGACAAATCTCCAGTTGAAATTTCCATCTCCATCAAGAGACCTGTAATGGACATCAGTTTTTTGCTTGTCCTCCTCCATACCTGGCATCCACCTGCAAACATAAATTAATGATATATAAATATATTTTTTTATTTTTATGTTTTTGAAAGTAGTTTTTTATACTCACCAATGCTTCATTTACATACAGTAAAAACAGTAATATTGAGAGATTTTGCAACTTAAAATAATTTATTTAACATATTTTATCTGTATATTTTAATATAGTTAAAAATGTCATTTATTCCTGTGATGGCAAAGCTGAATTTTCATTCATTACTCCATAATCTTTACTTTTCAGTCTCACATGATACTTCAGAAATCATCCAAATATGCTGATCTGGTGCTCAAGAAAATATATATATATTTTTTTTAATTATTATCAATATTGTAAACAATTGCCGATTAATATTTCTGTGAAAACCCTGATACATTTCTTTCAGGACCCGTTGATTAAAATACTGACACGTCTGATATATTTAATACATCCTTTCTGATTCCAAGTATTAATTTCTTTCAAAAAGTACTTATTGACAAAAAAAAACCTCTATAAAAAAATATTAGTACTATGCTAATATTATAATCAAAATATTACCCTTTCACATAGATGTCACTCATGTTTTCTCCTGTAATGCTGGTTTCATCCAGAATGACTTCAGTTGTGTTCCAAACAATGACTCGCAGGAAATACCTTCAATGTAAAAGGACACATTACAAAACCAAAATCATGCATAAGTAGTTTTACAGTAGTGAGGAAAATTAGATGCTACTGTACTTCTTGGGTTTGCGAGGAGTGATGTCACAAAGTGGTCCTGGAATACCAAGGTTTTTGGGGAATATTTCAACCCACATCTGGATTTTGCCCTATGAAGATAAAATGAATGTAAGCGACACAGGCAGTACTTTTGGATAAACCAAATCAAAGTGTTTGAGTATGTATTAGAAAAGCTGAGGATGTCGAGGCTGACCTGAGAGAGAGTGGGCTGGTAGGTGCTGTACAGGGTCCTGGTCTCCACATGCTCTGGGACAAGGCCTTGCCTTCTCAACACATGCAAGCAGATTCGCTCTTTAGGTGGGCCCAGATGTGGATGGATGGTTTTATTGGCCTCTATGAGAAAGTAATATCAATTTGTGTTTTCATTGCTTATTTACTATATTATAAAATGCTTATTTATCAATATATGGTGCTGCAAGTTAGTGCTGAATCAGGCAAAACTATAGTAACAACAAAGTGTACCTTTTTTTACAACATACAGTAAGGGCTTATTAAGTTCATATTCAGACTACTGTTCAAAAGTTTGGGGTTGTTTTTTTATGTTTTGAAAGAAGTCCCTAATCACCAAGTCTGCATTTAATAAATACAATACACATTCCAACAGTAGTTTATATACATAAAATTGGGGTCAAGACAAGGTCTAATAGTTTGAATAAGCATACCCAGTTCTTCTAGCCTGTATTCTCGGCCCTCAAACGACAGGAAACTTCCATCATCTGCTATCTGAGGAGCAGGAACTCCTCTCATCCTGGCCAGATTTTGTAGGATCTGAGATGGTTTGAGCTGATCCCTCCACCGGTTCACTCCAGATCTTTTCCAAACAAATATATCAAAGAGCGCATGAATATGTCTAGAAATTATATCAAAACTGTATGTGAAAGAGTGGCCGCCAAGATAAACACTTACACACAATAAGATTTTGGGATTCCACAATGTGAGCCGAATCGAGAAAGAAGTCGATTCTCGAGGTCTATGATTGTTTCCCCAACCTTCTCATCAGAGCTAAGCAGGTCATAATCATAGATGGAAATCTTCAAGTCCTTGTCTTGTGGAATGTAGCCGCTCAGTTCGAACGCTCTGTTAACATATTTTAAAATATATATTTTTAAAAATCCCAACAGAAATACACAATATATCTGTACTTAAATGCATGACATATTTCACCTTCCAAATTCTGGATTTAGAGTATTTGGTTTGTAGTGATCTCTGTCATCAATAGTTTTCTTCCCCAGAGATATCTTTATGTAGGGATCGCACTTCAGGAAAGCATATGCACACGTTACAAAAATGTCAAATGTGATGCTTTGTCAAGAATCAGAATCTTTTACTGTTTTAATGTGAACTGGCTATATACTCACCATGCCATTGTTGTCTTTGGGCTGCAGGTCCAGGCAGCATATGATGTAGATTCTGACCAGACACTCTTGAGGACAGCTCTCAGGCAGCTCCCTAAACTGCCGAGGTGGGTCTACGACATTTGGGTCATCTGACAAGGGATACACTCGAAATGACCCCTGTGAATATAGTCATACTATGTCATCAAGTAAAACTTTCTTAGTTAGACTACCACTAGATTTTGTTTCTTTTTCTTTTCTTTCTTTCCTGTCAGGAATCGTTTTTTCTGTATAAGGTTGCTTGAATATTTTGTGTATTCGGATTTACTTGTTAATATTTTTGTATTGTTCTTTCTTCCCTTGAATAAATAATAAATAAAAAAAGACTACCACTAGATGGCAGTCTAATACAACGCATACTCTTTTTGCTAATTTTTTTATGAGTGCGTCCAAATTTTCTCCTCTTTGCTTTTTAAAGTTGTCCAGAATCCCCTCTAATTAGAAACTTGTCTTGTACCAAATGCCTTCAATTTTTTTTATTATTTATTATAACACGATACTTTGCACCAGTAGGAGACCAGTTATTTCTCATCAACCTGAGATTAAATGCTTTAATATAAGGTCACAATAGTGATAAAGCGGGTTTGTAATAACCAAAAACTCCTCTTCTTGAACTGAATTTGCAACCTTTGTGTTAGCAGCCTAGATATTTAATGACACCCCTTATAAAAAAGGCATTCTATAGAAAAGCAAACGAAGCTTGTGCATAGCCGACTAGCTAGACTTACCTTGAACTCTCCAACTACTGAAGGGTCTTCCTCCTCATCCTCGGTTTTACCCCTCTGTAACTTGAATGTAGTGCAGAAGTCTGTTAGCCCTCTGAATTCTGGGACCGCCTCAAGATCAGAGTTGAAGACCTACAACAGATATGTACTTTTAACTTTGTTCAATTATGTACCAATGGTAATACAGTACTTTTTCTGCTTTGAAACATAAACAGGATGCAAACATCCACACAGGATGGTAAGATCGGGCAAGTAAACTCACTGTTAAAGTGTCATATCCTTTCTGGAGATAAGGGCCGCACTTTTCATGCTCGTTAATGGAGGCATAGAATTTGCTCCACCAATCCACTGTATCCTCTTCCTACAATAAGTTGTGGTATAATAGAAGTGAGTTTGACTCTAAGTCGCTCTAACAATCTGTCTGCAACTATTCACCCCATAACAACATTGTTTCCAGACTGTTATATAATGACAGGAAAGGCTATTTATTTTTCTGTCTGCTGGCACTGGGAAAACCACGAACAGCAGTATAATAGAACAATAGAAAAGAAGATGTAAACTGATTATTGTAAGGTTTACAAAGTTATGAAATTACTCTGGAAACAATTACTGTAGTGTTACCTGTACCTCTTTAGAAGGCCTGGGCGTTCTGTCCCCCATATCAATGACAACATCTCTGGGAGCTGATGCCATCATGGCCACTGAGATACATAAATTATACAGGAGATAATTAGCTTGTGTATATATGGAATAATGGCTAATAAAAATTCACCTTTGCCATCTCAAGAATAAGTATGGAAGCATATACTGTAGTTAACATTAGTGTGTGTCTGTCTATATATATACATATATATATATATATATATATATATATACATACAGTAGTCAACATCTGAAGTGGATCAAAAAAGTTGATCAACTTTGATGAAAGGTTTTAATATTGTAACAATATCTTTTACTGTCTTTTTGATCAAATGAATAAATGCAGCCTTGCTGAGCATAAGATAACATTACAATTCTTCTCATTATTTTTATAACTTAAAAATCTATTTAAATTATATTTTACCTTTGGCAGACATAGTTACTTCGGTGGTGCTCATGAAAGGATCGCATCTGAACTCTTCCAGGGAGTTTATAGTACACTGTCCAACAACTGGTTTCCGACCAAAGGGCCTGTGGTCAATAACTTTGAGCACAATAGGTGGAGTGTACATCTCATCTTTAGGAAGAAGCTGAAGAGAGAGAGAGAGATTGTTAGGATTCTGCTTGTCCAAAACCAGCAAAGCTTCATTTACAAACACAACTATTTAGTAATGTTTGGTGTTATTATTTATTTAATATAATCTAGACCAGTGGGATGCATGGTGTTTTAAAAGCAAGATTTAGATTTTCTACTAGAGTCCTTGTGTGTTCTGAGTGAGCTCAGAGTTGTTCTGTGTTGCTACACTGTTCAGAATGGTTACTAGGTCATGGCTAGGGTGCACTGGGCTGTCTCTTATTGGTCTGTCACAAAAAGCCCACTCTAAATTCTTAGTATTCTTAGTCTATGCCGTTTATTTTCTAGCTCAGTTTATCATTCGTAAATATAATCACTATAATCTATACACCACAACAACAACAACGCCTCATACTGTAATTTGTGTTATATTTAGCAAGCACAATGGACGTACAGTAGGATGAGTTATGCATCAACGTTTATTCAAATCTCTAACCATTAAAATGAGCAATAGCACAGCTTGCCTTAGCAAACACTACTTATTATCAAGCTTGTGGGAAGCTGGAAATAATGCTGAATATCACATGTTGCAAAAATCCATTGTTTTACATACAGAGGCATTTCAGAAGTTCCAATATATATATATATATTTTTTAGGCTAGCAAAAGCTTTTTTTTTTTTGTTTAATTAGGTGATGTACCACTTTGAGGAACATGACAGATCCAGGGAAGTTGGGATTTTTCTTGATGTTTTTAATGATGGCAGTCTGGACAGTCTGCCCTCCACATTCAACTATGAGGCTGGGGGAAGACACTGCAGCCAGCTGATATGCCTTCATGTTTCTTAAACCCCAGGCCAGGATCTGTCAAAACACACAGCATGAGACACTGGCAGTAATTTTGTTTGGTTTTAGCGCATTATTTGTAAGGGTGACTGCATTACCTCGACTGCGGTGAGCTGCACCACAGGCCTGATCCCCTGAGGAACCATGTACAGATTCTCACTTCTTCGAGGTGGGACCAGGGGAAGGTCATTTGCCTGAGGTCAACAATGAACAGCATAGTGGATAAGCAAATGATAATGGTGCTGTGGTAAAGAGACACGCTAATGGTGACAACAGTTAGGACATTGGGTAAAACTGCTAATATCTAGTTGCATGTTTCCTTGGTAGTGATGATTTAGCTCAATTTCACAAAACTTACTGGCTACACCCTGTACTTTTGAAACTGCCTATGATACAAACAGTAAATTATATCATATAAGAATAGATGACAGTGACTTAATGTATATTTACATCAAACACATTTCGTTCTAAAGTACTGTATTCAATACATTTTAATAGCAAACGACCATATGTGTTTATGTTTACCTTATAAGAAAAATAAAAGAAATTAAATTTGTATAAAATAATTCATGATAATATGTTAATTGCATACCTTCTGTCATGCTTTTAAGTGCATGGGTAGCTGGGTTTTTACTGTTAACTAAAACTATTAAAAATCTTAAATAAATTATTAAATCTATTTCATTTAGTTGCCAATGCAACTTTTTTTTGTTTAAGGTGATGCAAGTTGAAACTGAACTAAAACAAAAAATTTAAATGTAAAATATTAACAAAACTATAATTGTGTATAAAAATGACTTAAATAACACTGACATGTAATGGAAGAAAAAAAAAAACACAGAACAAGTAAGAATATTAACAACCTTATCTTTAAGCAAGAGCTCAGCTGCCACCAGCATTTCTCCTGCATTTCGTCCCTTCATGGTGATGGGAAACCAATGGAGTTTAGTTGTTAATGTGGTGGCAGGAATCAGCTTCACTACTGGAGGACATGTGCATCTGCCCATCGGCTCATCCTTCCCCTGCAACACACCCATGGATCAAGATCAAAGCATGTAGTGCTTTTTGAAGATTCCATGAAAGGCTAGAGTTTGGATTAACAGAGTCATACCACTTGGTCATTATCATAAACTTCCAGAACCACACTGGGTGAGTTATGAGTGATGGATTGAGGGTCTCCGTAGATCTCAATGTCATCAAAAATTAGAGTTTGGTCCCATGTGGGGTTGAGACTGGATTTAACGATCTCAGTTGTTTTGCTGACATGCAAGAATGACACATGTACGTAGGGATCTGTAAAAAAACAAAAGATTAGTCAGACAATATTTACAATAAAACACAGTGTACTATGAATTGTGTTCAAATCAGATGAAAAATAACTCACCGGAAAAGCTGTCTTTGTCCATAGGCAAAAGATTCTTGGCTTGATATACATAGACTCTGAGATGGTAGATGAATGACTCTGTTGATAAACATGGTGATTTGAGTTTGTATTCTATCACAAAGTGTCTTGCACCTTTATTTGAAGAATTCACAGTTACAGTCACATTGTTAAGATATAATATCTGGAATATAAAGCCACAATTACAAAAAAAGTAATAAAAATGGCAAATAAACTCACAACTGTGAAATATAATATAGTTTTATAATAAAGAGAAGGAAATTATTTTTAAAATAAGCTTCATCTGATAAAATTCTAATACTGAATTTACCACTGATGGTTTATTACCAGGTGAAGCTCTAAATTACTTCACATATACTAACTTTTTTTTTACATTTTCTTTTATACAGCAATGATACAAGGATACAAGCTGATCAAATGAGACTGACTGTAAATTCATTTTACAATGTTACAAATGTTTTTTAATTCAAATATATACTATTTAATTTATATTAATCAAAGAATCCTTAAAACTATTGCGATTTCCATATAAATTGAACCAAATTAGAATATTAGAATTACACTGAAGACTGCAGTGCACTGAACTTGTGAACGGTAATGTACAGTAACAATTTAAAACAATATTATAGTTTGCAAATTTGCATGTAAATTCTGCCATGCAGCACAGCTGAATTTGGTATAATAATACCTTTAATCAGCACGACTCTACTGTTGCTGTTGTTGCTGTTATGTTTTGTGCGGATTGTCAGGAAGAGGAGTGGGGTGTTAGTCTCAGAGATATAATCAGTGTAAGGAATTTAGAAGGAGTTCTTTAATCAGCAGGGATAAATAAACATTACTCACTGTCAAATCTGCAAAACACAGTGGGTGTGTTGGCACCAAAGAGTTTAGCCGTGTCCTTTTTGCTGGCTTTCTCATCCTCATCTATTCCCTATAAGCAAATAAAAACAAGTGAGGAAGAGTTTGACATTATATTATAAATAATATAAAACAAACACAAATTTTAATCCCATTTAATCCATGTAATAAAGTCTACCCTAACCAAAACAGAATCTATTTCACTATACTTTCTATTTTGATAGTCATTCAAGACAATAAATGGACTAACCAAAGCCCCTTCCAGGTTAAAGATAGCCGATGCGCCCACACGTTCAGCTGGTGCCATTTTCCTCCTCCAGCGCCTACGGCGAAATGTGTCTGAGGAGCGCTCCTTCCTGTGGAACTTCCAGCCAATCAGAGACGAGTATTCCCAGCCATCACCAATGTCTTTTTTCTGTTGTGAAAACACTGATTATACGTACTTCAGAGGATATTTGAATAATGCGTTTCAAGAGAAAGTCAGTCGCAGTGCAAGACATCAGTTAAAATGGCACAAATCAGAAAAAAATCAGAAAGTAAAAGTATTAAGGAGTTCTCACCTCTGTTGTGGGTGTGTCTGATATCTTCTTGCGGGGTCGGACCAGTCTTTTCCTGCGATGAATGTGGTACATTTTCTCAGCAGCAACCCAGGACCTGGGCTTATCATCAGGAGGAATGGTAACACCGTATTCCCATCCTGACATTCAGTGCAAACAATGGAAAAACAGATGTTTAAATAATGGAATCATTTAAGGGATGCTTCCTGGATTACTCAGTCTTCAGATTAACAAGGTATCTTATCATTATCAATGTTGAAAACAATTATGCTGCTTAATATTGTAATATTGTTCTGGAAACATTTCAAAAGAAAATAAATTAATTTGAAATATAAATCTCTTGTAACAAAACTGGCTTTTAATACTGGTAGCCAGGATTCCTGACCTTTCTCATCCACTGCCCTGTTGCTGTCAAAATTCCAGTCATCTTCCCAAATCCACCCTGGAGGACACTCAATCTCTTGAGGGGTCTGGGCCTTCTCTCCGTTCTGCATAGAACAAACTCCATCATTCAATACTTGAAGTGGTCATTCATCCAAAAATGACAGTTCTATCATTGTTTACTCACCCTCATGTTTTTCCAAACATGAATAACATTCTTTCTTTCGTGGAGAAATGTGACATTTTGAATTTTTTTTAAGTACACAAAGACCATAAAGTACCATAAAGGTATCATTATTAAGTTTTCTAAAGCAATACGGCATAGTTTGGTGTAATGAACAAACAAAAAAATTAAAATGAATTGCTGAATAATTTTGTGGGCAATTAACTCAGGAACCGAGTCAGTGAGATGAACTTGAAAACCAAATCAAACAATACGTATGAAACTGACAAACAGATTCATTAAAAAGAATCAATGATTCATTCAAGAATCATTCATCACTGTTTATCTCATTAAAACAATCATATTCATACAGTTTCACTGAAACATTTATGATACTTTTTTGTGCTTTGTAATTAAGAAGAAGTAATATTCATTAAAACAACCCTTTTTGTTCCACGGAAAGAATATTGAATGAATGAATGAATGAAGCATTTATATAGCGCTTTATTGCGTATTGTCATACACCCAAAGCGCTTTACAACCATGTGGGGGGGTCTCTCCTCAATCACCACCAGTGTGCAGCTTCCACTTGGATGATGCGACGGCAGCCACAGCACAATGGTGCCAGTGCGCTCACCACACACCAGCTACAGGTGGAGAGGAGAGAGAGATACAGCCAATCAATGGATGGGGATTATTGGGAGGCCATGATAGACAAGGGCCAGTGGGAATTTGGCCAGGACACCGGGGTTACACCCCTA
>JAUCMS010000022.1:9033842-9054112 GCA_032357445.1 Enteromius radiatus | reverse complement strand
GACTATCAGTCGACTATTGGCAAGATTCGAAAATTCCGATTCGACTGTGAAAATCCTTAGTCGGGGACACCCCTAGAATTGACATTACAAGCATTCATATCAGTAAAAGACACATCCTGTTTGAACAGCACACATCGAAAAGATATATATATTTATATAATATATATACATCTTTTTGATATGTTCTTTAGGCCTATTTTAAGTCCATGTCTGAAGACCACAGGAAATACCAGTAGATATTTTTGCATTCGTGATGGTGCTGTTCAAACAGGATGTGTCTTTTACGATGTGAATGCTTGTAATGTCAATTTATATTACACTCTTACTCACTTCCCATTGTGTGGGTCTCCACAGAAGTTTTAGACAAGTTGTACATAAACTTAAGGCATAAGTCAGTACAGATAAGTTGTGTTGTCAGGCAACCCCC
The DNA here is from genome assembly GCA_032357445.1 of Enteromius radiatus. Lineage (NCBI taxonomy): Eukaryota > Metazoa > Chordata > Actinopteri > Cypriniformes > Cyprinidae > Enteromius > Enteromius radiatus. Next base: position 9,053,685 of record JAUCMS010000022.1, on the reverse strand, counting down.
CTCTGAAGTTGCATATACATATACAGTGGGTACAGAAAGTATTCAGACCCCCTTAAATTGTTCACTCTTTTTTATATTGCAGCCTCATTAATGTACACACAGCACCCCATATTGGTGGAAAAACACAGAATTGTTGAAATTTTTGCTGATGTATTAAAAAAGAATAACTGAATGCGGCCAAGTACAGGGATATCCTGGACTAAAACCTTCTCCAGAGTGCTCAGGACCTCAGACTGGGCCGAAGGTTTACCTTCCAACAAGACCATGACCCTAAGAACACAGCTAAAATAATGAAGGAGTGGCTTCACAACAACTCCATGCCTGCTCTTGAATGGCCCAGCAAGAGCTCTACACACAATTGAGCATCTCTGGAGAGACCTAAAAATGGCTGTCCAAGAAATTGTGCACATGATTTACTTATGAGTCATAAACTATGATTAAAATCGGTTAAATATAAACTTCCTGAATTTCCTTCAAATGACTTTTCTCTACAAAATCAAATTTCAATTCCCAATAAGGCCAAAGGCAAATGCCAATTTTAAAAGGTGGTTTCAGCATTCTTAAATGTCTTTCAACATTGAAATCAAACAAGTTTTCACAAGTTTAACTATTTATTTATTTTTTACATTTGTGGCTATGTTACTCTCTAACCTATGACAACAAGGAATACAAACTTCAGCAAGAATGTGCAAATGTATTAAAAGTCTGCAAACTAAAAAAAAAAAAAAGCTGTGGAGAAGTCATCTGTGTGACTCATGGAAAGTTCATTACCATGGCAGTCTTGCCACTGGAAGAAAGAACTGCCTTTTGATCCAAACCAAATGCTCAGTAAGTCCCAGCTTGATTTGACTGCATGTGTATTGAGCAAGCCTTTTAAAGGACTCACGTAAGCTGCTACTTTGGAGCACATAAGAGTTTCTCACCAGCATAACTGAGCAAGTTTAGACAAGGTGGTTAGGTGTGGCACTAATATTTTTTAAAAGCTTTCATGCCTAACTCTGCACTCCACTAATCTCACTAACCCACTGCTACTCCTAAAAGTTCAGAGTTTTTTTTTACAGAAGTACAAGACTCTTATAGGTTTATCATTTACACTGCAGGGATTTCAACTTCAGTCGTATTTACAGTGTGAAATGATTGCAGTGAAACCCACCACACCCACCCAGCGCAAACAGAATACCACCTACACCACACCTTCACCAGCACAGATGTGAAGAAATACCATGATCATGCTCACCATTTTATGGCTTGTCAAGACTCCACAAAGACCCATACAGTAAACCAGTGGTGGATGAAAACTTACTTGTCTTTTCCAATGGTTTCATAGTCTTTCACAACCACATCAATGAATGAAGAGGAATCCAACGGGGTACCTTTCAAATCAAACTCAATAATCTGAAATGGCATAATCAGGTCTTTGTTATTTACATCTTAAATGCATTAATTTAAATTACATCATTTTAGGGTCCAACAACAACAACAACAACAACACACTATGATTTATACTGACCTCATTCCACACAGGATTTAATTCTTTGTCAATGAATTTTGTTTTCTTTTTTTCACCTGCAAGTTGAAATGAGTAAACTGTCAAGTCTCTTTTAACTTTTATGACAAATCAAACTACATTAGCTATGACAATATAATAACAGTGTCACAGTTACTCTGAATATACTATTTAAAATATAATTGTGTATACATTCTATTTAGTTTAAAGCTCTACAATGTATAAAATGTGCTATATACAGGCATACCTAAAACCCCCTACCAAAGTAACATTCAATATTAATGCTGAAAAAACAACTGAACATTTTCTTTTTACAGGGTAGGAGAGAAGGCTTGTGTTTTTCCTAATGATGGGTCATTCCAAGCCCTTATAAGGAAATTCGCAGTTCTTTTACATGTAAACAAACATATTTCAAACGTAAGAGACAAAAACTACGATATTATTTAAGTTGAATTAGGTTTTCCAAACGCACAGTTTAACTCATGAAATGCAAATAAATAAAAAGTAAATAAAAATAACTTGTTGAGCTGAAAGCGTGAAGACTTACCCTTGAATATGACTCCAGCTATAGGATCTGGAATTCCAAGTGTCTTTTTAGGAATTCCTTTGGCGGATTCAACAACCACCTTCAACATATTGCTAAAAAGTTGTTAATTACTGTTGCATAGAAGACATCGAAGATAAAGTTAATCCTGTTGAGCAGTAACTCTGACCATCGGAGAAGGAAGTGCCAGTTCGAAAGATGAGAAGCTCTGAATGAGAGGAGGGAACATCCAGATACAGGAACCTCAGACAACCACTTTTTTCCTTTTCTGATCGTAAAACACATATTTTACTATTATTTTATTTGGATGCTAATATTGAATATATATAAGCGTGATGGTTTTGAGAAGAAAGAGTGAATTTGGTGAGGCAAATTTAAGATAGATTTGTTGATGATGTGGCTCTCGGGTGAGAAACCCTGCCAACTGGATTTAGCTGATTCGAGGGAAAAACAGTGGCGATACAAATGCATGGAAGTGAAATGTAACAAACAGTGAAGCGATTCTTTCCTATCTGCGTCTGTATATATTTACATCCATCAAAAACTGGAAATTATTTGAATAATAATTTACCTGTACCTATTGCGCCACCGTGTGGCGGACTGACATATTAAAAGCCATGTGAAAGTGGAGAAAAAAAACTCAAACATATTTATTTCTAATTCCGGGAAAAAATTACATTGAAAACATAAATATTGTAGTTATTTGTTTATAATATATACAGGGATTGAAATCTGCATCAACAAAATTTATCTTTGCAGAAAGCTGCATGTGAAGTGGAATTTAGATGTAGCTATTTACTGTACACTATAACTGTACACAGGGCCGGTGTAGTGCCAAATTTTGATCCCCTGCCAGATTATGAATCCCCTAGTTTTGGTAGGTTTATTGTTAGGTGTGGGGGAGGGGTTATGATTAGGGGTGGGGTTAGGATTACTATTGATTTCAACGAGGGGAGTCATAATTGAACAGGGAGTCAAAATTCGGGACAACACCGAATTTATGCATTCTAGGCACGTGCCTTGCTCGTCCAGGGGGGGGGCCAAACGCAACGGAGAGATATATAATATGCTTAATATATCTACAACAAGGTAAAGATAAAAAAAAAAAAAAAAAAACAGAGGATTTTAGTAAATACATACGATTTATTGATTAACAATATGAAATTATATAAATATACATTTTCTGGTTATCTTGAATTATGTGATCATTCTTAATGCACATTATTACTAGACTGAATCATTCAATTGGTTTTTGATCATGTAATTCTGTCTCACGAGTTCAGAATTTGCCCTGAACTTGGATGAAATTCCCAAAGACATAATGAGTGAAAATTATTTACAAATAGTGATTTACAGCGTTGCCCGCATTTAGCGATTGTAAAATTCAGACTTTAACGTTATTTGACATTCTTAACAGAACCACAGACTTGTAGTTAATTGAACTACCAGACGATGGAGATATATGACAACCTATAATAAATTAGGTTGGAGTGCTGTTTCTCAAGCTAAATATTCGACGCATGTGTTTTCCAAATAGCCTATACACGACATAATGGTCAGTTCCCTATAAAACTAATTTCACGTGGGAAGTACATTTATCTAAATTTATATGTAAGACGTAATTCTTTATTTAAATAACATTGTACGGAACAGAATTATAATAAAGTTGGACTGAATGAATGTCTGGCAATTTATTTGGTGTATTGTTAAGTGCTGAAAAGGCCTGTGAATTGCTCTAGGGAAAGATGGAATAGACACTCAGAGCAGAAGCAATATGATTACATGTCTATTCAACCATTTTAACCAAATGATGAAACAGGTCTCTTGCTCGAACCAAAAAGCCCACTGCAGCTGCCGAGGGCGATATCCAGACACTAAAAACCTTTCCACTCTCTCTCAATCGCTCTTGCTTCCTCTCCAGGGCATTATGAACACTTTTATCTCAGAGATAAACGGAAGAGTGCATCCTCTCCACATCTCTGTAACAAGTCTATAAAGACTGAGGGGAAAAGGTTCTTCACCCTGTAATGCGTTTAATATGTCTTTCAAAAGCTTCAATTGGCGATACCACAATCTGATTACTATGAGAATTAAATAGTTAGCTCTTGGTTTCAACTTTGTGATTTTATGACTTAATACAAAAAATATCCTGAAGATGAAAATCTTGGGGAAGAAGAATAAAGCTAATTACACACAAACACCCAATTTGAGCCGTGACACAAAAAACACACTTGTCTTGTTAAACTAGGAAATATAATTTATTGCATAAAAATTATATTTAGTTACAGTAAGAAGTTTTAAACATTTATGTACAGTATTACTTTACAGCATTACATGGAAAAAGAACGCATGACTTCTTCGGTACCTTCTTTGATATAAAATAACATCTGAAAAAAAGGTTAAATTCGGCCACACTTGAGTATCCATGAACAGCAACTACCATCCAGAGAAGCAAAGCCCATTCAGCTTTACATGTGACATATCAAAGGCGTTTTCATGAAACATTGACCAAGAGACGACTGGAGACATTTCAGAGCCATTTAAAAGGTTCAAAGTTCAGAATCCATCAGGGATTTTCGATGTTCTTTACGCCCTTCGTCATGTAGAGGGTTAAAAATAACCCTCCAAACAAACTTCTACTTCATTGTGAGGGCGCCAGTGACTGCCCAAAAGCTTCCTAAACAAATGATGAGGAACGACACAGAGGTCATGGATCCCTGACCCGCAATTAAAGTCGTTTTGTTTGCATTTATTACAGCTGAGAGGCCTAAAAGTTTTCTAGTTTTCCCAACTTAGTTACAGCAGTCATCAGAAGAGGGAAAGCAGTAAGAATCCCATTCCACGTACTTCATACACGAGACATCAAGACGTCCACAGATTCACTTTTTGTTGTGCACTTGCATAGTACTTATAATGGGAAAGGAGTAACAACAGATATGATGAAGCCTGTTCATTCATATACACTGTAGCACTGACTCACAGGTTGGAACAAACAACTCTCTCGCACTGTTTTTTTTTTTTTTTTCAAACACACACACACACACACACCTCAGTTATTTAATTCACACCTTTACAGGCATGGACAGATACTGCACTTTCTTTTTGTTTTGTCTGTTGCCAGACATTTGAACACTTGAGAAGAAAAAGTCAAGAAAAAAAAAAGAAAGAAAGAAAATGGACCAACATCCACTTCAACTGATTATATGACTTCTGATAATAAGCGGTACATGGCTTTCAGGCTTACTCAAGGGAAACCCATTAAACCTGAAAGTCAAAACAGACAATAAAGAGCAAGTGGGTCATACTGCAATCAACAGAGCACTTACGCCACCTCTCAAGGCTACTATTTATAATTTAAACAGCACGACTGACTGGCATCAAACCTCGAAAAGGGCTTTCTGCCATCCGCACAATTTTCATCCTATTTAACCAGCGCAGCATATTTGCAGTACGCTTTCCCAAGAAGGATCAAAGCACATTTAACCTCAGTGGAACATTTCAATTTCATCCCATCTCAGTTTCAATGACCAAAAAAGTCAGCTTTTACTTGTGAAGTACATTACAAAACCTCTAAATGCACATTTTTACTGCGATCCTGCCTAAGAGACGAATGCAACGACGCAGCAGATGCATAACGGCAGTTAAAAACAGAAAAGCGAAAAAAACAATGATCCACAAATAGGGATAATAACTTAAAAAAAAAGTCCGTTCCCTATAGGAAACTAATATGAGTTTACCAGAAAGGTCTCCTGCGTTACAAATGATTGATCGAATATAAAAAAAGAGAGAGTTTAATGAAGGTATGACCAGAGAAAAAAAGATGAAAATCCAGCAAAAGGATTGGTCCTCCTCTAATGAGAACACGCAAATTCATTCCTGTATGCCATTTCAAGACACACACAGAAAATAACGCTTCAAACTAAAGCCAAAGTGAAGCAACTCTCTGAAGCATGTGGTTTGTTTCAAGCAAAATCATCATGAAAGCTCATTTTAGTGCAGATGATCTTTCCATCTATACTCTTGTTTATTTCTGTGTGAGCGTGTTTCCTGAGGAGCTTGGCGCACTGCTGTTTTACCGGACACAGAATCTCAGTGTCTTTAAGCATCTAGCGGTCGCTAGGAAACAAAGCCAGCGGCTTGATGTGCAATGGCGTTTGATCGTGTACTTTCACACTTGGTATGTGTAGCAGGGAATCAGTGTGTATCAGTATGATGCAACTATCATTTAATCATGAGTCGATCGGAACCGTGCCAGCAAATGCACTGGCTTGCTTTTCGAACAACATCTCTGTTTCGTGATTGCAGAATCGTCACGTTTGCTACATTTCGATATGTATTATTTGGAGATCATCCAGAGCGCCTGACCCCGTCGTGATTCTTGGAATATTCTGCATGAGCACAAAGGAACTGAGGTAAAAGGCAAGTTGTAACGATGCACTGGAACGCAGTTTCCATCCGCTTGCATTAATTCTAGGTCTTTAGTGGCAAAAATGTCCCATTTTCACACTTTTTGATTGGCCGATCAGCAATCTCCGTCTGTCGTCATGACAACCAAGACCTCACTCTTGCCCATTTCTTCAAGAGCCGTCGCCAGAGAGACCAGGTCTGCGTCACCCTGGTGACAAGCTTCCCACAGGTCTAGTAGCACACCTGTGGGGCTGGGTTTGGTTGCAAAGTAGTTCAGATACCTGAGGGAGAGACGTGGAAAGAGATAATATTATTCTCATCATCTGTTGTGTAGAAATATATATATATGCAGATTAGTGCAGGCAAAATACCTGTCGAAGTCCAGCCTGCGAGCCAGCATTCTCCAGTCACAGCCGCGAGCGCTGGGGGCATCCAGACTGGCACAAATTTTCTGGCGTATCGAGACAGGCAGTCGGAAAGCATACGGGCCCACTTGAGACGATGGTAGACACGAGCCGCCTGCTGGCAGTGGTGAGTGGGGGGGCAGGGTCTGAAGAGGACACACACAAACACAGGAAAACAAGTCAGTAGTTATTAAATTATGCATTAGTGACTTGACAATAAATAGTATATCTTTTCAGTACCTCTTGGATGTCTGTGTTAAGCTGGAATATCTGTCCTTCCCCCTCCACCTGTCTGACACAGATCTTGCAGGTGAGCTGGGAAACCACCAGGCTTCCTCTCTCCAGACTGAAGGTGCAGTGCAATGGCCGCTGACTCCCACTCCAAATGTGGTAGAATGGGATTTCCTGTGAAACAGGGACAGACACAATTAAGAGCCAATTTTTTTTTATGTTGTTGTTAAAGGAACATCATTAATGGCATCAGTGGAGGTTAGAGAATTTCTCCTAGTTTGGAAATTATATAGATTGAATATTTTATTAGAAGAATCTTAACAAAAATATTAGGCTGCACAACATTTTTAACATTGATAATGCAAAATGTCTCCCAGCACCAAATCAGCATATTAGAATGATTTCTGAAGGATCATGTGACGATAAAGACTTGAGTAATGCCTGCTGAAAATTCTGTTTATACTTTTTATGAAATTTTTAAATATATTAAAATAGAAAACAGTTGTGTTATATTAAAATCATATTTCACAATAAAATATTTTTACTATTTTTTTGATCAATTAAAGGCAGCCTTTGTGACCATAAAAAGACTAATTTATAGGGAAATTATATATATATATATATATTTGTATTTATCCCAAAAAAATTGAATCATAAAAAAAATTTCTACCCCACACAACCAATAACAACATGAAATCTCTCACCTGATACTTAGCCAGGAGTTTACTTCTCCAATGAGAATGAGGAATGTCATGGATCGATAGCCGCAGGTTGTGGTAACTGTCCTTAAAGAGGAGAGGTTTGGGATCCTCTAGTAAAACCCCACCCAGACTTCGCTCCACCTCTAATACTTCCTATGAGAACAAGATTTTAGCCTGTTTCCAAACTAAATTTACTGGCAAAGTAAATCCATTATGTGGAGCAGACAGACTGACCTTGAGGGCGTGTGGGGTGTCCTGTATGCAGTAGACCCTCAGGCTGTAGTCCAAAGAGAGGCACGGAGCCCTGGGAGCAAAGAGGGCCAACTGCAGCCTCTTACAGGCTGGCCGAGGGGGAGCCGACTGTCCCACCAGACCATACGTCCCCAGCTGCTCCATCAGAATATGACAGCTCTGCTCCTCCACCTGTAGGTAGCACGGTGTTGACAGACTCTCCTCTCCCACATTTAGCACCTCCTAGTGGACGGGAGGAAATGAGAGTGTTAGAATACACCTCATTAAGTGTCTCATTTATTTACATCACTGTTTATAAAATGCTCGCCATCTTGTTTCCATTTCCTCAAGCTTCACTGATTGTCTACCATTATCTAATGATCTAGCCTCTCTCTCATTATGGGGAAGTCATTCTCACCTCCCAGGCGCCTTGATGATTCTGCATTTTGAGGGTGAGAGTCCAGTCTGGGGGCTCTAGCTGGGCACAGTGAGGCAGAGTTAGGACCACAGGTCTGCTCAGCAGCATGCCCGAGGGTCCGCAGCTCACCACTGGACTTAATACGGTCTGACTTCCATCTGATGGCAACCTGACACAAAACACAGAGCAAGAGAGGTTAGCAGCCTTAATTCACTATGACATTCATTGCTTGCCAAATTCAATACAAATTAAAGAGCACATAATCAAAAACACAGCATGCCAAAGATTTTTTTGTGTAAAAAGACTAGGATGGTGTTGACGATTATAAGCGTTTTGAGAAAATGTATGGCACCTACAAATAGTGAAACACAAAGCTTGCAGTCTGTAAGCTCTGAAGGCACAGTGCTATTTATATATTTCATTTTTGACAAAAACAAACACTGTAAAAAAAATACAGTGCCTCAGCAAAAAAGTCAGAGCTCAGTCAACCATTCAGTGTTTTCAAGACATATTTGTTTGTTTGTTTTTTTCCACTGTGTCATAGTTTTGAAATGTTATTTTCTCCCTAGCACTGACATTGGGGTCACAGCGTTTGTGCAGTCAATATTGCTCTGCAAGGGCTGTTGAGATGTCTTGAATTGGACTGTTTGCAAGTGCACAAAATGACAGATAAATGCAAGCCTTATATGTGGGGAAATGACAGTGTGATGGGGCAGGGCTCTAAGAAACAGTTTTAAGTGGCTGACTTACGTTGTTTTCTCCCATTTGTTAATAATGAGATACATCTCGTAGAATTTGCCCTGAGGAATCGTCCCTGGTGGAACCAGCAGGCTCACCCCTGGCAGGAGAAAAAGAGAACAGACGGAACAGAGTAATTTAATAGTTCCAGTATATCATTACAGCATTTTTGCACTGTAATTTGCACATTTTTAGAACAGTAAAAACATATGAAGAGTTAATTAGTAAAAATGGATAACGCAATTTTTCAAAAATTTTCATGTGCATTACAAGTAATCTCAATCAATCTGTTTTTGCATATGAACTCTTCATATATATAGAATCGTGATTAATCACATCCAAAATAAAAAAGTTTTTGTTTACATCGTATGTGTATTGTGTATATGTTTTATGTATATGTACATATACAGTATATATTTTGAAAATATTTACATGTATATACATATCTATATTTACAGTCTTATATTTTACATTATATATAACATAATAATTTTTTTCTTTTAATATATATATATATATATATATATTTTTTTTTTTTTTTAATTATAATAAATTCACATTCAATTTGGAAAATAAATCACTAAAATATATATATATATATGTATAAAATTAATATAGAAAATATATATTTTTTGTTATTTAATATTTTATTTATTTTTATCAAAATATTTTTTTTTAAACTTCAATAACAAATATACACAAACATAAGTGGACATGATCAAAATTTCCACTAGTAAAGTGTGAAATCCGGCTCGTCTAAAGCCTATTACCTGTATTAGGGATGGTGAGACGGCCACCAAGGGAGCCTAGTGTGGCGCTGGCACTGTGACTGGGTTCCCTGGGCAGCGTATGCCCGTGGTGGTCTTTAGGTCCAGAGCCCACGGTCTTCAGGCTCATGATCTCCAAGTCAGTGGAGCCGGGGCCAGTTGGCAGCTCGAGAGAGGACATAGTAGACGAGTTGTACACCTTTATCTTCAGGCTAGGAAGTGGATCCAACAGGGGAGACGTGGTCATGGGGATCTTATGCTGAGAGTCCAGGGTAGCCTGCTGCAGTGCAAAAAGTGGCCCGCGGAAGGTTCCGGCACTGGCTGTGAGGTCAGGAGGGGCTGTCGGATGCAGTAGGTGTGGATTATCTAACAAAGTAGAGAAGCGAAAAAAGAGAAAGAAACATTTCCGGCTAGCTGCAAAGTTACGAGAGGATTTGCCTAAGAAATGAGAGTATTAAAGAGGAGAGGATTTAAAAAGGGAGCCATATAAACAAGTTATAGCAGATTAAATAGTTTTGAGAGAGCAGGTGACAGCAGGAGAAGGGATTAAAACTTAACATTGAGTTTATATTAGGAGTGTAGGTGTGAGAAAATGAGTGAGAAAAACAAAAGGAAAAAAAAAGGTGATTAATCATGGATGTCTCACCCTGTCTTGGAGGTTTGTAGTTGCCTGGGTGAAAAGCAGCAGTAAGGGCCGAGGACGAATCTGTGATTTCACCGTGAAGATGGCGGCAGCTCCGACGATAGACCAGGATGCCCACACACAGCACAAGGATCACACACAACAGCAAAGCCCCCACCAGTCCTGCGTACACCGCTACACCAGCGCCGGAGCCAAGAGCTGAGACACATACAGTACAGACTTATTCATATATGCAAACATATCACAGATGTTATTTAATACATTATGCAACACAAAAGTATGATCAAAGGAAAATAGGTTGAAAGGAGATGGTTAATACCAAGATATTTACTTTTCAACATAAAGCCAAGCAAGCATTGCAGATTGTTCTGGCCAAGAGTCGCCAACTGCAAAATGACACAAAGTGACCATTTGCAGTTTATTTTGTTTTTACTGTACGTGTCATTTATGGAGGTTTGATTGCATTCCTTCAGCTGCTTCATTTCTAGGATGTTACGTGACACTGGCCAATCAGATTGTAAATGATGACTGTAGACAGTGATTGCTGTTAATATGATATTTCATAAATAATTAATTATTTCAATAATGATACATTTACAATTATAATAATAACTAATCCTATTGTTGCAAAGCTGCAAAAAGCATCATTTAAAATGTTTTTTAAAAAGTGTTAAATAAATAAATAAAGTATCTAATGCCTGTAGATAATTTACAATTCTTTTTTATTTAATAAAGAAAAAAATATCTCATGCCTGTACATCATTTAAAAAATGTGTTCATTTAATAAATAAATAAATAAAAGTATCTCATGCCTGTACATCATTTAAAAATTGTGTTTATTTAATAAATAAATAAATAAATAACTGTATCTTAAGCTTGCAGATCAGGGGTCACCACGTTCGGTCCTGGAGGGCCGGTGTCCTGCAAAGTTCAGCTCCAGTCCTAATAAAACACACCTGAAGCAGCTAATCAAGCTCTTACTATGTATACTTGTAATTTCCAAGCCGGTATGTTGAGGCAAGGTGGAGCTAAACTCTGCAGGACATCGGCCCTGAAGGATCAAGTTTGATGAGGAATATTTTTGTATGAGAATTTTTTTTTTTACAAAGGTCCATAGCACCGGCCAGTCAGCTATTGCAAATTGTGGGTGATCTGAGGATAATAATAACGGTCTAAAATCAAAAACATGTAGACGACGAACAGTTGGGGGTGCTGTGGATCTAACAGTGCAATTGTGGGACTCTCTTTGCGACTCTTGATCCCTGGCTCTTTTTTTATTCAGTCATCACTGAATTAAGTACTATATTTACATACCATAGTATGCTATAAAAAGGCTTTAGGAGATGAGGAGAGATAGGGGTGATCACATAGGTACTGCACCCAAGAGACACAGAGGAGAAAAAAATGAGGAGAGCAGATGCATGTTAAGAGTGTGAGTGGGCAAAAGGGCTCACGTGGCAGGACAGAAGTGAATCTGACAGCCGTCTTAACTTATTATAGCAAAAAGAACCAAGCTGAATTAGGTGCGTTACATTTTGGTCTCTCAAGTGCTGAATGTCACATTGATCTAAGAATATTAGCATCACTTGAACTGTAAGCTAGACTATTGATCGCTCTGGGCCAGTAAGATGCACAGCCATTAACTTCAATGTCTTCGAAAAGCACTCTATTTCTAAACCAAGATTGCATATGTATTAAACATCATCTTCCAGGAATGCGTATGCACATTTTCCTCTGTGTATGTGTGTGTGTGTTTATAAATTGCACATGCTATTTAGAACGAATCAGTGTAAAACCACAAATATGTTGGTCCATTTTAGTAATTACATGGAGTCTGAGATACTGTAAAAGTCTGGAATTTATAAAAATGTCCAACATTAAAGGAATAGTTCACCCAAAGAAGAAAATGTCATCAATTATTTACCCTGATGTCATTCCAAACCTGCATACGTTTCTTTTTTATGTTGAACACAAAATAAAATATTTTGAAGAATTTTAAAGAACAAAACAGTCAATGAAGACCATCCACTGATTGATTAACAGCATTCTTTTTAAAATAACTTATTTAATGTTCAACATAATAAAGAAACTCATACAGATTTGGAATGACATGAGGGTGAAGAAATTATGACATAATTTTCATTTTTGTGTGAACTATCCCTTTAACTATATTTGCCAACAACTGAAAGTACAGTACAGTAGTATCTCAATGGTAATCAAAAAAATATAAACCCATACAGAAGCCAAGTCAAATAAATCAAACAATATTTCATTATTTTGAGATTCTCATCCAATAAGAGTTGTCCCATGTCAGTGCAAAATACAGTAACATCCTACACAATTATTAATATTAGATAATATAATCACATTTTGGGGGGTTTCAACATTTTTTATTAAAAATGTATTAAAAACCTAGTGACTGTATATAATTAAAAAGTAGACTGTGAGGACTGTGAGGACAGTGTGCTGCATATCCAGACATGAACAGGACAGAAGTGACAGAGTGAAACAGCACACACACATACTTCATGACCATACTTATATAGCATCTATATAGATTCATATTTCCAGTCACTTTTCCTTGGGTTTCCCAGACACAATCACATAAGTAACCATGTGCACAGAGAGAGAGAGAGGGTGAAAAGTGAATGTCAAATAAAAAACACTGTTATTAAAAGGAAAACTTACGATGGGTTGCCTGTTCAATAGAAACCTTTTTATCTGTTTGAAAAAAGGCAAAAACAAAGACAAAACAAGAAATAATGAACGTGAGGATGGATGAGCAAAGTTATGAACGTAGATCAGAGATGACTGCAAATGAAAGAAGAACAAATAATCCATAAATGCAAATACAAGACTCAGCAAATGAAACATCAAAGAATAAACTCAGAAATCATACAGTAGGTTTATGGCAGGCAGAGCAAAAGTAAATATCCTAGAGCTCTCAAGGGACGGTAAGCACTAGAGGAATCATTTGTGAGGATATATATATATATATATATGTATGTGTGTGCGCGTGTATGAGTGTGCGTGTGTGTCAATGCTGCATTATTGATGCTTGAATCTGTATTGTGCTCCAACTTTAAGCCCAGACAGACCACACTAAAACTTCCAGTCTGCACTGTGTTCTGGCTGAATAGTGTGTTCATATGTGAGTGTGAGTGTGTGTGAGCATGCTATTGATGTTCTCCTGAGATTATTCAATGCTGTCAGCTGCACTCTTCCAAAACCAGCTTGGGGATGAGCACCTAGTATCAAGATGAATCTGGCTCACCATCACATGGCTGATGTGTTTCTTCACTTGCTAGTATTAAAGTACTTTTTTTTTCTGGTTGCCCATACTTCACCGTTTACCCTCTTGTCCATCTGTGCTCACAGCCATGTGCTAACTCATTTTCTGAGGGTGTGAGGACCAGTTTTAAGATTTTTTTTTTTACTGAATGAAAATTAAAAAACCCTGCCTGGCAACTAGCTGAAAGTTTTTAAAAATATTTTCAGTTGCATGTATTTTACTTATTTAATTAAAATTAAATTTAACTAACTATAATATATATGACAAGGAACAGGTTTATATGTATAGTCTCTATTTTTATTTATTTTACAATATAAAGTTTTTCTGTGATAGAAAAGCTGAATTTTCATCAGCCATGATTTTTAAAAAATTTTTTTAGGATTCTCTGAAGGATGGAAAGTTGAAACATTTTAGTAACGTTTTTATATATATATATATATATATATATATATACACCTGTATATTTTTTTAAGTGGTGTCAAACAATTAATCACAATTAATCTCAGCATAATATGTGGCTGTACTGTGTATACTGTATTTATTATGTATATATAATACAAACATATGCATGTATAAATATATATATGAATTATATGTGCTGTTATATATGCATATTTTGGATGTGATTGATTGTGATTCATAATTTGACAGCACTAATATATATATATATATATATATATATATATATATACACACGTGTATGTATCAGTTCATTAAAATATAACATACGTTTTAGTTGTTCGTTTTTTGATATCAGTCACTTATTATTTGACTGGAGGTCGTTTTTATTAATAATACTGTGTCACTGATGATGATGGGTCATGTGACTTACAGCGAGCACACAGTCCCTCAGTACAATTCTTGCTCTCCATCATGCTGCCGCTGCAGTGACGTCCTCCGTTACGGGGTGGAGGCGCCTGACATTCACGGCTTCTCCAGTGTGTGCACTCTGTCCCGCATGCTGACCACTTAGCCCACTCTGTCCAACCTCCGTCCACTATGAAAATACATAGAGAGCGATTATGCAGTGGATCATGAACCTGTTAGTGGATTATTTAAATTTGTGTGTCATGTAAGCTTGTGAGCGCTGTCAGTCTTCACCTGGACAGAGGGTGGTGCAGGTGACTCTCTGGAATGGCGGACCGTCACAGAAGGCTCCTCCATTGAGCGGTGCTGGATTGGTGCAACTGCGTGTCCGTCGCTGCCAACCCCGCCCACACTGAGCATTGCACTCTGACCACTCTGTCCAGGATGACCAGCCTCCACTCACTAAGGACAGCCAGATGCACATATACATGAGACACATATACATTAAAATTACCAGATGAATGTATTAGTCCAACTTATTACATAGCTGCTTACCTAATTAATTAAGAAATTAAAATAAAAATATTGATTTTATGTAGAAATATTATGTAACCTACTTTCCTAAAGTTTGAGGTTGGTAAGAATTTTAACATTTTTGTTTCTATATGCATTTATTTGATTTTTATATATATAATTCTATATAAAACTAACCCCAAACTTTTGAATGGTAGTGAATATATTTGAACTATTTAATTACACAAGAATAAAAAGAGTGCAAAGTAATACAAAAAACATGACCCTTTCACTGGTCAATCAAACAAATGAAATAAATATTCATAAACACAAGGGGTGATTCAAGTTTTCCTTTGTCTAGTGAAATTTCCCTTGACAGTTTCAGATCACGACAGGGTTTTGATTGGTCGAGTGGTTACCGTAGACGATGAGTGTGGCAGTGCTGCTACGTCGCTTAGCGACCACATTGCGAGCCACGCAGGTGTAGTTAGCCGTGTCAGAGAGTCGAGCCTGCTTAATGATTAGGTCATGGTCAATGGTAATTAGAAAGTTGGAATCCAGCGCTGGGTCAATGAGCTCTTCGTTCTTCAGCCAGTCCACCTGTGGCATTACAAGAAATCAATCCGTTCAGTTTGAAGAAGAATTGATGTGCATCAGGACCAAAACTCCACTCAAAATCATTTGAACAGAAAATGAAAAAGCGCTAGGCATGTGCTGAATACAAAAGAGGTGTAACTGAATGAAAATAAACAGTGCAAAATATCCTGTGTGGTTGAAAGTTTTATCAAAGCCTGCGATATTAAAGTACCCCCACTCATGGGTTTTACCGAACCCTCAAAGAATCAAAGATTGTTTGTTTGTTATTAGGCATGAAACAAACACAGTTGGAGTTTGAAACGATAACAGAAAGCATAGGAAGGCGATATGGCACCTCAGCAGGTGGGATGCCCTCTGGTGGACGACACTGCAACAAGACTTCCTGCTCCAGACGCACTTCCCTGCCAAGTGGCTCCTGCTCAAAGTTCTTCCTTAGGTCTGATAAACACAGAAATGATTTTTTAAAACCAAAACAACAACAACAAAAACAACAAGTGCTTTCATTTTTTTTATTCTAAGCAAAAAAAAAAAAAATGCATGTGATGTGGATTTAAATAGCACAAGCAAAAATAGTGTGTTCTGTAGTCGGAGTACTAGGTTTCTCTTCAAGTTCCATCTTTAAAATGCAGAGTGCCTGCCTAAGAAGGCATGTCACACCGACAGATCACATAAGCTGCTGAACGCAAACTCACAGGCGATGCGGACGTAAGCCCGCCTGCTCTTTGTGGTGCCTGCAGAGCTCCAGGCAACACACTGGCACCAATAATCCTCCAGTCCAAACAACTCCTCTACCTGCGTCCGGGAGACAGAGATATCTACTTCTCTCACTACTAGACCTAAGACAGAAAAAACAGCAATATATCAATCATGTTTTAAATTTATACGTCACTTACACATTCTGACAGTAGTAGTAAAATTGCTCCAGATTGTGCTTTACTACTTAAATTAATACATTTACATTTACAAATTACACAATATGTTTATGTTAAAAACTAAATATTTGATAATAAAATTAATGAATCTAATGTATATAATGAACAATGAATTTACATACACATAACATAAAAACTAAGCCCATGTGACAGATTCGCTTAAAATTGGGTGATTTTAGGTTTGTCTGAGACTCAATAGTGCTCTCAGCTGGGAGGGAATAATAAGATGGCGGATCGAACACTTCCTGGTGGCTTCACTGCCTGTTGTTTAGAACGCAATGAGTGATCCATTCTTTATATATAGATGAGTGGTTTCACTACTTTTATGATTCAGTTTCCTCAAAGATCTTTTGAACGTAGCTGTGTTCACTCCTACACAATCATACTATAAGGTACACTAAATGAATGGCTTTGACTATTTCAGTTATTCACATTGAATGGGAGTGGATGAATGCTGAAGTGTTCTCTTAACGTGATTTAATTGATTTAATTGTGATTCTTTGCAATTCCTTTGTACTTTCATGTTTTAGGTTTCTGTTAATGGTGAATTGTAAGAAAGGTTGAAATAATGTGGGCTGATGTCTTAAACAAAAGCATATACCATTGATAACGCAGCACAAAGGTCTGTCTTTAAATATTTTTACAGTACTTTCATTCAAAAACAATTCTCCAATGGAGAAAATGAATGGGAATGACTAAACTGTCAACTTTCAGGAATCAATCTCTGAAGTGGAACCTATTCTACAGTACATAGAAACATTAACAAGCCAAGACACATTATAACATCTGACTGCCTATTAATGTCTATGGTTTTACAAGCCAGTATTCAACAAGCATACAAGGTGTCCACAGACTTTACCTGTGATAGGGTCCAGACTCTCCTTGGTCACATGGTCGTTCTGGTTCACCCATTCTCCATTGCATTTGAAGTATATCTGAGTGGCCGGCGCAGCCTTGCAGGAAAGTTTAACAGGTCTGTTTTTGACTATAAAGGCATCCTCTGGCTCACTCTGGAATTCCGGCAACGGTTCGGCCGGGGCAGATGGAAATGAGTCCGGGAGAACTTCGCTGTAATCGCTGCCATCTACAAAAACAGAAAGAGAAAGGGGTAAGGATGTGTACAGTTTATTCACAAGCATGTATCTGTCACAGCAAATGAGTTCGGCCTGAGGGGTAATGGCAAGACAGTCGGTGTGTGTTGAGAAAGACTCGGTCCCTGACATTTCAAGTGTATTCTAGTAATACAGCATTTGCTCAGTAAAGCATCCCTGGGGAGTCCACACAGAGCCAAGATGAAGGTGGGGGAGCTTGACCTTCCATCGAAACGCCCAGTGATCACACATTATCCCCTGACATTTTCCCAGTGACAGATCCCTCCCAGCACAGAGCTCATCCAGGGGCCTGTGTGTTTCACGGCTCCGCACCCAGGCCCTGTCACCTCTACACGACAATGCTGTTAACCTTTCAAGTATTAAAAGCTACACAGGCTATTGACTACAGAGTGAAAATGAGGTCTGTAGACACCGGCGCCGCGGGGGAAAAATTGGAGAGTTGTTGGTTTGCACTTTCTATGATTTGCAGCACACACTTCTCAGAGCTGACTCTTTTGGTTGTCAACTTTGCTATTTTTTTTTTTTTGACTAACCTTAATTATACTAGGGTGATAATGTGCTAAAACTTGAAAGCGTGTGTTCAGATAAGTAAACATCCTTGGGTTTTCCCCCCAGTTCAGTGCACTACATTTGTTTTCAATTTCTATTCTTCCCTTGTCTGCAATATCGAAATAATAGTCAATGTCAAGCCTTAAAAATTAATCCCAAAGCAGCTCTCTCACTGACAGGAGTAATCACATATGACAACAAAGGCAATTACAAACAAAAATACGACTCCAACGAAGATGACACCTCCTTTTGGCCGTGACAGGGGAGAGTTCACCCATTAAACTGCAATGGCTCTCATGGTTGAAGGCACTGCTTGAGTTTAATTATCACGCACATGCAACTGTCATCAACTGGCATTGTAATGATGTGACTAAAATATTTCTGACGGCCCAGCTTATCTTGCTGCAGTGCAGGAACATAATTTAGTTTTCATTCATATCCTGAAGCAGGTTGGACTCAGCAGCTTTGCCATCACAGGAATAAATTACATTTAAAATATTTTAAAATAGAAATGTTTTCTATTTTTTTCTATTCTATTCTATAGTATGATTTCAAGGCTAAAATTAAATATTTACAAATTTCTCTTATCTACAATCCAATACAATCATTTCCATGTCAATGATTCAAACTCTGGCTTAAGCCAGAAATATCATGCACATCGGCTCATGTTCAGGTTGTGGGTTAAGTGCCCCTGAAACTCGCACCTGGTCAAAATTCAATAAACGGTGAAATGCAGATGCAAAAAGAGAAAGAGTGAAGGACAGAAATGGAGAGAGCGTGAGAGACACATCATAAGTGCTCTGAAGGCTGACATGCAGGTCAACCGTCTTTGTGTGCCTGTGTTTGATGGAACAAGCGTGTAGGAGAGGTACAGGGTCTGGACTTGTCCGTGGACTGCAAAGGTGAAAGAGGTTAGGGAAGAGCAAGTTGAAAATTGGATTTGGGAGGGTGTTTTCACATACAAAGGAGGAGGAACACTATACAGGTCAGGTCGAAATAGAAAGGGCAGAGCAGAGGAAGAAAGAGAGCAAACAAACAAACTGGGCTTGACCAAAGGGGTGAATTCACTAATGCATTATGACAAACATTTCCAAATCATTACACCTTCATTGCTGCTTCACTTAATATAGTCTAATGAAAATGTCTCAATATTATTTAAGACACATGATCTTGAGGTTTTACTCAACATGCTGAAATAGGCAAAGTCTTGTGTAATGTTAATGTGTGTGCTACACACAATAAAATCGAATTTACTCTCACACACATCAGATAGGTCAGTGGCTGGAAGGCCACTAGAAGGTCCTATAGCTGAAAGTGTCAGTTCAACTTTGTGTCATTTTGTGACAGCTATGTCCTTTCTGCAAGCTCACATCGAAAAAAAAAGCATTAAGACACACACACTCGATATTTAACCAATATTGCCAATAAAGTACAGATAAAAATTATATAT
>JAUCMS010000022.1:8985484-9019644 GCA_032357445.1 Enteromius radiatus | reverse complement strand
TTTAGAATGTATGTATGAAGCTTGTTTGAAAAAGCAAAAACAGTTGCCAAAATCGCAAATAAAATCGCAATATGATTATTTTGTCCATATTGCACAGCCCTAGTGGCAAGGAACCAAAACTGTTTTGTAGTGTTTACATACAAGCCAATATTAGCTAAATAGGCAAATATGTGATAAAGTGTAGAATCTAAACGTAACAATAATAATAAATAAATATGTAAATATAGCTATTAGAATGGAACCCATCCACATATTGTTTCAAAACCCTGTTCATCCTCGGAACACAAATTAAGATTTTTCATGAAATCCATAAGCTTTCTGACCCTCCAAAGAATATTACTAAGAATATCGACAAAATAGTCCATGTGACATGTCCATGTGTCCATGTGACATCAGCGGTTCAACCAAAATTGTACGAAGCTAAGAGAATACTTTTTGTGCTCAAAAATTAATCCCACTTTATTCCACAATTTTGTCACTATTTTGGAGAGTATCACAATGCATAAAGCTACAGTTGAACCACTGATGTCACGTGCATTATTTTGGTGAGGTTCTTGGTAAGTTTGTGGTCTTTGAATGTGGTAGGCCTCCTGCTGTATATGGAGGGTTAGAAAGCTCGGATTTCATCAAAATATCTTAATTTGTGTTACGAAGCTGAATGAAGGTCTCGCAGGTTTGGAACAACACCAGTGTAATTAGATGGAGTAATTACCTTTTAAGAATCATGTGACACTGAGGCCACAGTAATAGCTGCTAAGAATTCAGCTCTGCCATCACAGAAAAAAAA
Organism: Enteromius radiatus; assembly: GCA_032357445.1. Classification (NCBI taxonomy): domain Eukaryota; kingdom Metazoa; phylum Chordata; class Actinopteri; order Cypriniformes; family Cyprinidae; genus Enteromius; species Enteromius radiatus. The sequence continues at coordinate 9,018,857 of JAUCMS010000022.1, read as the reverse complement.
CAGCATTTTAAAATATTTTGATATTTCAAATTTCTATTAATAAATGAATAATTAAATCTTACTGACCCCTTTTGAACAGCAGTGCATATCTAAAAATGTATTATGTCAGCAAATTTTTTAATGGCCATCAATGGAGAAAAATGCTTTTTACAGCAAAACAGTGCAGTTATGAATTCTCCTACCAGAGGCTAATGAGGTCTTGCTAACTTGCCAAACCATTTAAGTGTTTCTATATTTGTTGTTCGCAAAGTTTTCTTTTACACATCTGCATAATTTTACCATTCCACTCACTGTGCATCAGTATTACAGGCTTTGACATGCCGCATGGATCAAATGCTGTCTCTGGGTCAGCTGTTTGTATGCAGCACTGCTCTCTAGATAATGCGACTGCATATGGACACCGTCTCCAGAGCAGAGAAGGACGGCATAGGCCTGACTATTGCGGAGGTTTCTGTGGTCCCCCACTGCATGTAGGCAAGCCCAGAGCTATGTGGCTCCCATTAGGATGATAAAGAGACCTCTCATCAGCTCAGTCCCTCTGGCCAAGAGCTGACATAAGATTTACCTTCAAAAGAGCTTCGTATAAGCCAAACAGCCTGCCGAGAGACTGAACAGACGGAGATAGAGTGGGGGGAAAGACAGAAAGAAGGAGGGCTGTACCTCTTGGTCATATTTATTATATTTCTAAGCTTGTAGTCTACATTTTCTAAGGCTGTGTAGTAATAGAGGAGCCTTCATAGTACAACAGCACTAAGGTTTTAAATGTAGAGGGTAAATCAATAGAAAGACAGGAAGACAGATGGATGGGGAGATGCAGTGTGGACAGATAGAGAGAAATAATGAGGAAAAGGTAAGAGAAAAATGATGTAGGTTGAGTCTGACCTGCATAACAGAGAAAAATATTGATTATTACTAAATTAGAGTTGGACAGACCAAGAGCGCAAAGTTTAAAAGAGTAAAGACTAGACTGAACAGAGATAGTTCACCAACAAATAAAAGATCTATTATTTACTCACCCTTATCTCATTTCAAACTGATATTGGCTTAGAAAAAAACATCAGTATATTACTAAATAAACTATACTAATGTTAGCTTAAATGTGATTGTTCGTGAAAATATGCAATTATGCATATTTTAATAGCTAGCTATTTTTTAATCGATCGACAGCATTATAAAAAAAAATATCTTTATTTACTCATCTCCATGTCAATCCAAACTTGTATTACTTCATAGTTTTTGAAGTTTGAAGGCTCAAGTCCTTGTTCATGAAGAAGGAAAGTCGTAAAGGTTCAGAACATCATAAGGGGCAGTAAATGAAATTTTGGGGTGAACTATACCTTTAAACACAAAGCCAAACACAATTAGAGCAAGCCAGCCAGCTTAGAGAGGACAGAGACAAATGACATGAGGTGCTTTAGACAAAATCATTTTATCTACAAATGTGCCGTTACAGACAAATCCGTGCGGATTCCAGAGTGACCGTTACTAAAGCTAAAATCTGAGAGAGTGGGTAAATCCACTTACGTATGAATGTCATTAACATGAGCAAAGGCAACATATGGGGGCTCTAACGGATGATGTCATGGTCTGGGTAGTCTACAGGAGAAGAGGAATAAACAATACCGCCCATACCGGCCCCCCTCAGACCTTCACCCTTCTGAAAGCCCAGATTATTGCAGTCAATCATAATAGATTATCTTTCCACAAGAGCCTATAATCGCTTTGTGAAATCATAGCTAAATCACATGCAAGCCAAAAACATTTTTCCCGGGAAATGCTTTAGAAAAACATATTGTAGGTGAAATAACAGTCTCTATTGTACATTGAAACTTTCACAATTGTGTCAACGCGTTGTAATAAACCTCACAATTCGCACCAGAGAATAGAAAACCAATATGAGTCCACAATAATTTCCATGCGCACCACAACCGGCACGCACAGACACACACACATCCTCACACCCACGCACTCAAACCAATATAATATCCAAGTGTCCCTGTGGGACGCTCTCAAACCTTTTAGGGCCAATGAACCCGCTATTTCAGTGGAATGGGCATGTATTTTTTGAAGGAGCTTGTCTGCTATTAAGAGAAAAGCCTGTCATATGAATGTTACATATCTCAGGGGTCTTGTATTAACTGACTCTTCACACTTAGCTGTCTGAAACAATACCCAGGACAACTACTGACAACAGACTTGAGTGGGCCTTTGGCCATGGGACAATTCAGAAAAGACATGAAAGGTTACAACAGAAGTAAAAAAGGGCAATCAGAGCTTCACAATGAAGGTACAAATGGATGGTAAATGAGGTGCATTCAGAGCGATGCTTGATCCTCCAGCAGTTTTTATAGTGGTTCTATCATTTACACTACCCATAAAAGGTTGGGGAGAGTAATATTTTAGTTTTTTCCTGTAAATGAATACTTTTACTCAACAAGGATGCAGTAAATTAATCAAAAGACAACATTTTAAATAAAAGCTGTAGTTTTGAACCTTCTATTAATCAAAGAGTCACAAAAAAAACATCCGTTTGCACACAATGGTTTCAACATTGTGACACCGATTTCAATTTTGCCATCACTGGAACAAATTCTATTTAAAATATATTAAAATAAAGAAAAACAATAACTTTAACTTGCAATAATACATCACAATTTCACTGTTTTGCTGTACACTGTAAAAATTGCTGTGATTTTAACAGTAAAAACTGTGAAAATGCTACAGTAAAAACCCGTTAAATGGTTAACGTTTTTTCTTTGAATTTTTTTTTTCTTTTTTTATATCAGTTATGTTTATTAGTGTTTTATGTTACATGTAATGTTGTTAAATGAATGTTTACAACCAATCAGTGGATGTCAACACTGACAAAAACATCCAAATGTCTTCTTTACTGCTACAACTGCCACAATCCCTTATCATTACACACTCAAATTCAAATGCAAACATTTTAAGATTCGATAATGGCTGCTTAAGATATAACAGCCAGCCCATGAAAACGAATTGCTTGAATAAAAAAAGGAACTGAACAAAGTACTATATTTGTGACAGAATGGTAGGTCTTTTGACTTCAGGGTATTTAACTTCAGCTGAATAGTTACTCAGCAGACGTGACAGTTTCCCTGGAGCAACCTGAGGTTAAGTATCCTGCTCAAAGGGCAAAATGGTAATAGTGCTCTCTTAATAATTGCCAGTTCACAGGTCACCTCAACCTGGGATCAAACCTGTAAAAGAACCTCGCCACTTAGCTGCCATGTGCACAATTATTGTACACTGTATTTTCTGACGAATCACTATGAATTACATTTAGCTACGTGTGCAAAGCCTATCAACCGATTATTTTAAGGAGGTGTTTTAATTGCAAATTCAATAACAATACATTTTAACAAAAAAAAAATGAGGTTAAAAAATGGAGTAAAGCTTTTTTTAAACAAATAGCTGGTATAATACCTTCAGGGAAATTAACAATCTAAAGCAAATTACCAAAAAAAATGTCTAGGGGCTATTACAAAAAGCACAGTACAGCGTATTTCTGGTGAATTAAAAGTATAAATACTATTAAAATCTTTTCATTTTTATCACCGAACATAAACACGCTCAACCACTTAATGTACCATGGAGTACACCAGTCAGCTTTTAATGTAATGAAGTTCTTTAAGAGTCTATGAAGTACTCAAATAATATCACACCTGTGTATTTGCACATAGTTAAAGTGGTTATATTTTAGCCTAGAAACTTTATTACCACTACAAGGCAACCATGAGTCACTTAGAGACATGGAGCAATATATCACCTCACATAAGTAATAATGCTGTACAGTAAAAACAAATAATATTTTTCCCTAGTGTACAATCTAAACTATGTTTCATCTTCTGTACTACACCCGACATACACTGCATACTGTTTGAAATGAACGAGGCCGTTTCGAGTCATGCTCTAATCTCACTGTACCATGAAATGCAATTCGAAAACATCACGTGAGAAAGAAAAAAAAAAAAAGAAAGAGCGTGAGAGGGCAAAGGAATGATAAACAGACAGGCATTGAGATTTCTATCAGCAAACTGAACTAGACGAGAGACAAATACAATGAAAACACAGAGAAGTGCGTGTAAATTGGATAACATGACCGATGCACTCAAATTGGGAAGGTGATATTAAAAGAAGTGGTGACCAATTACCTGCCAGCGCCCTAAAATCTTCCAGCTCATAATCTAATTGTGCTCTGTTTAGCCTAGCCCACCAGATCCTCTCAGGCGTTCCCTGGAGGAGGGAAGAATAATGAAATGTACACTGCAGCTCGAGCCGGGCCCCGGCTGAGAGGAAGCTAGTGTAAACACACAGCAACCCCCTCAATCTCCCTCATATGAGCAATAAAACCAATTCTAATATGCAGTTTGGTGCATGCGTTCATTTGTTTAGCTTAGATGCATATTATGTGGTCTGGTGGGAATAGATGCATTAGTAAGCTAAAGAAAAAGACAAAGTCTCCTTCTATCTCTGTATCTCTATCTGCCTGGGGCTGAACACCTCAACGCTCACTCGCTGCAGCTCTCTGCTTCCTCTTCTTGCTTCATAATTCATCTTAAACAAGGGGGTGGGGGGGGGGGTGGACAAACAAGCAGTGAAGCAACAAGAGGAGGCTAAGAGCAAAGCCCATCTTTCAGGGGACTGTATGTTTGGGAAAGTGGAAGAGGACAAATGAGTGTGTATGTGTCTATGTGTGTATTAAAGATGAGCTTCTGCAATTACATAACAGCCCAGGTGCCCAGGTACCTCTGAATGACACCATATTAAACATTGATTGAATAAGTGATGTAATCCTTAATCTCAGACAGACAGATTGTTTTAGCTTGCAGCAAGCATGATTCTCACAGCAGCCTCAAGCACACCTTTTGACCACTGGATTTCCTGGACTTTTTTTTATAAATTAGTAATCAGTGAAATAAATATTGCATTTATAAATAAATAAAGATGCATAAACAAATTCTATATTTAATAATGTAATATTTTCCATTTTAAAATGCATTTTAATCTAAATAATTATTATAAAATGTTCAGGTCTTTCATGACAGTGGAAACCCTGTAGCTAATTCTGGCCAAAGAATCAAAAAGAAAGGAAAAAAAAAATTAAAATGTATAGACTTTGTGATCAGAAGTTCTTCAGACCAAATTAAAAAAGCACTCATTATTTCATGGTTACCTTGCTGCTAAATGCCTTAAAACTTTGAAGACTAATCAAGTGATTTGTTTTCCTCAAAAAAAAAAGAAAAAAAAAATTTTATGAACTTGGTCTCTTGCTTTGATTTAGGAGTGAGTATAAAGAAAACCCTGTGTGTACTTAAGTTGCACCAAAGAATCGGACTTGAACTCAGTTGCCATTTTTGTGTACAATATGCCTCAAGTGGTCAGTGCACAGCATTTGTCAGAGGCTATGTAATCCCTAGTGTGTTTTTGCGCCCGGAATCAACACATACACACAAAGAGGGCAGCTAAGGCCATGCATGCAGTAATAATCAACAGAGAAAATATGCTGAAGGGGGAATATGTATGACACAATGACAGAGCTCATCATCAAGTAATCTTCTCAACGCTGTTCCCGCTCAATCTTAGTCTCTCCGCTCTCCCCGCGGGCATGCTTGAACGTTCACACGAACAAAAGCGCAAACATGCCAACGAAGAAATCAATTGCGGTGTGTCATCAACGGTGAAGGCATGAATATATGTGCTGTATACATTAAAGGAGTCTTTCTGTTTATATCATCACTCTGATGTCATGTTCTTGGAATCTGGGGCAGTGGTCAAGCGTTTAATCAATTTTCTATTAGAGTAACATGGTTGGTAATAGTGCGAGTTGGGTACAGGCCCAGCTCTAAAAATAATACAGAATCTAATCTAAATTATTATGGTTCAAAGAGATTAGGGGTCCATAATCCCTTGAATAAACAGGGGAAAAAAAGTGAGCATGGAAAAAAATGCTTAGGTGGGGGTTGAACTGCCTCCTGCGGACACCATTTGATAATAAGTCTGTGTGTAGGTCTTCTGAGATGGACAACACCATTTCATCAAAATCACGCTAATCCCTATGCCATCCCTCTCTCTCTCTCTCTCTCCTCTGAGCCTTCTCGATCCCACCCTCTACTCCCTTTGACCATCCATCTCTCAAAAGCCTCAAAGCAAATCTGAAAGCCAGGACTGAAAATCCATGGCTGTGATCCAGGAAACCTGGAGCTCCAGGAGAGACCTGATTACTGGAGGAGTAAAGTGAGATTGAAAATTAAAGGGACAGTTCATCCAAAAATGAAAATTCTGTCACTCACCCTTATGTCACTATTTCTTTGGTGGAAAATAAAAGTGTGTGTTTTGAACAATATCTCAGTGTCCAATCAGTGGATGTCAGTGGGGTTCAACACTGACAAAAACATCCAAATGTCTTCTTTTGCAAGGCTTTCAAGGACAATTAAGTTATGGGTGTTTAAAAATGACTTTTACCAAACATGTGGTTAGAATGAACATGATGACTAAAATTAAGGCTGCAAATGGCATTTATGTAACTGTTGGAAAAAGGGGCCAGCCCAGTCACAGCATGGGAACACAGAACATGATATAGATTTTGGGTTTCAACTGTGAGCAGTAAACCACAGAAGGCAGTTAATATTGTGAGGAAGATACACATCAAAATTTATTGAAACATGAATAAATTATAATTAAATCATAAAAATATTAAACAAAAATTGTTGCGACTGATCTGCACTGGTAAGATATTTTTTGCACACGCACATCTTCCGTGACATGTCGATGACAATGTTTTATCTGCTATAGCTGCAACATTAATCAACACTGTCTTGTGTTTCATATATTAATCTGTCTTTTGTTCAAAATCTGTCTTTTGCTGAAGCCTTTGTTTTCTGACCTTTGGATGAGTTGTGGTGAAATGCCATTCGACCATGCATGACATCAGTGCCTCTTAAATCTTACAGCAGACTGGTTTGACGTTATTACGCTCAATGAAATCACCAAATTTATAGGCTAGTTAGTCTGAAGAATATTTTCAAACTACCTTACATAAGCTACACAAAAACAACATTATTTCTTTTTGAACTAAATAGAAGATAATCAAATGAAAATTACTTATGTTCATTTATTTATTTATTTATTTGGCGTATAATAGAACAGAATATTTAGTTTCACAGTTCCTCTGGTGCTAATTTTATTTCACAATGTAACATTTCTGAAGCTAAATGTTAGTTTCGGCTCTCAAGCTAATAAGTACCAAACAATCTAGAAAACACATTTAGGGAGAAAATGTGCAGGAATAACAGTATCGGCCATACTTTCTATTACCTCACTGTGACTGGGACAAAGTTTCTGAATACTCAAAAGGTGTCACTGACATTTAAATAAGGTTATATTTTAATGTTTTAGACTATGACGTCAGAAATCAAAGGAGTTCAGTAAGCCGTTTTGCAGTGATTTTGTTTAGGGAGGAAGTTTTGAGTATCATTCAGTTACATATAAAACAATTCACACAAATATTTTAATCAAATTAGATTAATACTAAGCTATAAAACCATGCTGCCATTGCATATCTGATAAACCTGGGAGTTTTTTTTAGAGTCCTTTTTCATTTCTGACAAGCCTATTTCACACATCAGACATTCTGTAAGCAAAACAGAACCACATTAAGGAATAATAATTAGTGCTAATGTTTCTGACAAGTCAGCCAAACTAGATAAAAAAAATGGAATCATGCACACTGACACTTCAAGAAACAGAAGAAGCCTCAAGGTTCGAATTGATCAAATGAATCAGGCGACTCTTTTTATGTCCTCTGAGGTATTTAAGGCTGTATCTCTGTGACTGGGTGCGACAGACACCCTTATCCAAGACGTCTCTGTGTAATTACATGCAAGAGGACCGTCATTTCAACACTGCTCCCCTCACTAGATGAAAGACAGGTAAGACATAGTGATGTAATTGGCCCTCTCGTTGAGGGAAGAGGAAAAGAGAGCGGGCAGGTTTGTTTCGATATGTCCTGTTCATCCTTGTTCCCACCATTTCTCTCTCTTTCTCTCCGACTGTCTCCAGTCGATTGCAGGTCATTATTTCCAATGCGTCTGTGCCTTCGGGACAGATCTGTAAATTGTGGCGGTAAAGTGTCCAGGCCTCATTTAGGATAGATTTACGCACTCCACGCCACTGTATAACTGTCACTCAATGTAAACACGCTCACAAACAAAAACGTGCTTAAACGCAGCTGTAAGCAAGCGTATGAGACGTGGGTGGACAAAACAACTAACAAAGACTCGCTTTCTCCTGTCAGTCACACATTTAACTAATTTAAATCAATGAAACAAAAGCTTTCTTGCACTTAATAACAAGAGCGTGCACACAGCAACATAATCGTTATTTGCTTCTGACAGTCTGCATAATGAAGATGTAAGCATGTAAGCAATGACTACAAGATGGACTTCACACGCTTTTCTCTACCATTTCACCTTCCATTTATTCAGGAAAAATAAAGCAAAAAAAAAAAAAAATAGAGGGACAAGCGGGGTATTTGTAAGTTATTATGAGGGACTAGAAGAAGGTATTACAGTGATGGCACCTCAAAAAAAATAAAAACATAAAAAAATACATAAAATAAAAACAAAATGAAATAATAAAATATATATTTTTAAATGACATTAAATTAAATTAAATCTGTTAACAGGAATAAGTTTACAAAGTTTAAAATACGTGTATGGGAAACATTTTACCCTTACAGATCCCTGTAGAGCCTTTGTTGTGGCTAAATCCCTGTTATGGACAGATGGCAACATAAAGACCTCCACCAAAAGTATTCTCTGACCCCAGAACAGAAGTTAGTCTTTCATGCCAGTTTGTTTCTTCCACCACCTGTCTACCCCTGAGTGACATACTGTAGGTTACAGCTCTTACATCTCTCCTGACAGACCGGAGTATACACACAAAGACTCCCTGTGAGCCTGTCCTTCCAAAAGCATCTTCTGTCAAACCTCTCTATCCCATGGGCTGCTGGTTGTCTGTATGTCCCGGCTCAAGTCAGCTATTAAGATTCAATGTTCGGTCGTTTAATGTTAAAATGCAACACTTCAGACAAAGGAAGAGGGCTGGAGGTTTTGGTTAACCTTGTGCGCTAGCACAAAAGGTTAGGCTTTAGGCTTAACTGCACTGCACTTGGCTTACAGTAGAGACAGTACAGATAGAAGTATTGGGACAAAGTGTTTTTTGCTGCTATAGAAATAATGAGAATCTTATAAAGCGTAACTTATTTCAGCTCTCTTATTCTGAAGTAAAAGACAAACTTACTGTGTGAAATACAAGACAAACTTGTTCAGTGCAAGAAACAAACTTCATTCTCAAAAGAGCCAATATCATTTTATAATTTGTTGGTATAAGCTGCAAGCTAATGGAGATTTAATTATTTATGTTAATTTACCTTGTTTTACATCTAACTCTAACTTAAAGTTCATCTTCAAAAACACTGTTAAAATATAATAATCAGCAAATGTCCTAATAAAAATCAAATTTTTCATACTGTGTGTTATAATGTTGTAATTGTGGTATATTTATTTATTTCTTTGGCAATTAATTTGATCAATATTATTAATATTATCCATTTATCAGTTTTCTGTCATAACATAAAAATAATGATCTGTTTATTTGTAGAATTATCTGATTATTTCAACCAGAATTATATTTTCTGTGCATCACTACTTATTAGAGATGTTTTTCATGATTGAATTTAAATGCTGCAATAGTTGTACACTATCAAATACTTACATTCTCCAAGATTGGCTAAAGATAACACTATTCTGCATGACTAAATTCATGTTTTGTTTTGTTTTTTAAGTAAATTTTTAAGCATTATACAATGGCAAAGAATGAAACACTTTTGGCCTTGACAACTGTCTGGTCAAATAATAAAAATTATTCCTATCAGTCCTCATGGACAGTAGGCAACATTTTTAATATTGTTTGATATTATTATTAAGCTCAGTCTCAGTCAAATCCTATACAGCCATACAAACCACAACACTGAAGTACTGTCACATACAGAACTCTACTGGGGGAAAAAACTCTCTGCCACCGCTGGCCTGACAACATGATGTCACAAATCATTCTTTAAAGAAAGTCCCACTGCTTCACTTCAACATTAATCAATCAAAGAGAAACACCCTGCCCACATCTCAGCTTTCAGATCAATAAACATCTTCACAGCCTTCATGAGTGCAATCCCTCTCCCCCTCCCCACAGACCTCAGGTCTGGCCAGGCTCTGTACGGAGCGCTCCGGAGCGAGACGTGCAGGGACGGCGGAGTTTAGAACGGTCGCGCAGAGAGTTAATGAAGCCACACCAGTCAGCATGGCCGTCCATCTGTTTCCTTAATCCTCGTAAACATGAGCCACACTGTGATAGGGCACTAGCCAACCCCATTGCTGTGATTTACACACATAAGGACAGAGCTCACTGTGAATGGATGGATGAGCAGGAGGGGTTTGGGAAAGTGTTGGCCGTGACAGCTTTTAGGAGATGTCCCCGTAAAGCATTGGGGTCTGCAAGTAGCCATACTGCACTCAGCTCACCTGCTAATCGGAGCAGAGAGGTGGAGCGGAGCTGAGTGAGCAGAAAGGTGAGAGTGAGGTCGACCGTGCTGTCCATCTGTCCATCAGTGGGTAAGAGGCTTGGGGAAGTGAAGAAGAGGTATAAGTAAAAATACAAGTGAATGCAGAAAATCCGAACATTACGGCAGCAATAAGTGTGAAGATGACACTCTAGATTAAGGTAAAATGTCAAAAGACACAGAGCAAAGCTTGTTGAGTTTGCACAAGTGAGGTCTATAAAAACACACCTGATTGACAGGCTTTGTGAACATGGCCTTGCTGTGAACCCCAGTTAGTAGTTTAAGACCCCTCTGCTTCACTTCACTCTTAAATTTGTGCTCCCTCACTCATCCCATCACCCACAACCTGTCAGGTTCTGCTACCCCTTGCACTTTTAAAGCATTCTTGTGTCGGAACTTGCTGTTTAAACTGCTTACTAACAAACACAACACACTGTTGACTCTGAGAACATGTCTAAAATCTCAAGTAATTTGGAGATTTATTTGGGTACTTTTCTGTTAAAATACTCATTTGTGTTTCAGACTCATTTAGATCAGTAATTTGGCTATTTTACCTATTCATTCAAATTAAACGTATTGTAAGAGTCATTGTTTCAGGAATCAGGCTGGTTGTGATGTATGCTTTTGATTCACTAAAAAGAACTGGTTTGTACAAGTCATTTTCAGTTTTGTTTGTGTTTGCCTGCAGCTCATCAGAACAACTACAAAAACATTTTCTCACCATTATGTTGCCAGTTTACTGTAGTTTTACAGCATCACATTAAATACAGCCCTTATACTGGGACTATTACAATGAACGTTGCGATTATTTGAAAAAGAAAATCAATATGTTTACTCAGCCCAGCAAAGTTTTTTGGTTCGCTGCCTTCACTGGGACAGACTACTCAACAAAAAGTATCTGAAGCATTTGAGTATGAAGTCTAATATAAACGTACATCAGGCTTTCCCAGGGCAAATGGCTTCCAGGAGTAGTCCTTTTAAATTTCACAAGTAAAACTTTACTTGGTGTACAAGTCAAAGTACCTCCCCCTTAAAAGCAGGTTTCACAGGGAATCAAAGAGCCAACTTATTTTGCCTTTTCTGCATTTAAAACACATTAAATGGCTCCAGATTGGATACTGACTCCAGAACCTTGTCGGTGGGAACGCAGCACCAGAGTCTGGGAGTCGTGCCAGAGGGTGTGGAAGCAGCAACACATACTCCATAGGGATTAAGCATCACTATTTTGCTTTTTCCAGAACAAGCCCAGCAGTCAGGGTGCAGCCAAAATCCGCAACACTCATCCCAAGGGCGTTGACTGTGGAAGCGGGCCTCCTGGACTAGACATGACCTGCTTTAGATGTGTAAAGAGTGCCTTTCATTGGGTTCATGTGTAAAGGTCAAATTCTACACAACAGCTCCAGTGCATAAAACATTCACTGCATTGCTTTCACTGTGAACCTCTAGACTGAATATATTTATTAACATTTATACACTACTCTTGAGTGTCATACACTCTCAAACATTCTCATTTCCCAGTCAGGCAGAGTCAGGGTTGCTCTATTACAAAAGCACATTGTGTGTGGCCTTCTACATCTGGCACAAAGAAAACTACAGCGACGCCACAAGAGGACATTACTCTTTGGTCACACACCATCAGACTGCCTTTACCAGCACGCCACACACACAGGGGACGTTTCGTTCCAGCACTTCGACATTGAAAACCAGCCGGTGAGCAAGCATGTGTGTGTTCCCGGGTAAGACAGGCCACATCCCTCCCAGGAGGCCCCCTGTAGCATGCAAACCACGACAGAACCCTAATAAAACCCCCCAAGAGATCCTCAGCTCCCCATATTCCCTTACCCCTGGGGCAGATGGGAGTCTTAATAGGCGTTAAACTAAGAGAGATAGGACTCTCCACACTGCCTTTCGAAAAAAGGAATGCCACAAACCCCCATCACAATAAAGGAGCCAGAAAGAATGGGAGCACATAAGGGAGCAGATAAGAGATGAATGAACTACTAAAAATAACAAGAGAAAGGTGTTTGAAAACAAATACAAGAAAATATTGGAAAGAGATGCTATATTTTTGCCTCCGTATGAGGTACAGAAACAAAACCTTGGGCATAAACCACAGATTGGTTGTGGTCTAATCTTCAGGCATGAACTGGGTTGAACTTCCTTTGAAGGCTAAGAAGATGAGGGAAATCTCCATGGCCTCAGAAAGTCTCTCTTTCAAGGCAGGAAGCACAAAGGCAGGTGGACCACAGGAGACCTATTCACGTGGCCCTGGCACCACCGCTTCCAGACCCCTGCCGAAAGGAATCTGACATGCTACCCAAACCCCCACCAGCACCATCAGGGGGTCTAAGCTGAAGGCTCTTCACTCCTGATTTTTATAACTCTTTTAACTTTCACATACTACTTTCAAGATCCTGATGCAAGCTGCTGGTTTGCAAGTCTGACTCAGAAAAGAAGCAAAAAAGACCATCACATCCATCCATCAATCAAATCGAGGAGTATCATTCCTCTCGCCAGCACAACTCAAAAGCGATCCCGGAGTGTGAGCGACTGGCGATCCTAGATGTCTGTCATGCAGTTGGGTTTGGAATGGATGCTACTGTATGCAGCAATTGCTGGACCTTGCCAGACACAGCAGCCTGGGGAAAGGCTGTCCGCCAAAGACACTGTTGGCTTGGCATGAGCCTTGGCTGCAGGTCTGGTTCATTGTGAAATATTCAGGCGTTTCCTAGAAGGGAAGTGTGAAGCCTTGGAGTCAATAGGCTGGCATTAACAAGAAGAAAAGATGAAAGACTTAATCAAATGTACAGTAAAGCCCTATGAATTTCAACTCAAACATGTCAGCTCATTGTTTGTGAGAACTGAATAAGAAGTGTGACTATGAATGGAAAGCCGAGACAGGAAACACAAACATACACTGTCAGTCACTCTCTCGCTGCCTAAAGGAGTTTGCGAGTACGCCGACCCCTCCTCCCCATCGCCCTTCACCCCACAAACACCCCACACACGGTGGCAGAAAAGAGCCCCATTCAGTTCTCTATTCAACCCTGGGACAAAGCCACCCCACCGAGTCATTCTTCTACGGACCCTGTCACTCTCCGCCCCTCCAACCCACCACCACCACCCAGCTGCCGTAAACCCGGGTGAGGTGAAGAGTCTCTCTCTCTCTTGTATTCTCATTCAACTATCTACTCCTCGCGTTGACTTCATTAAAGTCTCTTTCTTTGCTTTCCCATCATCCACCCATCGCTTTACACAACATCCCCCCCCCCCAGCACTCTGAACAGATTCTCTGTTCTTCTTGTTCATGTATCCTTGAAGTTAGTCTTTCTGCTACTACTGCAAGTCCAACAAGTACTTTGCAACATCAGCTGTTTGTTCCTGCAAAATAAACCCGGAGAAGATAATCGAACGCTGATGTGAAGCTGAAGAGGTTTAGTTTACAAAAATAAAAAATACCATGATGGCTATTGTAGTTACACCATGATAACTACATATTAACCATAGTTTTGCTACACTTACCATAGTATGAGTAATAAAACTGTGACAATCAATCTGGCAAAAAAAAAAAAGAAAAAAAGAAAGATACATATTTCATAATGTAGAAGATCTGCAAGAATACTTAACACTTAATGGATAAACACCATATTAGATATTGATTTGAGCTGAAATATTAACTTAAATGAGAATATAGCACATAGTACATTATAAAACAAAAAAAATAAAAATAAAAAACAATCAGCCCAGCAGCAAGATGAACACTATTTGAAAAATCAACTACATATTATTATCAATCTGCAATCAATTTTTATATGGACTAGTTATCTAAAACAACTTCCTTCTCAATTGTAAATTCTCCCTTATTCAGCTATTTATGTCTTTTGCCAGTTTATTGCCTTTTTTTGTTTTGTTTTGTTTTTTTATAAGCACTATTTTCTGCTTTCATCTGAGCTTAGCATCTAGTAGAAAATTTATGCCCACTATATATATGCTAAAGTAATTTTTACTATAGTCAGCTATTCTGGCATTAAAAGACAACAGCAGAGGGAAAGGGCAGACAATAAACTGCTGCGCTATATGTTGCATGAACAAGACTGAAATGAATAATTGAATCATCATTATGCATAAATACAAAACCACTGAATATTGCAATGGTCCAATCAGAAGCAAGTATTACAGAGAGCCGTGTAATAAATCTTTTTAACCTAGTGTCCTCTTCCTTCCGCTCCCACACACTCTCTTTCCTGTTTGTTCCAGATTTATGATAGTGTACATGCACAGTATTGGCAAAGCATTAAACATGTCTACCATTAATATAGAGAGCTCCAGGCATCGATAAGAACCTTAATAAAAACATCTCCACTCAATGATCTGCTCATCACTTGCTCCTCTCTGTCGCTGTCCCTCACTCTCCCTCCTTCTCTCGCCCTGTCGCTGTCTTCTTCTCTCAGACTGTGCCAGGGACTTAATGATGCTTGAATGCCAATGCTTCTGACTCCTGACTTTCTACACTCACTCTCTTTTTTTAATAAAGTCTATTTAAAAGGCAATCCCTGGGCTCCATCTATCTCAATACATCTCTTGAAGATATATTTCTCAGGCTTTTCCTTTATCTCTGCTTTTTACTCTTAAGTATGAATACAGCGGCACTCCATGCTTCACACACACACACACACACACATCCACATAAAAAAAAGATGACCATTTTCACGTTAAGGTAGATAAACTACAAAATACACTCACTCTTTCTATATCCCTAGGAGTAAATGCTTGTTTGGGAAAAAGATCAGATTACCAGATTACCTGTATTTTTAAAGATGAAATTTAAAGTAATAAAGGCAAAAGTTTATCAAAATATATATATATTTTTTTAAAAGTATGAAAATACACAATTATATAAGCCAAATAAAGTATCTTTGGCACACCAAGGCTGCATTTATTTATTAACAAAACATAATATTGTGAAATATTATTAACATGTAGAATAACTAATTTTTTCTATTTTTTTAATATATTAATAAAATGCAAAATGATAATTTATTCCTATGATGGCATTGCCATTACTACAGTTTTCAGTGTTATATGACCCTTCAGAAATCATTCTAATATGAAATTTGGTGCTCAAGAAACATTTCTCACGATTAGCAATGTTCACAACAGTTGTGCTGCTTAATATGTTTTGTAACATTATAAATGCCTTTACTGTCACTTCTGATAATTATAATGCAACCTTGCTGAACAAAAGTTAGTGTATATCAAATAGCGACTCATATAAATGTTTTAAAAAAATAATAACTAAAATATGATAATTCAGCATGCAATTCAGTTAAGGCGATAATGAAGTGCTACTAACAACCCTCAACAAGTTTCTGTACTGCCACTCTCACACCTGCCTGCACAGACGACACGTGTCCAACACCACTTCAGAAATCCATTGCATCATAAACAGATCACACACACACACAAGCATAAACTGCTTTAAAATATTGAAGAGGGCCACTTTACAGTGATAAATAATACAGTATGGGGGTGAGTGGAAAACCAGCGATCTCTTCCAGTGCCCTCTCCTCACCCCTCTCTCTGCCTCCCACAGCGGCCATAAAGCTAATGCACACCACAAGACTGGCGGTTCAGATCTCTGCCAGACCTCTCACCGATCCATGCATTCCTTCCTTTGCATTTCCCTTCCTCTAGACCTAATTACAAGCCTTACTGATTCTCTTCCTACCTAAGTTTTCTTCTCTTTGCCTTTTGTAGATTTTGCATTCATAACTGAATTACACAACGTGAATCTTACCATTCACAGCAAGCAAACTCAACCACAGTTGACCTATTCTGAGAGATAACCAATTATCCCCCCACGCCCTGGACTACCGGCGGAGAATTCCGGCAGCCTTGACTGGGAGGATCTGACATGTTATGCTCTCTGAACATGATGGGCAAGCATGAGGACACCTCCCTACTCCATCTTGACCTTAGGCATTTCAGCTTGACCTACACCCGCCCACTTTTCCGCCAGCAGCGCTGGTCACTAGGCCTGAACTTAATCCTCTTGAAACTGTCCAAACAGTCTTATTCAGAGCAGCCTCGAGTGTGTTACCTTCTCCAACTTCCAAAACATGCACCCGTGCATGCATATCCAGACAGTGCGACTCCATCGCATATACAACAGTAAACGGCTGCCGTCCCGATCCAGCTCAAGCATGTATACAGAGACGTTCTGCCAAACAAACACACATGCATACACACACACACACACAAACAGGGAGGAGAAAAGCTGATAGGGCAAAGGAGCCAGAAGTGGGTTCCTGGCAGTCTGGGTAATTAATGTGTATGTCAACACTGAGAGAGCTGTACCATACAGGAAATCTGAGCTCAGCACATCCACAATACAGACAGACAGGAGGGGGAGAGAAAGAATACAGGAATGGACAGAATGAGAGAGAAGATAAACGTTATCCATCTTGATGTTTTATGGATGATGTGAAATATGTGCTGGCATCTCCGTCTCAATGAGAGACAGGCTTGGAGTACTTCTGTCTGTAAAATCTAGGCGTTCATGTATGCAGAAGGAGTTTCTCACTACTGCATACAGTAGGTAAGATCGGGGCAAGTTGTCACTTTTTTTACACTACAGTGAATAACTCTTTGATTGTTTTATCTAGATATTTCTTGACTACAAAAAAGCAACCAAATATTTTATTACCCAGAGGAAAAAAGGCATGTTGTCTAACTACAGTATGATAGGGTGAGTTGTCACAAAAAGCAAATTTCATGAAAACAAATAAATTCATGAAACAGCAAAAACCTAGATACTGTAGATCTAGAACTTTTAAAACAACTTGTTCCTATCCTAAAAACCTTTTCATTTAAAACAATGTTTAAACAACTTTCCTGTGTGACAACTGGCCCTAGATCTTGTCTCTATCAAAAACTTGAGCTTGAAATAAACATGCTTTCTACAATGGTCTCTGCTGCTGCTAGATTAAGGGCAAGGACACTTACTGTAAACTGCAGTTCACACCCATCTCCAAATCTTAAGTTAAATCAACCTGTCCTTTTTCTTTCCGATGTATCTTTCCTATTGGAAAACCAATCTGCTAAACCCTTTGAATGTGCACTTCTATGTCAATCTGATTACATATATGGCCAGAGCGAGAGATTTCATTGATGCTTCATTGCTTCCCGTCACTTCTAAGGTCAGACAGAAGGTAGGCTAGCCTTCACAAAGAAACAATAACACATCACAACATGATGTACTCATGAATATTTCTCCTTTGTGTGGTAAACAATATGCGAAACTTGTCAAATATGTCAGTGAATGGTTTGGTTATTTTTATTAGGTCATTTTGAGAGGAATTTAGAACTTGCTTTATAATCACTGCTTCCAATTCAACATTGTTTCCTCCAAATTCTGCTGTGCAACTTCTTTAAACAACATGGACTTGTAGACCACATAGCCGAATACAAATGAAATCAAAATTAAGCTACAAAATTAATTCCTCCACTAAATTAAGCTTTAAAAACATCTTCAGCGTAACTTCCACCACCACTTAATCAAGAGCATGTGCTAAAGGTAACCCTAAACTACATCAATCAGAAAAGTAAAATAACAGAGAGGAAGAGATTTTAAAGCAGCACACTTTAATTCAGAACTCACTATCTCTGCTTTCCCTCAGATGTTGTTTCCTTTTTACGAGGTTTATTTTTTTCTGTCTTTCAGGAGCCAGGAAGGCATTGAGCTAAACCTTAATTACTCCAAGAACACCAGGGGTTCTGCTTTTTATCCGCTGCTTGGAAGCTCAGCATGGCAAGCAGAAATAGAGGAGATCAACAGAATATTCCTCTCTGAAGGCAGAGAGAGAGAGAGAGAGAGAGAGAGAGATGAGTGCACATGCAGCAGTCACATCCCTTCATCTGGTTCTTAGTTATCTATTACACTATATATCTAAATAGATAGATAGATGGAGTTTTCTACAAGGTTTAATATTTCAGTGCCACCTGTTATATTTCAGTGATAATGCATGGAGACATTTAGTAAAGTGGATCAACAAAAACATTATTTAATATATTTTTCTCCATAATCCTTATATAAACGCTTCTGTCTTTTGCATGAGATTCTATGCTATTTAAAAAGTAGGCCAGAAAAAGTAGCTTTTTTTATAAATGACCAGTGACTAATCTGCTGATGTATATAAATATATAAAAATCTAAAGGCATTCCTTGATAGCCGACAAACAACACAAATCCTGCTCGACGACCTCATTATCACGAAACTTATCTGCTTTTTGGGTGTGTATACGTGAGTGCGCGTGATTAAAATCCACTCTGCTCTCCCGTATGTTTCAGACCGAAAGTATAAGGAAGTGTTGTGTTATTACGTACACGATATTTATATTAATATGTTGTTATTAAAATGTCTCGTACCTGCGTGGATCACAAAGGTTGCGCAGAGTAGAACTAAACCGAGCAGGCAAGCGGGAGACTGGTCGCGGTGTATCCACGCTGAGAGCATCTTCACCCGGTCACTCTACTGCCAAATTCCCCCCAGGTGCTCTCGCTCCAGTCGGCTGAAGTCTCGCTGAATCCTCTGCGAAGGATACTTCAAATACAGTGTGAAACGTGGAGGCGGGTTCCTCCTTAAACTTCACAAACTTACAAAGAACGCGCCGTGGTTTATAATAAAAGCCCAAATCGGGAAGCAGTAGGCTACAGTTACAGAAAATGTTCAGTCAGGCACATTGCAGTCTCCTTCCGTAGTGAGACACAAAATAGCCAACAATCTGTGTAAAGTTCATCACAATTCACAACTCCACTTAAGCAGCGAATGCGTTTTCTCTGGAACTGTTTAAAAACAATTGAATTTTCCGCAAATGTATCGAAAACAAAAGTACTTGACAGCGTTATTCCTGTCGGGAGGAGTAGAAAAAGTTGTCCATGAGCGTTAAATATAATGCCATAGCTGTGAGGTCTCCGCTGTTATCTGCGGAGCGCCATAGTCCTGACGCTGCCGCTCTTCTGAGTCTGGAGTATTGAGTGTAAACACACGAACACGGGTATGAAGCGCGAGCCTCCAGACTCTCATCTCCCATCAACCAATCATCTACCTTCACAGACCCACACTGAGAGTTGGCGAGCAGAGACGCGAACAGAGATGTGAATGGAAACACGGAAATCACGGAGACGGATTCGGGAATTCACGGGGAGGACATTTTTTTTTAAATAAAATGATTTTGTAATTTTACAATGAATTGTATTGTTGTTGTTGGTGGTGGTGGTGGTGATGATGAAGTATTATATATTATATTTTAGGAGTATAATTAAAAAATAATAGCTTAGTTATTCATGTAACCTTGTTTCTAATAAGGGTGAGCTGCGTTCTGTGACCTTTACCATGTAATTAATCATGATCCTCTGTGATTATGATTAATTGAGGGTGGTTTGGATTTAGAACGTGTTAATGTTAGTTTTAGTATTAGTGTTGGTCACACAATCACAGTTTACTGTATGACGCTTGGCGTGTTTCATTCACATTCAGCGCATTTATATACGTGTTCTCTGGAACACCGCAAGAGGGCGACAGTTTCTACATGTGCTTTTGAGGCATTTTAGACGCTGAATATGGGCTTATTGTCCAGTGTCCATTCGGTTCCATTGTTATCAGAAAGCTGCAGCCAGAGCTCTCAGGTTTTGGTTTTGTAAGCAGGAACCAAAATCTAAACAGGTTATTCAAATTGCAGTCTACTTACCACAGGAAGCAGAATCTTTTGTAATGCAGATGGAGTAGGACCATCATGTGGAGTCTGGAAAGGGCAGCAGTTCCTGATTTGCAGGTAGCAGACAGGGAAAATACTCTGACAACAACAATTTAATTTATATTTAATGAGTTTAGACTGATTTGTCAATGCTTAAAAAGTGTAAATGTTTACAGATCTGAAATCGAAAAAGTTTTGACATGGTTTATGGGCTCAGCAGCACAACTAGTTCTTCTCATATCATGTTCCAGTCTTATGTTTATAAATAAGCTTTTTTTTACACCTGCTAAAGTGGCTAATAGAAAAACATACATCCTGTGAAGACATGCTAAAAATGGTGGTTGTAAAAAGAAAGTCTCGTTAACTGTCAGATAGTGTTCATGCTAAAATGACTGTGTCTGGCAGTCTTTAACACAAATCTGACTTTGAAAGCTCATAATCCCAGCGGACCAGTCATGATTCCCCTCATCTTTCCCTCTTCAGTTTCCTGGAACCTGGATGTGTTTCAGAATTCAGAGTTTAGTCTAGTCTTAAAATACAATAAATAAGATTTGTCAAGCACTAAAAGAGTTAATGAGTACGGGAATAGTTCATCCAAAAAAGAATACTTGCTAAAAATATATTCAAACTGAAGCCATATGAGATGTAAATGAGTTTGCTTCTTTATCAGAAAAAAATTGGAGAAATTGTGTATTTCACCATTTGGTCTCCACAGTGGTTACTCTGCAGTGAATGGGTGCCATCAGAATGAGAGTAAATAAAAACACAACAATAATCCACAAATGACTCCAATTAATGTGTTTGTCCAATCCATCAATACTTTTTTACTTTAAAGCATCAAAGAGTACTTATGTGTGATAATGGTGTTTTTCATTTAAAAAAAAAAAGTAATCTCGTCGTAAGTAATCGTAAGAAAAATTTGCACCTTTGACAAGTGATAACAGTCTAAAACTGTTCTAATAAAATGTAAGTGGATATTGATGTTAGAGGACAAAAGGGGATGGACTATATTTGTTTCTTACAAACACACAGCTTTTCACTTCACTAGATGTTAATCGATGAACTGGAGTCATGTGGATTACTGTAATATTTTTATTCTCTGTTTGACCTCTCATTATTATGATAGCCATTCAATGCAGAGTATTAATTTCTCCAAAGAAACAAACCCATCTACATCTTGGATGGAAGCGTGATCAATTTTCAACAAATTTTCAATTTTGGGTGAACTATTGCTTCAATACTTCTGTTCAAGAATCAATTAATAATGATAGCAGATTTGAAATTGTGAGCATGGACATACTATTACTTTGCTGTATCTTTAATTCAATCCATAAGACGCTCCCACTAGCTGAGCAAACTGTCATAATGATTTGATCCTCTGCCAGTGTCATCATCTCAGATAAGTTTGCAGCCTACTAATGGAACACGGTTTGCTTTCATTACCTCCCATGCATATCTCAAACACATCTCCAGTTGCTGGGCAGATGGCAATAGTGATAAGATTTGCGGTGCTTAAGACTGAATAATGTTGAGATTAATTGGAAATGTAACTCATGATGAGCCATGTAACAGTGAGGTGAGAGAAGGTAAGGAGTGAGAGCGATGGAAGCGTGGGGGTAAAGAGGATGAATAATGAAAGATGATGCTGTTCATTGAAGAGAGACAATGAGAACATGCACATGCTATTATAGTCATTATAAGACAAATGCTTAAACAAATGTCTAGCACTGCTTACATTAAACATTTAATTTTGAAATGCATACAACTTATCCCTTAAAATTCATGAAGGAAAACTCTAAAAATAGTCTGTAAGTAATAGAGTGGAAGAACAGAAAATTATTTTCAGGAATTATCGAGCTAACCCAAACCACAGACTAATTATCCCTGCTGCACCAGAAAGGAAGTCATGCCATAGATTTCAAGAAAGATATGTTTTCTTCTTCTGATCATACTATTAAGCTTGATTAGGATGGTAGCATACATGTTCTCATGTAACTCCATCATGCTCCCATGACGCTATTACATTACAACTGAGGGCTATATGTATGAATGTATGTAATGTATAAAGACAAATATGTAATCTTGTATGTAATATATCTAGACTTTAGAAAAATATTTTTACTGTATTCATGGTTTAATAAGTATAATGTTTGCCAAAGTGTTAGATCTTGCCAAAGGTATTATTACCTTGTTATGTGTGTGTGTGTGCTTTAGTTTTTGTCAGATTTGTGGGAAATACAATTCCCTACAAAGAAATTAAAACCTGAATACATTTACAACCTTCTCACATAAAGGGAATAATGTTTTAATTAAAATCTTTAAAAAAAGGTAAAAATGGGTTACATTTAAACGTAGGTGTAGGGTTAGTGTATAGCCAATAAATAGACAATAATTATCTCAGCATTATACATTTTGTTCCCACAAGAATTGTAAAACCTGACACTAACCTTCCCCACGAGGAAAATGACTAAGTAACATTTTAATTAAAATCTAAAATTACAAAATAATTCTCTGTAGGTTAGATTCAAGGGTATAGGTGTTGGGTTATAGCATAAAGAAAAAAATACTAATAAGCTCAGTATAATAACAATGAAAAGGTCTTATAATAATGGGTGCATGGTTATCTGTATGACTTGTGAGTGATTCTATGCTGAGTTCACCTGTCCCGCCTTGTTCTAATCCCCAGGTACACCTGGGCCCGTGGGCCACATGGGCTTTTAGTAGATTGCACGGGCAAGACTATTACTCTGATTGTTGCCCTAGAAACTCAGCTCTCCTGCGGGGGTGTGGAGGAAAGCTAATGAAATTAAAGGTGCCACAACAATTGGGAAAAATGAGAATTTTCTGTTCACATGCTCCTTTGAACCCGTTCCATCAGCTGCATGCTGAAATGTAGGAGTGGGCCTTAAGCTAGCAAAGTAAAAAAGCATGGCAGAGAGGTCAGACAGAGGTTTTCAAAAGTCTGTACCTTCTGACTTTTC
Organism: Enteromius radiatus; assembly: GCA_032357445.1. Lineage (NCBI taxonomy): Eukaryota > Metazoa > Chordata > Actinopteri > Cypriniformes > Cyprinidae > Enteromius > Enteromius radiatus. The sequence continues at coordinate 8,995,482 of JAUCMS010000022.1, read as the reverse complement.
AATTTTCAGGATCCCTTGCTTGTTATATGTGGAACCGTGGACTGCTAGCATCATTAATGAGGGAAACAGATTAAAGTTCTTGCTCAAAAAGGAATTCTTTTTTCAGTGATAAAAGACTCAAGAAACTTCTCACTGAAACAGCTAATGTATTTGGTAAAAGTTAATTTAACTTTCAGTAATACACAATACACTAGCAGGACAAAATTTTGAATTAATAATTGTATTTAATTTTTTGAAAGAAGATTCTTATGCTCATCAAGGCTGTATTTTTTTTCCAAAATACATGCAGTAATAAAACAAAAATGTTTTTAAATATTTTCATTTAAAACAAATTTCTACTTGCATATATTGGGGGGGAAAAATATTATTGCTGTTATGGCAAAGCTGTATTTTCAGGAGCCTTTATTCCTTCAGTGTAACATGATCCTTCAGAAATCATACTAAGCTAATTTGGCTTTTGTTTATGGCTTTTTGAGGATGTTTTGATGAATAGAAAGTTCAGTGAATATAGCATTTATTTGAAATAGACATGTTTAGTGATTATAAAGCTCTTTATTGTCACTTTCGATCAATTTAATGCATCCTTGCTGGTTGTAGGTAGTATTTATTTATATTTAAATCTTACTTACCTCAAACTTTTTAATGTTATTGTAATAATAAGAAATGTTACTTGAACAGCAAATTCAGTTTTGCCATCACATTTTAAAATTTTACAAATAAAATTAAAATGTTTAAAAAAAAAATTAGAATGAAAAATGAAAATGAAAACACTTCTTTCAAATTGTAATAATATTTCATAATATTATGTTTTTACTGCATTTTTGATCAAATAAATGTAGTCTGGGTAGAACAAGAGACTAATTACAAAAACACATAAACTATTTTTTTAAAACTGTACATCATTTACAAGCAAAGAAAACACAACTCAATTTAATTTAATATAGCATTAAAACGAAGAGACAAGATATATTTATTCAGATCTCACATATAGCTTCCAAAACCCTAGCACATCTCATATTCCTGTCAACGAATGGTGCGGGTAAACAGAATTTAATCGGAAATGCATGTTTTTGTTTGTAATTACATGCTGACAGAGAGAAGCACAATGCCTTTCAGAGCTGTCAGTTGTACTGAAGACCTACAGTATTTCTCACAAAATGCAGGTTTGCCACTAAATAGCAGGTTATTTTTTATGCGAGGAGATTCATCCTAAATTGTTTCGAAGGTAAACAGATCCATTCAGTACCAGAATGAGTCAGCGCTCTGTGAAACAGCTGGGTCTGGTTGATGCTTACACTATATGGCATTTAGAGCACATAAAAGCAGTGCAGACCTGAGTAATCCAGTCCTCACATCTCACTGTCACCTGCGTAAATACCTGAGCACGAAATATGAGATTTGAGAGGAAGGCAGACTGCTGAGAAGACCTCTGCATCTGGCAGCTCAGTTAAATGTGAAGAGGACTCACTTACAATATTTATTTCTTCCAAAAAAGCAAATATTCAAGACATGAACAGATACAGTTTGAATTATACATTTGATTTTGATTTTTAAAAGTAGTGTTATTGGCTTTCTGTTGTGACTCCGATTGCCATAGAAACATATTACTTCAATTAAATATTCTTGTTTCTTTAAGCATCCACACAATTGATCACCATGGAAACATATGTTCCATTAAACTCCTTCTTGATTGAAGTATCCACACAATTACTCCACATTTGCAGCATACATGCAACAAAACTGATTTGGAGTAAGTAGTAGTACAAGATTAGGCTCTATTGAGGCTGCATCTTTCCCCAGCGTACCAAGTTCACATCTGTGCATCGTCTCCTCTCTTTCTCTTCTCATTTATTTAGTTTGTCCTCCTCACACATTTAGCTCAAGCATAATGCGCTGAGAATGAGCCAAGCAAATGAGTCTCATCAGGGAGATGTAAGTTGATTTATCCAAATCAAGAATAAATTTGCACCGTTTTTATATGTGTACACGCATGTGTGTGTGTGTGTGTGTCTCCTATTGATGAAGGCTAAATGGTTAATTAAACAGCATTTGCCTTCATAAAAGGCATTTGGGAACATGGGTTATAAACACTGAAAGTTCAAATGTCAACAGGAGTTATATATTAGTCAGTGATGTGGTGTAAATAGCACAGTGCATTGAGAGAATGGTATTATTTGGTCTAGTTCACACTTGGATGGTATGAGGAAATAACATGTTCAATATGCGGTTTAATTTTTTATTACTGATATATTATTCATAATTTGTGAATTCATATGAGTGAATTGAATTCATAATTTTTGTATATTATATATGGTTTGATTTTGCTTCTTATACCATATTGTATAATATTGTTTGTATTGTATGTTATAGGCCTAGTGTAGTTTGTTCAGCTATTTTCTATGCTATTTTATTCACCAAAAATATAGTTTAGTATTCTAAAGGCATGTTCACACCAAGCATGATAACTATAAAGATTATCATAACTATATTTGCATCTACACCAAATCGGCTGTTTATTATAAGTTCAAGCGCGTCTGCCGCTTTAAATTCTCAAGCGCATGATAGCAGGTTTGATTCTGTTTATATTGATCATCAGCTGGAAAAAATCATTCTGAAAATGATTCCAACAGTATCGTTTCTCTGTGCCTTTATCGTTATAATTGTGATACTGTATATAAACGCTGCTTTTCTCTAACACTGAGAATGATTTTTAGAACTATATCTTCTACTGTATACGTCGTGCTTGGTGTGAATGGGGCCTAACTGTAGGCTGCCAAACATGTAGCTAGGTTTTGAATTAAAATAGAACAAACATATATTCTAATTTTATGCTAATCTATTCTATATTCACAAATAATATAGATCAGTGATTTAGCTGCAGGTTTCCAAGCAATGCTGCTACTTGATGTATTATAGAATAAACAGTTAAACTTATTATTAACTATTGTATAATAGTTTTTTGTTTGTTTGTTTTTGTATATATATATATATATATATAAAATACCTCGTTTGCCTCATTGTTTCATACTGTATGTAGATTTTCCAGAATGTTCTCACACTCTATTCTATTCTATTCTATTCTATTCTATTCTCACAACTAATATAAGTATTTTAACTGCAGCTTGCCAATCAATTAATGTACTTGGCACATATAGAATGTGCTTTCACAGGTGCAGTAAACAGAATTAAAGAGTCTAAAATATCCACTTAATCAAACACCATCTAAGCAAATAAATTCATGAGCGTACATTTCAGAATTAAGTGAAACTATTCACTACAGGAGCAGTCAACAAACAGCCAGAGCAACCACAGGGGGAAAACATATATTGTATGCTTTTGAAAGTGTCAGGTGTTTACTGTGAATGTATCCTTGTATGTAAGTGTGTGTGTGTGTGTGCACTAGAATTAATGAGCATGGGACAAGGAAATGCCACCTACTGGCATTTTACACAAACAATCTCTGGTTTGGCGAGGAATCGGGGAAACGCCTGAGGGCAGAAACATGTCTTTTGCTGTTCTCTCTTATTCCCTCCATCATCCTTCACTCCATCTCTCCTGGACCACCTCACTAATGATCGCTCAGAGTCTGGGACCCAGCTATGCATCATTTACTAGGAGCTCTGGAGACAGAGAGGGAAAGAGGGAGAGGGGAAGAGATAGGAAGAATTAAAGAAAGGGCGAGAGACTAAAGAGAGAGGAAGACCTAAAGGGATTGGAGATAATGTAATTTGGAAAAAGGGAGCATGACGTGTAGAAAAAGGGAAGGAAAAACAAGAGGAAGGAAATGAATTGAAGTAACAGAGATGGAGAGAAAGACTGAGGATGGAAACACAGTGTGCTTGTGTTAATTTCATTGGCAGAGAGATCAGAAACAGCTGATGAAATCTGTAAATTTCTTTGACCTTCCAAAGTCATGGCTCCATTACTAAAGAAACAATAAAACCTAAGGTTATTAACTTTGCTTCAAATTAAAATGACCAAAAACAAAGACTAAAGATCATCAACAGGAGGGTTCATGGAAATAATTGTTCAAATGAATTAATCAGTGACTCACACAAAGACAGCTGTCCGTTTCATTCCTGAATGAAAAAGTGTTTTTCAAGTAAATGAATCAATAACTCATTTATAAAAACAACTGCCCGTTTCCTTCCTAAATAAATCCATGTTTTTGAACTAATCAAACAAGATAACGAATGACTCATACAAACAACTGCCTGCTTTGTTCCTAAATGAATCAGAGTTTTTGAATGAATCACTTTAGAGAATGACTCAGTCGTCTGTGTTGTTCATAAATAAATTGGTATACTTGTTGCATGCCAACAATGAAAAATGTAGAAAAACTCATTGAAAACCCCAGAAAATGCAGAAACACAGACAAACAAAAATCAAACTCATGGACTAAAATTAAATATAAAACGCTCAACTAGAAATGCTTCTCACCTTCTCAGTGTTGCAGAACAGCGAAGGAAACATTAGTTTCTATGTTTGGCAGTGTAAATAATATCTGGAGACAAAGGTTTACACCAAGATTAAACCCGCAGCTAAACACATCCATCCAATAAAGCATTTAAAGGGTTGTCGATCTCATAAATGTCTTGGTTTTATGAACAGCTGGATGTATCGACTGTTTTGAAGTATCACCGTAAAATGAAAGTATACTGTATCTAATGACCGTCAAGGATAACAGAAAGCATCTGCCTGCCACGTGAGCCGAGCACCTCAATGCCAGTGGACGAGAGAGAGAAGGAGCGCTGTGCACAGAGTATAAATGGAGAAGGTGAGAAAGCGCTGGAGGCTATAGGAAAGAAAAGGCCCATTCTATTAATCATGGCTTTGATGGAGGGCGCCATGAAGTGACAATAAGTTCTGGTGCTCCTGCAGCAAACCACGGGTCTCAGCTGCTGCTGGCCTTCACTGCAGCTACCTAGAAAGACCCCCATGGGCCCACTGCTCAACCCCACTCTATAAAAGAGACAAGTGGAGACTAGCTTTAGGTGGCAAGGGATAAAGTAGAACAGAGTTATGGAACAGCAGTTCTTTGGAAAAGCTATAAAAAAAGAAGCCAAAAAGCCACAATGTGTGCCTTTTATTTGAAGTCAGACAGAGAGATGATAAGAAAATGCTTGTATATTATATATCACAATGGATTTTAGAAATCTAATAACCACCTAAAGCCACCACTTGTCACCTTTGGTTGTAAGCAGACTGTCTGATAAATGAGTCTTATGACCTCAAGAATAATAGCGTGCAAATGTTCTTCTCTGGACTACAGCTGCTCGCTGTCTTGGGCACCTTATTAGAGGCCTATATAAAGGTCCAGGTGTGTGTATGCTCTGTTTGCCTGCACAGGCTCCTGAATCACACCAATCTCACCTCCTCCTCAGGGGCGAGAGATGGAGAGAGGGGGAAGAGAACGAAATGGAAGAATGAGAACATAAAAGACTTCTTTAATGCCATGTTACTTTATGTGCTCGTTTGTGAAGTGTGAGATGTTACATTACTGCGGCACTCAAGCAATAAGGCATGAAGTGTCTGAAGAATATTAGGAATTTTCTCTTTTTCTGGTCATTTAACCTATTTTCAATATACCATTTACTTTCTTTTTAATGTTTTTAAACAGATTACTTGGATTTATAGGAGTTTTATGCTGCTTTCTGCTGACCATGTAAAGATTTTGTTGTTGATATACAGATTCAAAACCGTTTGTTCTATTTCAATGTTTGGTGTTGTTTCAACTAAACATTACTCCAAAAAATAATGCAAATTAGAAAAAGTCACAAATTTAGTTGGTTGCATGACCCATATTAATAATGAGAAATTATTAAAACATGTTATTGACATAGCATATACCATATACAGTATGAGACATTAATGCGGTGCCGCTCAAATCCTTTTAATTAATCAATCAAAAGATTATTTGATAGAACAGCTTTTATTTCTATTTTAAAAATTGCATTTATTTAGAATGAAATTATTTTACATTAAAAAAACTTTACTGTAACTTTTATTTACAACATCCTTGCTTTATAAAAAGTACACATTTTTTCAAAAAAGGGAAAAAAAAACCTTTAAAAACAACTTACTTCAAACTTTGAATGGTAGTGTATATTAGTATTGATTTAAAAATAGAGATAATGTTTCATCTGTTCGCTTTTGATTACACACATCAGGCTAGTCACTTGTGCAGGGCTCTAAATTTACAGTATATATATTTTTATCAGACATTTAGGCAGTTCTCGCTAGCTAAATATCCTCCCCAAGAGGCACATCAACAACAGCATGTAAGCCCAAGTTGCAGGTTCGATTCCACCTCCTGCTGATCCTGTGATCCAATCCGCCAACCACCCCATGTTACTCCTATCTCAAAACCGCATGAATCACGGACCAGTCTAATCCATCTTACATTCTTCTGTTTGAACAAACAGTGATAACAGAAGCAGAGATGCATTAAGTTATGTTCGAACTAGCAGGAAAATGTAATAAAGTTTCAGCACAGGTCAATTTAAAAGACTCGATCAATATTTTCCCGTGTATGCTCTTACTCGCTCTTATTACAGACGCTGTTGTGTGGTATTAACTGACATTTGGTGCTTGCGATTGGAGGCAAAACGAAGAGGAGATGAGCATGGGACACTTCCAAATGTGTCTTTGAAATGGCATTAGTCCCATAAAGCAGCCGCGATGTAGCGCATGGATGGGGGGAAATGAAAGATTGAGAGGAGAATAAGGGTAACAGACAAAGATAGGGAGAGAGGGAGCGAGAGAGAGATGATAGAATAAAAGGTTTTTAGCCTGCGGTGTTGTAGCTTTTCTTGGTGAGGTGTGAGGAGAGCACATATTTCCCTGAGTCTAAACGGGAGCAGGGCAGCTCAAAGAGGTGCTAATTTAAACGCAGAGAGACACCTGGACACCTGATTCCAGCTATCCACGGTCCTCACACAATGAGCACACAAGCCCAGCTAAATATAACTCTGCCACATGCTTGTTCTTGTTCACACACACACATGTCATACCCTTACCGCTAGCATATGTGTGTCTACCTCAGTCACATAAGGTGCATGTGTCACACCAGGAATGCGAAAAATAGATTTATTCAAATGAAAAATATTTAAGATGGAATTGCACAATCATTTGGAGAGGGATGTTTATGTCCTAATTCCTGTTTCCCTAAAATTTGAAAACTTTTTTTGTTTTGTTTGAAGATATCATTGAAAAGCTGCAAATTGTCTAATTCAGATATGTTATATATGTAGCTCAAACAGAAATGGATGGTGCTTAGTAAGGTCATGGCGTTGGTTATCAAAGAATGCACAAACTGATACTTTGAACTTTGTGTGTGCTATGCATTTTTTATGCTTATTAGTGTCTTGATAACTTTATTGCAATCAGTTGTGAGTCAAGTAGAGTCATCATTATTTGGTAAAGAAAACTAATTTGTCATTTGTTCAGCATTTATTTTAAATATATTTATTTCTAATTTCACTTACCATTTTCTAAAAAAAAAAGCACTTTTTAAAAAAAGTGATAGTCTACTGTTTAAATCTTTTCTTAGAAGATTGCTACTTAGCAGGCAGTACACTTATTTTTATCATGCACATCGAAAACTGTGCTGTATTTTGGAATAAAACTGAATGTCTTCAAAGCTCAAGCCTGAAGCATAATTTAATCGTAAAGACTGTGTCTTTCTCAGAGATCAAAAAATCAACAATTTAGAAGAAACTGGCTGTGTGCTTTTAACTCAGGAACGGGCTCTACGCTACGTGAACCCTTAGCACAGAAATCAGAGTCCGAGTTCAGTCAGGCCCCTGCAGAGGGCTCTTTTCAGACAGCAGGGGTCCGGGGAACATAGAAGACAAAGAACTGCTCTCAAACCCAACACAGAAGGAGAGAACGGCTGCTCGCTCTCGGGAGAGGAGAAATGCTTTTCTTTATTCTTCTCTCCTTCTTATGTCTCTGTTTTAAGTCCGTTCTCCAGGGCAGCCATTGCACCGGGGAGCTCTTTAAGCCGTGGATGTGCATCGTACACAAATGTAACAGAACACGAGCTCTTTAAAGCTGCTGCGAGTCGATGGTGCTACATTCACTTTTTCAGATGGATTTTCAGATGTTGTTTATACTGTAAAAGCTGAATTACAGCATCTCTCATGTACTTCACAGCTATTTTTTGTATTCATTAGGCTGAAAATCCCAAACGACTATCAACAAAACACATACAGAAAAAAAGAAAAAGAAAATGAAAAACATTGTTCAGACAATAAGGGGGACAGGCGGACAGACAGAGACAAACTGTTGTTGGAGTCAGCCATCAGAATCAGATTGTGAGGTTGGCCGAGCAAGAATACACTGGACAAGATAAATGATTCAGATACAAATTACCAGGCGCTCAGTGAGATATTCTGGCGCCATGCAATCCATTCAGCATCATACCAAACGTCCAATAAACAGATGTTCAAAATCAATAAGAAAGGAGTGAAGAAAAAAAAATCAAGTAAGAGAAGAACACCTGAATCGATTAAATCCTTTCTTAGGATGAAACTGCACCGTATGCAGAGTGTGTGGTGGACTTCCGAAAAAAATATGTAATTGCTGCAGCATTCAATATTGTTAGGAATTAAAAACATAACTCATCTTTGCACCAGTGGACAATCAGTGCTGTAAAATAACATAACTTCCTCTTTCGTTGCATGGGTGGATGCTATTATAGTTTTCCTTCTTGGTGTGAAGAGCACTGCTTATTTTTACTGGCACACATGAGCATCCTAAAATTTTACTATTCAGTTCTTAACAGCAGAGATATGCGAGAAATGCTAATTTTATCATTCCCTTCATTCTCTACACTGCAGCAAACATTACTTTATGTGTGCGTTTCAGCCTCTGGTCCAGTTCAGGAAAGGGTAGAATGCAGACCTCCAAAGGCATCAGTGCATCCTGTGGCCACAGATGTCTTGCTCATTATTGACTTGCGAATGTAGGCTTCTTCCTTAATCATGATGTGAGAGAGCAGAAAGACATCCTACCACTCAGACGTTCTTTTATCAATAAAACAGGGGAAAGGAAAAGTGTGGGAGTAAAACACAGAGAAGAGGAAGCAGATAGAGACCCCAAAGCGCACAGCAAGCCGTCAGTGCCAGAATCAACAGATATCCTCAGCTGCTCGAGAGTAATTTGGAATAACACTTTTGATTTGCTCTGGCATCGTTATTGCCTTCTTGCAGACTGAGTACCATTAGAGGGTCCTTCCAGGGATCATTTACAGAAACGACTACACCAATGAAAGGTTGTTCATCAGAATAATTGGCATCAATATACTGAAAAGTGATAATTGTTTCCTGTGTGTTGTGGCAATAATTGAATTCAATTAAATTAACTAAATTAAAATGACATTCAGGCATATTCGGGAAATACGTTTTTTGATTAATATTAGATCTAACATGCTAAAGGCTTGAACAGTGCGTTAAGCAATTTCACGTTTCTGCATGTAAACAAGATTTGGAATCTGTCTTTCAGGGACAAATGTTTAAAAGCTTGTTGTTATTTCATTATTTCCATAACGCTGTAATCTGGCCTATTAATCATTGGTGTGTGCTTTCGGATTAGCGTAATCTCACACTTGAGCAAATACCATTATGCAAACTGGATAAAGAGAGTTAATCTGGACTCAGTCTTCACTAACATGACGAATAATCCAAACTGATGAATTAATTTCACTCTAATCAACATAATGGGAAATTCTTTTTTTTTGTTTTTCTTTGTTCTGTTAAATGTCAAATGAGGTCAGAGCAAATGCAAATTAGATCATGTGTGTAACACTTTAGTATAGGGACCAATTCTCTCTATTAACTATTTGCTTGTTAGTCTATACTGTAATTAACATAGTGGCTGTTTATTACTGTAACAACTGTACTAACAACTACCTTATGCAGCAGAGGCCAGCGAGTAAGTGCTGTGCAGGTTAAACCTCACTCCCCTGATCTTGAGGCGCTCTAGCGACTGACGCT
>JAUCMS010000022.1:8960724-8985384 GCA_032357445.1 Enteromius radiatus | reverse complement strand
CAGATCAGATCTCTGTGTGGAGCACTGGCTGTTGTCAGACAATAATCTCACTGCATTATTACAATTAATGATAAAAAAAATGTTTGGAAATGTAAACTGATATTTCCAACTGACACTGGCCTGAGACTTTTGCACAGTACTGTATGTTATAGAAGAGGCCAGGGCTTGTTGATATAGTATGTAGTAATGTATATATTTATACAGCATTACATACATACTATGCTTTCTGTATAAAAAGGCAAATAATTGGCTATATGAAATAGTGCTGGAATGGAATGGGTTATGTTGGGGTGTTATTTATTTATTTAGTCGATAAAAGTTAAAATATTCATTACTTTTTTTTTTTTGTCAAGAGCACACCAACTTTGAGGAACATACCATGAGAAATATAAAAGTGTAGAGTGTATATAAGAGTGAAAAATAAAATAAAATCAATCCTATATTGGTATTCTAGTCTTTCCAATCTTTATGATGAGTGTGTCCCTTTTATATATGAATAGGTCAGAATTTTTAATATATAATTGAAACCCTGAAAATGTCTTTGTGTATATTTGTGCTTGGGGGCTGTCAGATGTTAGACACTCAGTTAAAGGCGTCAGACATATGGCTGAAATTAGATTACACAATCACAAATGTCCCAATCAAGACCTCATGCATAATTTATAGCTGCACCTCACGGCATGATAATTACTTAATTAATATCCTGCCAACCTGAGGCTCCACTGAGACTGGACCGCCTGTAATCCCATGCCATGCCAAAGCAAGCAGCGTGCCCTTGGGATGGGTGAACCTCCACCGTGGGAGCTCCTGATGAGCATTCAGCATCGCGGACTCCCGCCATGTCACTGACAGTCACCATAGAGCTAAATCCGTCTCGCCTGGACCTTCTTTTTTCTTTGCTTTCTTCCCCATAATCTGGCCGATCCAATAATGTTCTCAGCTGGGCCTCGAACAGAGAGATTTCTCCCCTGTGCCGTTCCCCGAGCCACATTCCCAGGAGCCGCGGGGTGACGGTGGATTTGTGCTGCTGTTCTCCCTGAAGATGGATTAAACATGATTGATTTGAGAGGACGGGTGGTTTTCAATAAAGGTCTCAATCACACAAGAATGCATTTTTATATCCAAGAAAAAGCGATTTCTTATGGCCCGTATTAATCTGTGTCAGGTTAAACGCTACAGCAATCCCAAAACTAAAAGCTTAAGCTGAATTTGATGAAAACATTCTTGTTCTGTAGATTTGGCCAAGCTGATTATTGTCAAATAATTGAAATACTTAACCCATTGCTTTTCATACTCACACAGCAGATCTGTCAGTCCCCCAAACTTACCTTGTTAGTAGTTCATTTATTTCCACACTGACAAGCTTGAATGAATTTCTTTGAATTCCAAGATGAGCTCATTAGTAATCATAGACATCACGGGTGATTCTGGTGCCCATACAATTTTAAATGCTTGCTCATTTGTAATCACAGATATATCTACATGAAGTGTGATTCTGGCACCCATACAATTTTTATCTATGCAAAGACACTGAAACCTATAGGCCCTACTACTGCATTAATGTATATATTTATAGCATCTAATGGTACAATACAAATTCTTTTAGTTTCCTTTTAGTGTTTGTGTGTATATATATTATATTTTCTTATCTATAATGTAAATGTAATAAAAAGCATTGCAATTTAGATGCTATCAGTACATCCATATTGTAAGTTTCAGCATTTATCCACACACACATAGGAAAATCTTACTACTACTGTAAATGAGTACGTCCTGTGATTTACACTCAATGTTGTGTGAATTCATAAACGTTAGAAAAAATTTGCTTAAGGCAAAACCAAGGAATATTTATAGCTCATGTAAACAGCAAGGTCTCTATAAAATAGTTACTTAACCTTTCCCTTTTCTTTTCTCTGGCCAATGAGCAATGGGCAGACAAATATGAAGCAGTAATTAACATCATTCTTTAATTATAATTAATACACATAAGGCCTCAAGGAATTCATTAGAACCTAGTAAGGATGTTTTAAGCACAGAGGTGACAAAATTGTAATAAACCAGGCAAGAAAGTGTTAATGTAAGTAAAAGTGTGTGTGGCTCCCAGTGTCCAGGCATCCAGAGACATGGCAGAAAAACATCCAACCGCCATCTAATCAATCAATTCCCACTCTGTGGGCCAAATCCATGTTACTAATTACCCAATCAGAGTGGGCAAACTCCCTCAGACTGTCGCACCAAACCCCACGGGGGTCTCTGGAGACCTGCTCCGTCTCTTCCCCTCATTAACTTCTCCTGTCCGCTCCCCTTGTCCAGACACTCCCGAGAGCAGGCAGGAGTTGTGGGTAATTCAGTGGGCAGTCTCTGAGGTGACCATGCGCCTCGGGGCTGGAACGATAGAGGACACATTGCTCCCTCTCTGTCTCTTCTCACTTTCTCTGTCTCTCTTAAAGTCCCTCCATCTCCTCTCGCTCTCATTCGCTCATGAGAATCTCACTGTCCCGTCCACGTCTCTGTTTAACCTAACACACTCTTTTATCCTGCCTGTCCTGTTCCTTCTTTATCAGAGATTGCACAATTACGCTTCGTCTGGAGGGAGAGAGAGTGAATGCATCCTTTTTTCCCCCCGCTATGCTGGTTACTAACGGCTCTGTATTCTCACAATTTGTCTCCACCTCAGGCTTTTTCACTTCTGTGCCGCTCAAATTAAAATCACTGCACTGTAGGAGAAGGTCTGTTGAGCAGCAATGTTATTATGCTAATTAAACAACAGATAAATAGGAATGTCTGGCTGTAACTCAGCAGCCCACTGTACTGCAAACGGATGTTACAAAATGTACAGGGCACAGAATGTTTTTCCTCCCGTCGACTTAGTCTGGAAATTCAGCATAGTTAAAGAGAAAAATCTGTCATTATTTGTTCACCCTTATCACCAAAACACGCAATTAGAATAAATGGGAATGGAAACTTTTAAAATGGTGTATAATGTGTAAAGAAACAGATTTAAGTTTCACTGAAAATACCCTATTTTTGTGTGTTCATGAGAAAAGAAGAGATATATTTATGATTCATTCACAAACTCAAACTAATCCACTTCTGTATGGGTCGACATTTCTTAAGTTTAAATATAAAAATAAATTAAGCAGAAATACAAAACAAAGAAATCTAAGATTATAAACTTTTCTTTATTATTTTTGTGTGAGCTATACTTTTAAGAGACTGTCTCTGCATGTATATTCTTCATTTCTACATAAACACTGTCCTATTCACCAGAGATGATATCACTGCAGCAGTTTTCTCCACTGATGCTTCTCTATTAGGCCACATAACGGTGTGATTATGACCTGTGATAAATAGGGACGCTTAGCTGAAGCAGTAAAACACAGTATTAGTGTTTAATGGGCTACAAACTGCCATCTGGTTTTGTGAAAAGGCCACTTTCATTAGGCAGATCCTTCTTTTCTTTCTTTCGATATTTTCTCCTGTCTCTCATTCCCAATTTTCACTTGATTTCTCTTCAGCTCGCACTAGAAGGTAAGAATATATTTTTCTGACAAGTTGATGCAATGGTTGTACCATTTTTGGAGCTTGCGCACAGACATGTATTCAGAGGAGGAAGTTTCAAAAACAGTAACAACAGCCATGGTGTGAGCTATCACACCTACAGAAGTCTGCCAAAGCAAGCAGGAAATCTATGGAGAGGATTTAATCATGAATTAATGGTTTTCGATGACATCAGGGTTTTTTTTCCTTCACAGAACAAAGGGTGAAACTGTGTAGGGGAAATTATTAAAATACTGTACCACACACACACACTAGAACAGTTTTCATTTTTAAAATGTTTTAAAATGTAATTTTATTTGTCACAGCAAGAAATAGAATTTTCAGCATCCATTACTCCAGCCAGCATTCAGTCGGTAGCCTTTTATTTTAATGTATCCTTGTTACGCATATTACTATTATAGTAACAATTATGCATGCATAATTACATTCCAATAACCTTAACCCAAACCTTAATTTTAACCTTAACTATGCAGTTAATAAATATTACAAAGTAGTTAAATATATAATTATACTGTAACAAGGACATCTTAAAAAATAAAGTGTAACCAATATTTTTTATTCTGTTTAATATTTGTGTGGAAAATCATGATAACACACGAAATAGCTTGTAATATTATTGTAATTATATGGTATACTTTTTATATAATAATTTTAAAACCATCAACATTATATTTACATATAATGCTATATACATCAGCTAGTTTTACTGCATGACATTCACTGATTTCTATTTCTCGCTGTAACTTGAAAACTACATACGTGAATGCTCAAGGTGAATAAATTTCATACATATTTTATAAACTATACCCACACAAATCTAGCTCCACAATAACACACATGTTCGGACACCAATAGACAGGATAGGGCCTTATGACAGGTGGGGCACGCCTCAGCGGGCTCAATAGGTGACAAACACAGTGTGACATCTGAATAAAACCACCACACCCACTCGTGGCCCACCCGTCCCATTCTCCTTCACCTGTCACCCGCTGCCACTAATGCTTATCTGTCCAGTTACAATATCCCAGTGGAGATGATGGGTTGGGTCGACTCTACAGCAAGATCAAGGTGGACGAGCCACGCTTGTCTTGAACACATCATCAGCTACCACCCAAAACCTCTATTCCAGCACCCCCTTGGGGCATTGATAATGAATCCTCTCCCTTCTCTGCATTCGGTGGGTTTCCATCTGAAACGGTCTGGAGGGATTATCATATCTGAGCTAAGATTATGTTTGACTCTTGAGCCGTGTTTGAATAGAGCTGAACAGAGGTGGGAGGTAATGAGGAAAAAAAGACCCTCTCTGCTCACTAGCATCAGGGGAACGGTAAATGATTTGATGAAAAGCAAGCAGGCATCCACGGCTGCTCTTTATTTTAGGTCTGAGTGGTGGCAGAGGGGCATGAATGGATTCTAAATTACTTTTTGTGGGTGGATGAAGTATGAGTTCAGAGATTTACAGTCTCGTGAAGGAGAGACCCATAGCGTGAAGATTAACTGGGACGCACATCATGCAACTAAACAGACACCTTGGGTATACCGTGTATATGCTCAGTTTTGAAAAGACTGACCAGACTGAAACATGAATAAAAAACAGGCAATGTACAGAATGCAAGTATGAGATGCATATGCTGTAAAATAACAATAAAATACTTAAAGAAGTGGTGACTTGTAGTAAACCAATAAAGTTTTTTAAAAATCTGTTTAACCTTCATTTTCACTAACAAAAATATTCAGATTATGAATGTGTTATGAGGAATTTGGCAGGAGTATTTGTCGCCTAGAAGCAACATTGTACAGCAGTGAAATTAATATGACTGCAGTGTGAAAAATTACCCCCCCCCCCCTTGTTTTCCTTACATTTTTGTTGACTTTAGTTTTGTTTTGTGTTCTATGTGTGCCATTTCATCTTCTTATCCTTCTTCCCTTCAAAGCTTATTACGTGTTGAATTTGGTTTATATTTTCAGTACAAGCTTATTTACCCAAAAATATCATCATTTACCTGCTCTCATGTTGTCTCATATAACTCTTTTTTTTCTCTTTGGAATACAAAAGAAACTATTTTGAGTCCTAACAACACTAATAAGACATTTTTCAAAAACTTGTTTTGTGTTCCAATAAATGAAAGAAAATCACAGGTTTGAAATGAGGGCTGTTGTCCCTTTAAGACTTTATATTTCACATAGAAATATGATGGAAACGCATTTTCTTGATTGACAGGTTGATATACTTATTAATAACAGCCCTAAATAACAAACAGTTACAATGATGGCAGATTTTACACAGCACCAACCTATCATTTAACATTTAGATTATATAATAATAATAATAACCATAAAATAGAACATATTATATTTCTCAACCATTCTTATACCGCTGGGTCCCTTGTGTGCGTGAAATTTATGCACTGTATGTGAGACACATGTGAATGGATGTGAATGTGTGTCTCTCAGGCTGATGAATGAAGCATTTTCTCATGGCCCGACACTAAACATGTTGTCCAGCTGGCTAAACGCCTAGCTTCTGAGTGACCTCGTGGCTTGGTACAAACTGTTGACCCTCCCGGCCATGTTCTGCTTAAGGGATACAGTGTATCTGCTGCCAGCCCTGCCATGCCCTGGCAAAGACATGGACACCCAGCCGACCTCTTCTGCCCCCTTCTCTCTGTCAAGCCAGGAGCAGCTAACCCCAATGGATTTCTCATTTGTGGCTTGTGCACAATCAATGCACCTTCTCCTCCTTCCCAGACGGGGACCATGGATCAGCACTTTCCTGTGTGTGTGTGTGTGTGTGTTCGTTCACTTCCTTTGTTTTCACTAACCTTTCCCCATTGCCTGCCCTTGTGAAACCGCAGTGTCCACTGGCATGTCTTCATCATTCTCTCTCTTTCAGCCTTCCTTGCTTGGTGTGTAACTCTCTCCAGCCTCTCCGTTTCCCTACCCTCTTCTTGTTCTTTCCGTCTGCGGTATGGGAGACAGCTGGAGTAAACAGAGATGAACGAGGCGTACAGCTTCCTCCCTGATCCTCTGCATCTCTTTTGCCCACTGGTGTCTCCTCTTCTCTTTAATGTTTCCTTTGCTTGGATTGGCTCATTTCAGGGCCATGGCATGTCTGGATACGCTGCAGAGGGAGGTGCAAGCGATTTGGAGCCTGTGGGAGAAACTGGGTCTAAAGCCAAATCCATCTATGACAAAAGGATAAAGCCTCATCATTTTCAAAAGCTAACATGTACAGCAAACAGACTACCCTGCCTACAGTGAAGCTCATTTAATAACAGTGTGAATGAATCAGTGCAGGATACCTGTATGCTAATGTTGAAATCATGTTGAATATGTACTTTACTTTCAGTACAAGAACATAGAATGTGTTTTATATTTTTTTATTATATAGTTTTGTGTATACTTATATAAAACCTGAATAGAAAAATTATAATAAAAATATTATTTATTTATTTAAGATTTTAGTCAAAAATAATCAAAAAGTAATCTAACAGATTATAGTACTAGCTAAAATGTGTGCGTCATGTATCACTTATGATACAAAGAACAAAAGAGGCAACTACATCTGGTTGTATCTGATAGTAGATCAGTCAGACACTGTTGTCTCTCTATTGCAATTATAAGTGTGTGTGTGTGTGTGTGTGTGTGTGTGTATAAAGGAAGCCAAGAGAGAGAGTGCTTGAGGTGACAGCCATGTCCTCATGTTATGGGTTTCACCTCAGGCATCTGTAAGTCAAGTAAATATCTTTCAGCTCTTAAAGAGACAGCTGGATTATCAAGTAAAACTCTATTTAGTGGCATTATAGGTATACTTGCCCTTGTATAATTCCACACTCATTCTGAATATCTCGTTAAGCTTCCCTGAGGCGGGAGAATAACTGCCATGCAATTAACAGTCTTTTTTGACCAGTCTTAAAACCTTTTCCCCTTTTTTTTTTTTAATTCTACCTTCATGTTGCTCACTAAGAGTGAAAATAACAGTGATCCTCCTCTGTCTGCCTTGCCTATATTTCTGCAGGATTAGGTAGAAAAAGGTAGTGTCTCTAGATTACACAAGATATCTGAAGACAATTTCTGAATTGTAAACAAACTATTCCCCCTTCTTCGGTTGCAGCACACTTAAGTGAAGAAGGCAGTTGGAATATGTGCATGATGAAGGCATCTAGATCCAGTGGGAGTCCATGCACACACACACACACACACACACACACACCTGCACATACATGCACAGCTCACGCAGATCTGACAGCTCCCTGCAGCCCTGCAGGTAACGGTTTATGAGGCTGTAGCTTCTCATTATCAGAGCTCAGGAAAAGACCGTTGCCATAAAACATTTTCTTCCCTACTGCGTTAAATTGAGACCAATGTTTTGTGTCACTTCCTTTTGATGCCAACATCAAATCTCAAATGGTTTTTAAAACTTTCTAGATGCTGCTTACCAAGGAGCTCTATAATACCTGAAGAAAGGGACTGTGGCTGTTAGCATTGCCATTCATCTCAATAGCAGTTGCTTGACTGGTGAAGAACACCCTGGTGGAATGCGGTTTGAAGTCTGACAGTTTTGCTCTCGGGCCTTTAATAGCAACAGTAAAGTTTTCTTTTGTCTTTTTTAGACAATCACCGGAGCAATAATGCTACATTACTAATGGAACCACAAGAAAGTGCACAACCCCAAACTGCTTACTACTGACTATGCACTGAACTGGAAAAACTCAAGACCTTTTATGTTTGTGATAACGTTTATAAAGCTCACCAAGGCTGCATTTATATCATCAAAAATACAGTAAAACATTAATAGTGCAAAATAGTATTATCAGTTAAAATAATGTTTACTTGGATATAAATCACTCTAATATGCTGATGTGGTGCTCAAGTAACTTCTGGAGATATGTTCTTGATCAATTTAATTTGCCCTTGCTGAATAAAAATATTAAATTCCTCTTCTAAATATGCATTAAAGAATATAATATTGCTAACAGCATACCTTTTGGGTAGTCAATGGACAAAGCTAGATGGTGCAGTTACAGTATTGACCAGCAGGGGTAATCTTAACATTGGCCTGTATTCACAAAATATTTTTTCTTACCACTAAGAGCTTTCATAAACAGCAGTAAAGGTTTTTAGCAAAGAGTTTTCTCTTAAAACCTATTCACAAGGCTGCTGAGACAAACTTTTACTAAGGAATAGAGAGAAGTCTTAGTAAGGGCGGGGTTAACCTCATTGCTATGAATGATGTCAGCAACTACGCCCACAGATCTCTTGTCAGAGATTTATACGTAGAAGAACACAATATAATGTAGCTGTTTTCAAATAAAAAATACAATTTTATTGCCACATTCAAATTAAGATTCTAAAATGCAGGCTGTGTCACTAATTAAACAAGTATATGTTCAGCGATTGTCAGCCCCTTACATGTATGCTTATAATAATTATAAGTGAGTATGCATATAAACAGCCTTTTAATTAACAGAGTAGAATAATCATGGCTGATAAGACAAATATAAAAAACAAACAAACTGGACACAAGCACAGCTGTTACTTCTTCTCCAACTGATTAATGAAAACAAGGACGCAAATTATCAAAGGAAAATTTAGATTTGGGATAACCACTTAAACCAAAGGCGATACCTTTTTAAAAACTTATATGTTTACGTTTCGAGGCAGATTGCCAGCGACAGCTATTTTAAGAAGTCTTAGTGACTCCTCTTTACTATATTTCACAGATTTAGGAGCTAGTTTTAGTGCTAAAACACTTTGTGAAATACAGTACTCCTAGAGGAAAAATTCTTTCGAATTTATGACTGATATGCCCATTATTTTTATGATTTTCTCCTAGATCAGCGAGTTATAAGCTAGGCCTCCTTTTAGCCTTAAGATGTTTTGTGAATAAGAGCCCTGAATGTTAATGCTAACCTGAATGCTAATCAGCAAACATTCACCAGTGTCCACTTGAACAGATGCACACTCATAGTACTAAATCCCAAAATTTGGACTAATATCTTGTTTAATTCAATATAATGATTGTAATGATGTCTAAAAACATGGAAGTTTGAAAGATGCAGGTGGTGTATTACACACAGGCAGTGTCAGGGAATGGATGAGAAGCTGCGATGGCAGATGGGACACAGGTGTGGGGTTGATGCTGGGCCAGGGGTGGATGTGGGCATGAATATACTGTAGCTTGTAAACCTCAGGATGGGCATCCCATGGTGTAGTTGAAGAAGAGGAATGGAAAATAGAAAAAAAAGTTCTAAAAATTGGTAGAAAAGGCTACTTCTACTATTTTTGAGAATCAAAAGGTGCTAATGAGCATGAGGTGACAGGAAATCTGTGAAGGGTTAGGTAAATGCTACACCGGTAGGAGAGGATATAAAACATTTGACATTGTGCTGGAGACAGGCTAACTTCTGCTCAATGCCACAACTCACGAGTCTCAAAGGTGTATTTATGTAACTTCCACAAACCCAAGCCTCAAGAAGCATTTCCTCCCCTCCCGACCCATGGACAGTAATGACAGGAAATGATATGGTGTCAGAATAGCAGCACTTCTACAGGGAGAAGCAGAGCCATACTTACTCTCAGCCCTGCAATGAACCAGTTGAAAATTAAAATCCTCCCTTTCTCTTCTCTGTAATTACCCACCTATGGGGAGGATGGATGAAGGCAGGTAGATGGATTGAGACGGGGAGGGGAGCGAGGGAAAGCGAGGGAGTCGAGGAAAGAACGAGTGGAAATAAATGGAGGCTTGCATGAAGACAAGGCAGAGAGAATGTCTTTTTATTAAGCTTCCTCCCCCCAGATGTGTTCCTAATGTGCACTCAGCACAATCCTACCCTTCATTCTTCTCTCCTGCATCCAGTCTCATGCTGCTGGAGGGAGAGATCAAGGCATTACTGATGTGGAAACAGAACCAGATAGAGAAAGACATTACCTAGTGACTCAGTAATTCTGTTTCAATGAAATTTTGTACTATTTTCTTAACCCTCATGTTTTGATGGGGATCTGAGAGACCCCAAGTATCTTCAATGTCTAAACAAAACATTTGTAATATTAAAGCATAAGGCTATAATAAGGTCTTAATACACACTTCATGTATTTAAAAAAAAAAAACGTTTTTCGGATCTTAGGCACACCAGGTAAAAAAAAAACTGTGAAAATGCTACGGTAAAAACCTGGTAAATTCCTGTAAAATGTACAGGGAAAAACCCAGATTTTAACTTTTATTTCTTAATATCTGACTCTCCCCACATTTCTATGGCATGTTGGTTGTTTATTTTTAGAAATGCATAATTTCCACTGCTGTGAGCATTTCAGTACTTTTATAACCACTTATTTCATTCAGTATTACTCTGTATGTATGTGGTCTAAGAATTGGCAGCTGTCTAAGCAAAAATGTCACTGTAACTGTGATCGAGGAGACGGTTGTCTTGCTGCAAATCCTTTAAAAGAAAGGTTTGTGACCTATTTTATGAATTCATGTCACCCTGTTACAAGATGATTATATTAACTTCTTCACAAGTGTGATGAATATGAAACAGCCCAGAAAAGAACCATTTAGTCTTTATCTCTAGTGAATTGTGGGTTTGCTGTGGGAAGACATTAGAAGTGAGGCGGACTAGGCAGTTAAAAGCCTTGCTTCATTTTGCTTAACCTTAAATTTGTGCATTAACAAACACACTACAGTTTAAAAGGTCTGGGTCAGTGTGCTTTTTAATTTTTTATATGTAAATAAATTAAATTTATGTATCTTTTGAAATGTAATGTTTTTGAAAGTGTCATACAAAAATCTACAAAAATATTAAGCAGCACAGTTGTTTTCAGCATTAATAAAAAGAAATGTTTCATGAGCACTGAATCAGCATATTAAAATTATTTCTGAAGAATGTGTGACACTGAAGACTGGAGTAATGATGCTGAAAATTCAGCTTTGACATCAGAGCAATAAATTATGTTTTGTTACTTTAATGAAATGTATTAAAATGTAATGTAATAATTCTAATGATATCTAATTTATTAGAGGTAAATTCAATATCAGAGACATTTTCATATATGCAGATTTCACAACACCTTGTCATTTCTGAGAAAATCTATTTCAGATTGCTGATGAAACGTTCTCTAAACAGAAAACAATCACATTATGTCAGGGCAATAATTTGACAGAATTAAGCCCAGCTAGACAGTCCTCCTTCCAATGTGATCACCACATAAGACACCGCTCACACAGTTTAACCTCCTGCCTCTTTGCAGCTCTGCACACAGCCCTTCAAGCCCTTGATATTGCTGGCCATTTACAAAAACTTGCCTCACAAAACCAGAAAGGCCATAAAAAAATCTCTGAGCACAGAGAGGAGAGGAGGAATCATTACGCGCAATTTATAAACCATTAAGAGCCTTATAAAAGAAGAGAGGCAGCAATCTGATGGAGGGAGGTGTGTGATGGAGCTTTGAGACTGAGGGGGAGAAGCTTTTCATTTGGGAAATGTGCTCTGCTGCTGACGGTGGGTTTGGGTAATAGGGCTGGGGGGTCACCTCTAGCCCACTGATTCACACACCGACCATCTGAGAGAGAAAGAGAGTAGATTTAGATGAAGTGAGAACTGCAGCGGTTCTCTGCCTGCCGCAGAAGCTCGCAGGACACAATTGGACCACGTCTCATGTAACTGTAGATTAAAAGACATATAAGAAAAAATTATGAATGTATGATGTACTGTATGAAAAACTGATGAGAAATCATGTTCTAGAGTAAAGAACAATTATACTGGCAAAATGGTAAATGCTGGTGAAATACCATCACAGGAACAAATTACATTTTTAAAATATACAGTAGTATTATTTTAAATTGTAATAATATTTCAAAATTTTGTTTTTACTGTATTTTAGACCAAATAAATTCAGCCTTGGTGAGCATAAGCTTGCCTTTCAAAGACACTTCAAAACGTTTGAAAGGTAATGTGTGTGTGTGTGTGTGTATGCAGCAATGTGCAAAAGCCGTGTGCAAATAAACAACATTATCAGTGAAATTCATTCCTAAATTCCTCAGCGTTCATGGAAAACTACAGTGAGATGCGATAAAGAATGATCTCTGAGATTGTTTGGAAGGGGCAGCACTGCTATTCACTTATTTCACTTGCACTTTCATAAGAGGGAATCAGTATAGAGAAGATTATATGCATAAGGCAGCATGTATGAAATGGAGCTGTTGGAAGGTCAGTGGGGTCAATAACTGCGGCCCAGCATGCGTCTGAGTGGAGCCTGAGGGCAAGTCTCATCGTATCATAACACTACCACAGTCAATACACTCCAAAGTGAGACCTCATCCTGCAAGCAAGAAACGGGAACAGAAATCAATAATTTCAAAAAGATTATACAATAAAACTATTAAATATATTATTGACCCAATCCAATATCTGTTGCACTGAATGTCTATTTGGAGATGTTTCACCATCTGAAAAGTGAATGGAGAAGATGAGACTATACAAGAAGAACATTTAATGGATATGTTGTACTACGAGGCGTTAGGATAAAATGTTTGGTCCATGACATCAAAATTGCAGCCATTTACACTATTTTCCTCAAGGTCTTACAGTCAAGGTTATTTTTGGAAGTTTCTAGGGGAAAAAAACAGGGAATATTTCTACCTTAAACCAATTCATCTTATTTCTGGTGGCTGTCACCAGTGCAAGCTGGGAAGGAAGTTGCACAGCCTGGAGACCAGGACAATGGCACAAAGTGAGATGACGTCTCTACCATGTCAAGGAATTTGATTCCATGCGGTTCAAACCACATCACCTCATTACATAAATCAATGTCTGTCAATCAGCTATCAGCAGAGACATAATGCTTATGTAACGTGCCCAAAAAAGCCCGTATCTCACAGGTAATGGAGCGCTGAGAGAAAAACCAAAACAAAACATCTGATTGGGCTGGGAAGACGGGAAGAGCGCTACGATTGACAAAACAGATTTTAGGTACATATGAGATTATGAAGCTCCTAAGCAGAGGGAAAAAAATAGAGGAGAGAAGAGTAAAGTGTTATGTGGCGGGGTGTGAGAAGGGAATGTGAGATAGTGAAGGTGAGAGAGAAAGAATGCCAAGAACAGTGAGATGAATGATAGAAAAGAAGCACACGTGTCTGTTCAGAAGGAAAGCATGTGTGCGAACGCAGTTTTTGCAATGTGCAGGAAAAATGAAAGTCAAAGATGAGAGAATTTTTATCTGCTACTTTAAATGAACACGGTGCAAAAATAGTACAACTGGAATTTAATTGACATTTTTTAGATGTGGAAGTAATATTTTCTTTCAACAAATGGTCAGGGAAATGAGGTATTAAACCAACTTTTAGAAAAATCTGATCAACAAGTCATTTGTTTTCTGTTCATTTTTAAAAGCTTTGCCATTTTTGCAACCCTGTTACTAGTTTAAAAATCCTGATTTGTGCAAATATTAAATAAAAATCATCATATTATTGGGAAAATAATAAAATAAACTAATTTTTGAAGTGTGGGTGACAGGGTTGCAAAACATGCAGTAACATGTTTGAAGACTAATTGAACTACCGAATGTGGAAAATATCATTTGTAAGTAAAAATGATGGAAAATAAAGTTTTGAGGAACATCGGGCACAAAGAGAGAGAAAAATAGGAACACTAATGCAATAGCACATTAGTCTTCAGTGACCGACCATAATAATGCAAACGGCGGGAGGATGGCACGGCCAGAGTGAAAGTCAAGAGCAACAAAAATATGCTGGCAGTTATAAATGTGTGATCAATAAAAGACAAAAAGTGAAAGCGATCGAATAAGAAGGGAGAAAGCGCTAAAGCAAAAAAGCCCATGTGTGTCATGGAGAAGGGGAATGAAAAATGATAGCAGTTACTGACGTCTGGTGAAAGATCGGTTATTACACAAGCTGAGAGACAAACAGCTTCTTTTACGGCGAAATAAAGACACTCATCCATTTAAATCATCAAGGGCTCTGGGGTTGGCCGCGCTCGTTTGCTGCACAGGTAAGGAGGATGCCGGGTGGTCTTTCGTGTCTTCCTCTACCGCCATTAATCATGTCAGGGGTACGTCCTCTCTTCTCTCGGGGCACGCTGGGTAATTTCGGTGACCAGAATGTGGCGCTGTCGATGGAGCTCTTTGTTATTTACTACACACTTAGTTCTTTTCCTCACCCTGACACGCACACAATTTATGAGGACAATTGCAAGAACCGCCGTGCTCCAACGGAGCCCTCCCTGATGGATAGAAAGGCAGAGATGTAAGGAATGGGAAAGAGAGAAACATGCGGGGCGGAGCGGGAAAAGACCGTCTCCAGCAAAACTTGATGAAAAGTTTATGTTTCTTTGCCTCACTGGATTTCAATCTTTCAAGAGCGCAGAACATGAGTTTATGATCAGGGTCACCGTGACAAGAGGGGATACATGGTGTTCTCCTTTCCACTGCGAGCGGAAAAGAAACATGAGAACTCTGAAGATTTTGACAGCTTGAATGACAACGTAATGAATGTGTGTGTGTATGCGCGGGTGTTGGGGGTTAGTGTATGCACCTCAGGATAAAAGAGGCCTGAGTAATGCTGTTTTGTGGAACGTCTGGTCTTAAACTCAGCTGAAGTGAAGCTTGCTCTCATCTATCTTGTAAAATGCCAGTAAGCCACCAAATGTCATCCGAATGTCACTTCCTCCGCTGTCTGTACTTTAGGCTTTTATTTGAGAGAGGGTCTTTTTGGTCTGACACTGTGGAGATGTGCCCAAAGTCAAGTCCCTCACTCAGAAAGGCACACATAATGACTTGCATACGAATAACTAATGCATAAAAAAATTAATGCAATGAAATAAATGTAATATCATTTAATTGACATATTTTAATGGACATTTTTAAAGATGCAGCATAAGAGTGGGTCTCTGAAGCCAACTAGTGTGAACTTAATGAAAGAAAGTGTGGGCATTGAATGGATCTTTGCGGTCTCACTTGTTTGTGAATGTGTCAGAAATCTGAACTTGTCAAAAGCAATATTAAATGAACTTACTATATTATACATGTTTTTATTTCATTCTGCTTTTTGAAATGTCAGTGTTATTTTTTCAAAACCTTTAAGAGCAAGTTATAGCCGGAAAAAAAATTCAGTGTTTTAAGTGGGCTGCAGACGAATTTCTTAGATTTAGATTAGCTTTCTGTCACTTTTTGTTATTAATTTATATACATGTAATGTGTTACAGCCATAATGGCATTAAAAAATTATGGTTTTTGTGTTGTTTAACAAATCAAGTGAATGATTCAAGGGCTCACTTGTGCAGAATTGTGGAACCTGTGGACGACTTTTATTCCTTTTATTCCATACAAAAGTATGATTTATATTTTTGAATTTGTTAACACAAGGTTTGGTGTATATTTCCAGCATGATAGAGCATTAATCTTTAGTGACACTCACTGGATATTTGAATTCTGAATGGCAGCAAAACATACCTCAAACAGAAAACGCTGCAATACCTGTACCAACCTAATACAAACGTGCCATGGTCACGTATTAAACATATATTCCTTCACCAATATCCGGACATTTCACTTCAAATCTGCTGTGAAACGTGCAGTAAGGTACAAAATTATGGAGTTGCAGAAATGCATGTACGGGCTCGCATCTCCAATGAGCCTGGGTTGTGTTTTTTTAATATACATGTTATTTTAAGCTTTTTATAATGATATACAGAACAAAATATTTATTTAAACAATATAGTACAAGAAAACATGATTGATGAAATACAACAAGAAGTGTTTGAGGAAATCAAGGAAGGGTTGCAATACAGAATCGAGAATGCTGTTTGGACTTCATTAAATATATACCTTCCAATCGTATAACATGAAACAACTCAGATAACCAGGTTTTGAAAAAAAAGGGAATCTGGAGATTTTCAATTTAAGAGTTTTTTTTTGTTGTTGTTTTTTTTGCAAGAACTATACCCAGCAACAGTGATTGCTGTTGATGGCTTGAAAAAGTGTTCAGTACCTCAGTAGTTCCAAAAATTGCTAAAATGGGATTAGGCTTCACAAAATCCTTTTGAAAAATAAATACT
Source organism: Enteromius radiatus (assembly GCA_032357445.1). Taxonomy (NCBI): domain Eukaryota; kingdom Metazoa; phylum Chordata; class Actinopteri; order Cypriniformes; family Cyprinidae; genus Enteromius; species Enteromius radiatus. Next base: position 8,968,753 of record JAUCMS010000022.1, on the reverse strand, counting down.
TCTCCAAAAGTTAAAGCCTGGGTTGTGTTTTATACTTGATTCAATACAGAAAGAAAAGCAGATACTTTTGACAATGCAAAAGATGCACATACAAATATCTGCATATCCTTATCTGACATTTCCATCCAACTGTCCACTGTTCTTCACGCCCCTCTCAGAAGAAACTTCACATGCTCCCTAAACACTTACAGCCATCAGATCATAACAATCCATTAAAGTAATCACTCCGGATAAGTCAATTTTCATAAAGGGTGTTAGATTAAACTTTAATGAGATTAGCCCAGTTTATGTACCATTTTATTCTAGGTTATAAATCGATAATCCGCTGATTATGTTATTCACTCAAGCAAAGCGCTTAAAGACTTGTGCCGCTGATTTGGGCTTTATTTGATCAGTGTACACATCCTGTTTCACAGTAGGGAGTCCAACTGGGACCACTCACTAACAAACACATATATTTTTAGTCTCTTCAACACTGCCTAGTGCAAAAAGACAACAAACAGGGTGGAGAAAAGAAACTACCTAGAGAGAAGAGGGGGGAGAGAAATCAAGGCTATAAAAATAAAGCTGGGGCTGATGGGGAATAGAGAGACCTTTGTTTTATTTTATATTTGAAGTTGTTTTCATTTTAGTCTTACTGAATTGCAAATCCAACTCTCAAACCTCACTGCTTCTTGCTAGACCTCCATCACACCGGAGGAGCCATCGGGTGATTGAACAGAAGAGAGAAGAGATATGCCCCTAATAGAGCATTGTCCAGTGGTGGGTAGCTCTCATGGAGCTCCCGGCGGAAGGGCTTGTGAAGCAAGTGAGGTTAATTTGAAATGTGTCGTGGGCAACGGTGCACAAAAAAAGCTTTCCCTAACTCCAGCTGGCCGCTCTGTTCCCTCACCCTCCCCTCCTCTCTTCAAAACCGCTCTAAGGTAGCACAACTCCACAGGGACAATGGGAGTGGACCGTCAAAGTCTGCCAGTTTGCTTGCTGCCTTATTGACGTGTGCCTTAATACTTCTGCAAACCTTTAAATTGCTATTCACAAGTCTATAAAAATACAACCCAAAGTATTGTGTTGATACGAAGGAATTTTCTGCATTGATCTTTTACAGGTGTTTTTGGGGCCGTCCACACAGAATGTGTTTTTCTGTTTCACTCTGCTACTTTTTCATTGTTTTTAAAAACAACTTTTAAAACGCGTATCTCAAGGGTTTTTTTTTTCTACAAATATCCCTTTCAATGCAGGCTGAAAGCTATGCTCAGTGTTCAGTATAAATTAATGCAATATACAGCATTTGTGGCATTTTGCCTACTTCCACATTACCAAAATAATGCCTTGACAGTGACTCGTACGTATATAACTTCAATTCTTCAGTTTGTCTGCAAACACATACATTCATAATGTCTGACGATAAAGACCAATGAGAATTATTTTGAATAGAATTATTATTATTTTGTTCAAAATAATAACATGGTAATTAATAGATTAAACATAAATAGTTATTTAAAAAAAATAAATACTCATCCGTTACCAAAAATATTTAGCATTTTGATTTTTTTGATGTGAAAATGTTTTGCCTTTTTATTTTCTAAATTATGCACAACTATTTTCAGTAATCATTATGCAACAAATGCTGTCGACTAAACCCAGAACATTTGTTTTTCTCACTGCTTTCAAATCTGAGGATTCTATTTAAAACACCCACTATGCAGTGTTACAGACATATGGTGTGATCAGATAAGGACACCCATTTGTTTCACTGTATAATAAAAGCCAACGTCCCCAACGAACTTTCCTCACTTGAAATCCTCTCAATGGATCCCATCCAGCTAGCAGAGCACATATGGCCAAAGAATGGCTCCTGTCCTCTGCTTCCAATGTAGGTTAATGAATTCATTGTCAGTCAGCTGGTGTGGTCATCACATTCTCCATCTTCACACAGATACACCCACACCTGACTACTTCTGTGTTAGATTGTTGCACACTGCGGTTCGTGTGCTCCGTGTGGCACTATGCTGGGCACGGGACCAGCGTGGGAGTGACAGGGATGGGCGATGCAGAACAAGCAGGATGTGCCCATTCATCAGTGAGCGTGTCGGAAGCTAATAACACGCACAAATGTGTGATTCAGACACATTTTGGAAGTTGCATTAATCACTGCTCTGTAGGAGGTGCAGTATGGCTTTTGTTTGAACATGTGGGTGTGTTATAATTATTTTCCAGAGTGAAAACATGCCTTGTCTAAGCAAAAAATAATACTGGTTTTCACACTACTGACATCAGCGGGTGTGGATATTGGCTTTCCCAGCGCTCTTCCTCCATCTAAACGTGACACGGAGTTGGATCACTTAAACAAACTTTAATAGATTTGTCCTGGAGAAGACAGAAATGCACTGACAGAAAAAAAAAAAGCAGCTCGGGAAATAACAACAGACTGCCCAGATAAGGACTGCTGGCTTGGAAAAATACAATTCAGATGGCATTCTTTGTTCACTTTTAATTGAATCTATTTTGCTGTTATATCTTTCGAGAGGACAATTGCTCCCTGCAATTTTACCAAGGGTTTCCAAGCACGAGAAATAATAGAAAATATATCAATGACGGCAGGAGAAAATATTCCTTCAGGACACAGCAGAAATGTTGCAGCTGTAAATGCGGCTCTGTGTTAATCAGCTTTTAAAGGAGAAATGAAAACGGGTTATCCACAAATGCAAGAAAGGGTTTTATAACTTTCAGTTTTACTGCTTTTAGAAAATGAACGTGGGCTGAAAGTGACTATTTAGATCTGTTTAATTAAATTAATTTAAATGGGAGGATTTGCATTTACAGTTTTGCATTCATCACACGCTTTTATTCAAAGTGACTTACTTTGCATTCAAGATACACATTTTATCGTTTTTTGCCCATAATCTTGGCATTGCTACTCTTCATTACAAAATCCTGATAAAACTATCACTGTCTCCACAAATTAATAAAAATAAATAAATAAGCAGCATAACTGTTTTCGACCTTGATAACGATAACCAAAGAAATGTTTCTTGACCACCAAAGCAGCATATTAAACTGATTTCTAAATGATCATGTGACTTGTGCGATGGCTGCTGAAAACTTTCCATCATATCAATAAATTATATATTTTTTTCAAATATTTTCAAATATAAAACAGTTAATTGTACAGTAGTACTATTTCATAATATTAGTGTTTTTAACTGTACATTTTATTAAATAAATTCAGCCATGGTGACCATAAGAAACATCTTCCTATTATATAAATAAAAAATAATAATCTCACCCACCCCAGCAGGGCATAAAAACTTGAAAAGAGCTGCTTGGCTCACAGTTCTTACCCACTTTTTAATTTCAGCTTTCTCAAATCTGATGGCTCTTTAGCTTGGCAAAATGTGCACAGATGTCTGCTATCATGAATAATGAATACTTGGACATCCCGACTTATTCACATACTTTCTTGCATACGGTTTAAGACAGAAATATGCATATTTGGACACAGACAGAGATAGATAAAAAGAGTCCAAATTGCTTGCTGAATACTGAATGAATGCACAACAAATCCTTATCACCCAACATTTGTGAACATGCACAAACCCACACCTTCGCCCAGTGTAAACACCTTCGTCCAAACAGGAACGTCCGAACATGCTGAGGAGGCAAAAGGTCCAATCCCTCGCTACTTTCAAACACTCCTCCCTTCTCTTTTCTGTAACTGCAAATGAGACAGAGACCAAGAGGTCTGCTCTACAAGCAGCAGCTTAAAGGATTACCATTAATTAGATGTCAGGGACAGAAAAGGGCTTTGCCTGTCTTGGCCATGATACAATATCTCCTAATCTTGCTGTGCTCCTGGATAAAAAGAAATCAGTCCATTGACAGAGAAAAGAGCAAATGAAAAAAGAAAGTATGAGAGGGGAGGGGCAGAGGAGAGGTAGTCTTGGGGAAGGTGGAAGGAGAAAAGAGAGCGAGAGCTGAGTTACTGGTGGAGAGAGGGATGAGAAAAGCAGGGGAAAATAATAGCACAGAAGATCTTTAGGACTTTCTGTGTCTTGCTCTCAAAAGGACAATGAACCATCTCTATGGAAACAGAGAAGAAGAGAGCAAAGAATATTGATAGGGATGAAAGGATGTGGCCAACAGACAAGAAGTGACAGAGTTAATAAAAAGGGGATATGGGGAGAAAGAGCGAGGGCAAGTCCAGGAAAAGAACAAGGACTGGAAAATGACAGTGCCATGAATGAGACGTAACTCGCCTGAGCCAAAGCACACAGACAGGTGGATGAACAAGAGGTCAAAACCACACCACCTGCACACAGAGGCTCCTTCCAAAACCAAGGCAGCTGCCCAAATCAGTCAATAATTTCATATTCAGTATTTTGTGCATGAAGACACCTTCCAGTCCAACAAATCAAAAGAACATTAACTAGGAATGTGTCAAATATAAGAAGCACCATTATTATCATTTAAATTGATCGGTATTCATTCAATTTTCTTGAATATATATTTAAAAGATATCAATTATTTGCAGGTGAATAAAGGTTGTAATAATAAGACTTAGCATCTCAACTATTCAACATTTTTCAAAATAAGCAGTCATGCATATTTTATATTACTTAATGTTGTCATGCCTGCATTTATTAAAGCAGTACAGACATTTTTTTTTATACAAAACTGCATCAATTGGTAATTTCGACCATCTAATGTTTAATGGCTAATCATAATGTTTTTAATTATAAGCATAAGCAGTGGTCTTAATTTAGAATCTTTTGTAAGAAAAGAAGGTCCATCGTCCTTTGCCAATAGTGTAGCGATGAAAGCTTCATATGTCACTTCCTAGAAACAAAGGAGCTTTATATTTCTAACTGTGTGAATTTGTGTGAGCACATTTACAATCCAATGTGAAATCTATTTGGGGAATACCAGATTCCTGTCGAGGCTATGAAATTTAGCGATACAAAAGTAAATGTGACTGCACCTTTATTATTCAGAACAAATTCAAGTAGCTTTAGAAATAATCATATTAAATATTTAATAACTACAGTACACTGATTCCTTCAAAGAAGAAATAAAATTAGAAAAACTGAAAATGCCAACTGCCAATCACAGGATTATGTAATGTCACAAGGCAGTGTAGAACACATCTATGTTGAAAAACAACCAAATTAAAACATGCCAATCAACAGGAAGTGACACAAATATTGAATCTGGATATGCCTTGTTGCTTACAAAAACAAGAAACAAACCACCAGCCATAAAGCTTTCCCTTAGAGCTGCAGGCCATATTACCTCATGACAGTATGCAGATTGTAGACCAGGTTCACCAGACAGCCACAAAAACATCAGATATATGTGCTGATGGGCATTTGGCAGCTTGGTTTTTGATAAGATTTATGCCTCTAATGGGTAATGGGTGCCCTGACCTGGCCTGCAGCCATGTTTCACCAGACCTGCATGGAGATGAGGGGACTCCTTATCTAAAACAGGCACCACACACCCCCTGAGGCGTGTAAACTCATTCAATCCCACCTTTCTAACCTGTATATTCTAGTCAGGGAGGACAGTGAAATTATTCTTATAAATAAGAGCTATCTTTTGTCTGCGGAAATTTTGTTGTGACACATATCACCAAGCGAGATGTTGTTTAATCTCAGAAAACTGTAAAAAACTGGCCTCTTGATGCGGTTTAGGGGAAATGCAGTGTGTGTCTCTCTGTGTGTGTGTGTGTGTGTGTGTGTGTGTGTGTATGCATCCATACAATGGAACAGGACACCCCAATGCGTTAGAGCTGATACATAATGCAAGTCACTGTCAGCTCTGAACAAGAGTATTTGCAGTTGTTTTGCGGTGTGGAACAAAGTTTTAAAATCTTAGCATCAAACTTAGCATCACTGCTGAGAAGAGGGACAAAGGTTTGAGAAAAATGCACTAGCGCAATAGTGTTGGTGCTCTTAATGGAGGATGTCTGTAGAGGTAAGGGGTTCAGAGGGGCTTCCCTTTAGAGCCCCCATCCCACCTGAGACGCTAATTACTTTGGGGACCTTGAGATTTCATGGGATTTAAAGCAGGGGGGGATTTTCCAATTTACTCTGATACTTGATGTTTGCTTCTAAAAGCAAACACACGGGGTGCACATTGGTGTACCCTGATAAAGTAAAATGCTATTACTCTGGGGGTTTATCCCTCAGGACTGCATATAAAGTAATAATCTCCAGGACAAACAAATTGTCCCTCCCAAAAGACATATATTGGACACACTATCATCCTCGCATCCAACATCTGACAGAGAAATTTTCGCATTCCCAAAGACATCTTAAAGAAACGAAAGACAAAAAAAACCTTGTGAGCATTTAAAGATGCGATGAGAGGCTTAGCTTTTTGATTAAGTCATAATTCAGATGTTTTAACAGGGCAGGACAGGGACATTTACTGAGAGCAGTGAAAGGACAATGATCAGTTTGTAGATGAAGACCTGTCCTACAGTGCCTTTGTCCTTTAGTTTTCCTTTACTAATATCTAACAAATTCTTTGGAATTGAAAGAAATTTGGAGGCCTTTTGTTGAATGTGCGCTCCGAAATATTAGCATGTGATTACACATGTCGCTAGCATCTCCTGTTACTCTGGAGGACAGCGCATAATATCTCACACTGAGATAAAGGGTGTTATTCACTTCTGACAGCTGTTTACTAAAAGCGGCGCTGCTCTTGCGTAAATGAGAGTAAATAAGAAACCGTTTGCATAAGATATGCAACCTTTTTTCATTCATTCAGGTCTTCATGTCATACGGTAAAAGACTCCTATAATCTTTTAGCACCATATTGATTAATGTGCTTTATATGAATGAAACGCACAAACAAAAGTGTCACCCATGCTAAATGATGATGCCCTGGCGTGACAAATGTTAATTACTTTTTAGACAGTTGAAAACAGATAAGGCGTAATTCTAGGTAAATGAGAGAGGTTGAAACAAAGCCACAGCGTGCCTGTATATTTCACAGCGTAATACAACATAGTCGCACTTTATCAACAAAGAATTTGCATCATAGCGCAGATGCAACCTGAGTCAATCATAAGCTATTTTGTGTTGTGTGTGTTTACAAGTTTATTTGCACGTTTTTCCCAGGCCTATGCGTGCGTGTTCCCGGCAGGACCCGTTTGAGAACACAAAGTGGGGCTGTCATGCTTTTATTGATGCAAGTAAATGTGAAAGTTATGCAAATTAAGATGGAGATTTGCATATCACTAAGAATAAGGATAGGTATTTTTGCCTTAGCTTTATGCAAATGCCTTAAGAATTAAAGACCATATGGAGCTCATATATCTACATTAATGGGTTATGCAGTCCCCCTCTTTGAAAATAGGAGATTATACAGAATAAGACTTGCATTTCTCCACACTTCAGAATTAGCAACGGTATTGTGAGAAGCTTTGGTTATCATCTGCTGTTCGACTTTAAAGACCCCCTAAGCACCAGCCCACCCACACGTATAGCACAGTGACCAATAAAATGAGGACTAGAAGTACAGTAAAACACTGCTCATCTCTCGCACTCGTTCCGTTCTTGTTATTGTCAGGTTTGTGTTTTTAATATGGTAGATGCTTTCATTTAGCTCCGGTGAGAGACCTGCATGAATGTGTAGCATTTTATGATAATTAAGCTGTTTATTGAGATAAGAATTTTAAAGGAGTACTTGACGCAGAAAAAATCCTGCTGTTATTCACTCATCATAATGCCATTTTCAAGCTCTAAAAATGTCCTCTACGGCTTTAGAAAGAACAAATTTTGTAGGGCTGCATAATTTGGTCAAAATGTTTGGAATTATATCAACTTAAAGTGCCCCTATTATGCCATTTTAAAAGGTTGCTAATATTGTTTTATGAGTCTCTTAAAATATGGGATTAAAATACGCGAATCATGGATTCTGAATGCGTTGCCACAGCTTTCGCTTATGCTTCGCAAATTTTCGTTTGCTGTTTTGGCACAAACCTCTCGTGGGGGCGGGCTTAACAGCGATCTACTCTGATTGG
>JAUCMS010000022.1:8949084-8960624 GCA_032357445.1 Enteromius radiatus | reverse complement strand
TTTGATCGTTTCTTGGAAAGTTACGTTCAGTTTTATAAAGTTACGTTCATTCTTATTGGCACAAAAATAATCCCATATTAAAACATGTTTACATGTATGCAAGGTCAAAAAACACTTCAGTTTTCTCGAAAAAAAAAAAAGATTTAATTTTACCCCATTTCTAAATGATTCATAAAAGACTCATGTGAAGCAGTTCGAACAACCAGTCTGTCTAAACCCCTCCTTTCCATGAGCACTGACTGCTGTGATTGGTCAGATGGCGCAGTCCTTTATGATTGGTCTACCGCCATCTTTCTCACATTACCAGGGACGCTTTCAGAGAGCATACATCAAATACTTAGCACAGACTACCATGCAAAGTGCTCGCTATTTGCTTTTGTAAGCGAATCTGGCACACCTCTACGTTGTGAACACTGTATAATGCATAACACTGCGTTAAACATCGTTTATCATTACTGAAACTAATGAGACAGACAGACGGTCAAGCTGCATCAATCACAATGTTTAGACTACATTAGGCCCACAGCTGCACAACAGAACTATAGAAACGCAGGGTTGTTACACAACATAACGTACACAAATACGTATTTTGAATGATCGCTACAAAATACAGTCATCAATTATTAATCACACTTACAGGTAGAAGTTCAGAGGAGCAAGCTGGTCCACGTAAACTGGGCACTGATCCATCTTTTAAGAACAAGCGTTTGGTGAATATCGCGTTGTACTCCAAGATTGGAAAAGTAGTCATCAGTAAAATGACGCAAACACAACAAGAGATTGGACTTGCTGAGGTGTTGTTGAAAAAATTAACAGCTCATTTTTTGTAGATTCATCTTTCGGAAGGGCATATAAAACAAATTTACTCTCAGGAAACAGATGTAATCCATGCAGAATCCACGTTTGTGGGCGGAGCAAGTTGTTCGCGACGTAGAACGTAGGCGTTATTATGCATTATATGTTACTTAGTGACGTGGATCCGTAACAGAAAAAGATTCAAATTACTGACAACTCGTTAAGGCGAATGTGAGCTTTTTTTTTTGCTAGACAATATCTTTATTTATCATGCACTGTCGACATCACAACTTTGCAGATAGTTTATGTTCACATACAGCTACATGACACACTGTATGAAAGATCATATTTCAAATGGCATAATAGGGGCACTTTAATAAATTATCAAACAAATATTACTGTTGTCAATCTTTTTATTCTTGTTGAAAAATATTACAAATAAGTAAATTCAATCAACCAACCAATCAATCAATCAAATTTGCAGTACAATTGTAAAATTACACTACAAATATTTTAGCCGTCTTAACTTCTACACTTTCAAACATTAAACCATCAAGCTTTTAATTAGTGGGGGAAACAACAGGGAGCACTTAAAGCTTCTCTTTTACTGACAACAGCTTGTTCTTATTACAGGTTTGAGAACATGGTTTTGTGCATATTTCCTCCCAAAATGCTAAATTATATGAGGATATGAATTTGTTCCTAACTCCCAGCACATGGAGTTAGTATGAAGCAGCAACTACAGTAAACCAAGCCACTCTGAGCCTCTAAAAATGCTGAATGATGAGCTGCATGTGTGTAAATGAAAACAGTGCCACACTTCACTCCAAAAACACACAGTACATGTAATTTAATCAAATCGCAGTCTTCTCTCAGTACTACGCCACATTTACAATATCTCTGATTCAATCTCTGAACCAGAGCAACATGCTTATTGAAAAGAACTGGTTGAAAAATTAATTCATTTTCTGATTTACTTCACAAATCAGTTATCAAGTTACTGAAGGGAAAGGTTATCAGTGAATAATGACTTAAATTTTGATCTTGTCAAAGTCATCCTAAAACCTGGAAAACAGTGAAGAAAGTAGAGAGTGAGCTTTTTTCATTTTAGAAAGCAAACCATGCAAGTTTTGAACAGTGTGAAGTTAGTAAATGATGAATTTTCCGTTTTAGGGGAAATAACAGTAAAGGAAAGTCAGAGATAAAAGGGAGGGAAGAGAGGGGAAGAAATGCAAAACAATTGACAAATTTAGAAGTGTGATTGTTTGTGTATACACCTGTGTCTGTAGGGGGTAGCATCATTAAATGGCAGAGGTCTACGTTTATGGATAAAGGCATAAATGCCATGGATTTCTTCTTTAATTGACCACTCAGTGGGCAAAATGTCAGGCTCGGCTGCTCTGTTGGGTCGTAGCTGAGGCTTAAGTGTGTGTGTCCTGTGTGTGTGTGTACAGTGTGAGTGTGGGTGCGTGACAGACAGAATAAAACCTCTGAGAACAGGGAGATGGAAGAGACAATCAGTCGTGGTGAGAAAGGTGTGTGAGAGAGCTATGGTGTAATTAGAGAGCAAGATAGCAGCTTTCGGCACAAACAGCCGAGTCTGGGGAACAGGGACAGGTACAAACAGGCTGAGTGAGTGTGTGTGTATTGACAGTTGGGGTGCATGCACTAAACAGCTATTTTTAGTGGTATTTAATGGCAAACACCAACGTCACACACTTCTTTTGACACGTACATCAAACTAACTCCTCTCTCAGCTCCTTTCAATGACCTAAGAGGCTCATCTTGTCTGTTTGAGATGACCATGCCCTCTGCACATGACCTTATGTCTTCTATAATGTGTCATGTGGATTTTCTTTCAAATACTACTATCCCTCTGCTTGGGCTAAGTACCCTTTGCTGGAAGATGCATATTGATATATTGAGTCGTTAAGCTCCACCATCATTGTGGGGCTCAAGGGCTACAAGACCATAGAATAAGATTGATTTGCAACCCTGTGATTTCCTTGAATGTTAACTTTTAATTCGTGGCACTAGCACAGACACTAGCCAAGGGGCAAATAGAGCCATTTGTACACAAAATAATAAAAAGCATTTAAAAAGTTAATAAAAATAAATAAGAATAATATGTCTACAAATAATCAAAGTCTGTTATAGACATTGTGAAATCATCACAGGGAAACGTGTACTCTAAAAAAATGAAAACCGCTGCAAAAGCATACTTACATAATTTGAATTTGAAGTCTAATGGTTACAGTGTGTTTTAGTAAATAAAATAGTGTTTTTAGTAAATAAAATAACCCAACATTTTAACCAATAGAATTTCATATTCAAAAATTTTGGAGTTGAAAGTCAGTGCCAAAACAGATAATGATTGAGCAAATAGAATTGTATTTTATCAAAAGCTCTATAACTAAACTATACTAAGATCATATTGTATGGAGGAGCATAAAATATTATTATTATGTCCCTGCATAATTAAATATTGAATAATGAAAAAGACTAAACAAAATGAAATACTGATAAGGAATGTAAGGTGATATTTTGTTAGAAAATATTGTTAAAATATAAATATTTAGTAAAGTGAAATCATTTTATTTAATAGCTAAGTTACATAGAATTATATTGTTTTATGCAATACTAATGAAAGATAATGTGCAAATTGGCTAAAAAAAAACAATGAACAACAAACATTTTATATTTAAAATGTTTTATTTACACATGGCACAGTTTCCTGAGAATGAGTCAAAACTTTCCAAAGGTACTTATGACTTATTATGGGAATATCTCAGAAATACAATCGTACAAGCCTTACTGTTGTCATGCACTACTGCGTATTTTCTCCAAGCACATATGGAGGGGCAGAACCAGTGGCACCTTGGATTAAAATACAAGCAATAATAGTGTGCATATTTTTAATTTCATAATGCAACCTGATCTCTATTGGCAGCTTGTAGGCTGAGCCTGCTTGCGTCGGGCAGTCAGGATCCCCATTTATCTAACGTGGGCTGCCAGTAAACCCAGCCAAATGCAGCTATCGCTCATTACCAAGCCATATCCAGGAATGGATCCTGCAAACTCCTACTCCATTCTAGAACAGTGACAGCCCTGAACAACACCAGTGACAGGCCTGTGCTGTGACAGTTCAGCAGAAAGGTCACGTTCAACCCAGAGACAGCAGAACAGACACCATCCATGGGATGTTTAGCTAGTTTAGGGAGAGAACTTCAGGCAAGAGAGCTCATTTAGGTTTTTTTTTTATTACTTCGACCCAAAAACAGGTAAACAGCATACAGAGATAGCTACACTATGCCGGTATAAAGAAACAAAGACAAAATAAAGTGTGCTGAAGTACAAGAAAAAACTGTGAATTTCTCTACAAACTCTAACCTACCGTTGTAAAGTAAAGAACAATGTCTACATGCTGAACTCTATACTTAAGTGCTCACCTCTACACGCTTCACAAAGAAAAACACTGTAGACATCACACAACTTAGCTTTTTCCCTCAGGACTGACTGTACACTACTGCCATTTAGCATCTTCCTTACATTAAACAATGTTTGTGTACATACCCAATGTGCTTAATATACAGCACACTGTTTATACAAAAAATAAAAAAATAAATGCTTCTTGAGGACCCAGTTAGCATATTAAAATCATTTCTGAAGGATCATGCTATAATGAAGACTGGAGTTATGTCATCACAGGAATAAATTACATATTAAAACATGCTACAAATAGACACTGTTATTCTAAACTGTGATTACAGTTTTACTTTTAATTACATGAATTTAGCCTTTGTGAGCATTAAGGCAAAAGCCTCAAGAAGCAGGAGAATGGTAATGCAAGTTAAAAACGTCCTTTTATTTTATCCCCTCTTACCGGCAATCAGCTGTACAAATGGAGATTCAAGTAGTTCTGTATGTAAAATGTCGACTACACTATCTTCTCAATTACGAACTGTTATGCTTTCTCTCTCGCACACACGCAGGATTTCTTCCCCCGCATTCTTTGAAGCAGTGTGTCTCAGGAGCTCAGGGGGATGCTTCGGGTTTGGTGTGGACCTATCAGTGCCAGACAAGGCGTTAGGATTACACACACACAAGATTAAACCAGTGCCTCCGCCTGCTGGGATTCTAACCAATTATCAGCTGCCGTCTCACGGGATCTCGTGCGAAACCAGAGACCAGGCCGAGGATGAAGTCAACCCTGCTGTTTCCCATGTCCATCTCATGTCCAGTGTCCTGTCACAGTGAGATAAACACGGCACGCCTGGAAGCTCAGCGTATCACACAAAATCTAATCTCGCAATTTAGCTGCGTGAAGCCTGCTGTTTGAGTGCTTGTTGTGCTCGAGTGTGTGCACCGCTTGTGTCTTTTGTTTCAATGGTGAGCGACGTAAAATGGGATTTAGAGGCTAACAGACCTCTTTTAGGTGGCCGCACAAAAGAAGGGCTCTTTGTTACCGAGTACAACTGTGGCAAATTGAAGGACCCTTGTGAACGCCAGAGAAAGTGAGAGAAACTGAGTGTAATGAGAGCACTCAAACACCATATGCTGCTCTCCTGCTCCCAAGGTTGCCTTTTATTTTGTTCCTGCTTTTGAATGTGTGTGAGTCTTTGAAAAAGACAAGCCAAAGTGACCCTGGGAAGTGCACCATCCCCTCGCTCCACTGTCCCGTAGCGGGTTCTGGCCACTGAAAGACCTATAGCATGCCCCGGAAAACCCTGAAGACAAAATGCCACACAAATCGCCAGCAAAGCCCACCAGCTCGACGCCTAAGGTCTCATTTGTACCTCAAGGTCTGTTATCATGGCCCACCTGGGTTTTGTGAAGCAGTGAGGAGGGCGAAGGGACTGTGTGTAGGTCAACACAGGTAACTGACCACAATACAATTTTCGCACCATCAACACCTTTCTTGGAATGTAGAAGTAGAACACAGAGGTGTGAAATTGTCATCGAGGGATGTTGAGGCCAATGGCGGCAGGTGTCCAAACACCTCACGGTAGTCAAAGCCCGACGGCGAGTTGCGGAGGACACACGTGAACCTGTCAACCCCATCTCATAAGAAAACGTAACTTTTTTTTACAAGGTGGCAACTTGTATGTGATTTGTATGGTAAGAAACTATTTTTATACACTTAGCATTCCATTATGAAATTAAAAATATGCACACTATTATTACTTGTATTTTAAACCAAGGTGCACTGGTTCTGCCCCTCCATATGTGCTTCGAGAAAATACTCACAAGCACGACTTTCGGCATGATTGTATTTCTGAGATATTTCCTTAATAAATACCCCTGGAATCCATGCCATTTACCAAAGATACTGTTAATAGAACATTTTCATTTGAAAATGTTTGTTTTTCATTGGATTTCTAGCCAATTTGCACATCCACTTTACTAGAGCAATATAATTCTATGTAAATTAGCAGTTTTTGAATCTACAATAACATGGTTTCAATATCAGGTGTATTTCTGAGATTCTTTACCAAGACTTTTATGGATTTGTCTTTCAAACTACTAGGTTTTACCCCTTTTTCAGAAATGTTTAATCTAATTTAAAATATAATATGATCACCTTTTATTTTATATTTTTTAATAATTAAATTATAATGACAGAATAAATATGCCATTTAATTTTTAAATAAATAAATCTGTTACGCTGAATGACGATGGAGCATTATATTCACATTATATTTCCACAAACGTTATTTGAAGCATGACAATTAATATGGTTTCTATGCATTTAAAATCACTTTTATAAATGTAATTTGATGCAGACACCAAAATGGAACATCTCACCTTTGACCCAAAAACAGTTATGAATTGTCATGAGAGTATGCTGAAACCTAATAGTAGTTTCATGTTCATTAAAATGTGTGTGCATGGAGAACATTACCAGTCTATAGTCACTACTAATGTAAGGACGATTGGACAGATGCAGAGTAGCGTCACTAAAACCGGTATGTTGAAGGTGAGCTGCACTGAGAGTTCATCTTTAGAGGTCTATCTCTCTTCATGCTTCAAAGCTCCTCTTCAGATAGGTTGCGGTATTTGAAAGCTATTAAAGCCGCTGTTCAATCAATGAAGCTACAAAGTGCTGAATTAGAGGGACTGAAAGAAAAGCGAGAGTGGGTGTGTTTCTATTTATGTGTGCGTGTATGTACTTGGTTTGCCTGGTTAGTCCTGTGTGGTCCTGCTAGTGAATGTCCTAACTACTGTATACCGTGTGGTTAAAAAGCATCTCTGTTGACTAATAAATTCCCAAGCTTATTTCTAATTGAAAATTTAATTAATTGTGAGTTTAAAAACATTTCATTTAAGCATTTGGAAACTACCTCCATCTACAGCCAAGCCGCTCACATGGGATTGTAGTATTTTATTGGCAGAAATACTGGATGATGAACCGAAAGCCTGAGTTAAAGTACTGTATAGACATACTGATGAAAAAAATTAAAAGCAAAATTACTAAAGCGCTTATTTATTAATGGACCGATCAACTTTTTCAGCAAGGATGCTTTAAAGTGTCCAAAAAAAGTATCAAATATCAAAAGAAAGAAAAAAAAAAGATGATTAAGCAGCATGCTTATGAATTGTAAAGGATCATGTGATACTGACTGAAGACTGAAGTAATGGCAGCCTAACATTTTTGTCATCACAGGATTTACATCATACTGTAAAATATACTAAAGAAAATTTTAAATTGAAATGATATTTCAGTATTACTGTAATCTTTAGCAAAGAAATGTAAACTTGGACTTGTAGACTCAAAAAAAGACTACAGTTTATTATGTTGTTGCTATTTAATACTAAATCCTCTTTCTAAAAATACATTAAAAGCGAGAGGGGTCTAATGTCCCTGTCATACAGATTGGATAGAGCTTAAATAGATCAGACCTTGAAAGTCTGACATTATTATGAATTATTAGGAGTCAGCACACTCAAGCTCGGAGGATCATATTTGCATTTTTTTTTTTACAAGACCAATTCAACTTTTCATTTATTAGGTACACCTAAACACAGTTGCTATGAGAGTGCTGCTTAAGATGTGAGTTGTTAACTGCTGCAATCAGATCAGTAGAATTCACAAAAGAACCATTCAGTTGAACTGTAATTCATTTCAATGGATTATCGAAAAGAATGATAATACTTCATAAAAACAATACAAAAAAAATAAAAAAACATGACTAAAATGGCATTGCTTCTTACATCTGTATTCTTGTCTGTTCAGGAAGTATTTTTGAGATATCGGCCATTGTTTAGACACAGTATGTCACTCAATGCTTATCTTTACTGCTGCTAGCCGTGATATGATACTTAATCACATGAGCTGCCAAACGCTTCCAGATGGCATTTGTTAAGATAACAGCCTTATTCAGGCTCCATACCAGTGTGGCACAGCAAGATGGTTTCAAACATCTGGACACCGCAACTCAACCACACAAAATGTGATCATTGAAGACCTTCAAAACAGTTAAGGACATTTACCTTTGAGGCTTAATTCATTCTAAAACACAATAATAACTTGAGAGCCAGAATAAATGATGTATGAAAGTGATGACCAGGGTGGTGCGTATCATTTCCCAGAATTCACTACAGCTGCTGGACTGTGAAATTAGCTCCTATTAGACTGTACTTGTGTTTCCCTGATTAGAAAGTCTATAAGTTGGCATTTTTACTAGTTTTACTGTTCAAGTTTCACCAGACGTACTGTATGGTCTGGTTCTTATTCATTTTAAAGCGTATAATATCTATGCAAATTAGAAGGGAAAAAAACGTATTTAGTGATGTGGGTTTTTAGACGTTATGGGCTAATGAGTAAGCATTTGTTTGGAACAGCTGTGGTTTGACAGAATAGATGGATATTTTCTGTTTTTATGCAACAGATAATAATCAGTTCTATAATGGAACTATGTCCTAACACCCAATGAAATCAGAAACCAGCACTTCAAGTGTAATGGATTTAAGAGATTATTTGAATCGTTCAGGTCATTTGCATGGCAGCAGTATAGGCAAATCCATACAAGCGTTTGGAACATGATCCTCATGGTCCCATGGGCTCCTATAAAGGAGGTCTAAACCCAGAACAGGTTGTGCTGGACAACACTTTCTGTCAGAACAAAAAACATGGACACAGTTTATGAGAACTATTAAGATAATGTTTCGCATTCAAATTTCCAGGCTTCTCTGTGAGGCATGTGACTTTGTAAAAACAAATTCATGCAAGCGTGACACCAATTTGTCGGTTAGGCTTCAATGCAGTAGGTAAATGTGTTCATGTTATCTATTCCCTACGTGGTCAAATAGTCTAACCGCTTTGGCTTTTGTTTATATAACAACGTCAATGGAAATTTCCCATAATCTCGTTCATATTTGCATCCATTACTCACAATATTCTCTGATGTTCCTAGTCATGATCACTCTAATGAATAAAGTTTAGAGCACAACTGGGGGAACTGGTGATTATGTCTTGTTTGGTCAATGACTGAGTCAGTGTCCTTGGAAATTCCACTTTTATATCTCAATTAAAACAACCCCACAGGCCCTCTTACAAAGGTCCAACATTATTGCAGTCACTCTCTAGTTAAACAAAAAAGCTGACAAAATGGTCAGACATGTGTGCCTTAAAGGGACAGTTCACCCGAAGGGAAAATCTGGACACACATGTCATTTAAAACCTGTATCACTTACTCTGTTCTGCAGCATGAATGCATATATTTTTAAAATATTTATAAGGAATTCAAAATTTGAGTTTCAAAATATTCACAGGAAAAGTGTTCCACAGAAAAAAAAAAAAGAAAAAAAAAAGTCAAACAAGTTTAGAATGACATGAGCCTGTCAGGCAAGCTTTAGCTTGACGTGACTGGCTGCGGAAACAACAACAAACTGGGGCTTCAGAAATCACAGATATCATATCCCCTGCCAGACTCAAGTGCTTGATCTCAGGAACAAGGCTGGGAAACCTTTATAGTCTTAATACAGAAGGATGGGATAAGCATCAAACAAACTTGATGTTTTAGATCATTTTCATATTTTAAAATACATTTACACATATTTATCACTATTAAAACACTTTAAAAACTATTTATATAAGAGGAGGTTGAAAACTTGATGCTAACAAACTAATTAACCAGAGGCTCTGGAAACAATAAACAATAAATTAGGATACTGTGTAATTATCATTTTCTCTCTTGTCTGTCAGGATGAGAAGTCATTTGCAGCTTGAGGAAGCTGAGCAAGAAGCAATGTTTACATGTTTTTTTTTCCCAGACAAAATGAAAATGTGTTAATATTTTGCACTGAATACAGAGTACTCCGTTTTACCACAACAAGGTTAAAATAGGTTAAAGAACAATATACAATAATTATTATATATATGCAAAAAAAAACTGTAATTTTGAATTAGAAACTGAAATATTATATTTTCAAACAGTTAAACAACTACATTTCAATATTCAAAAGTCTGTGCATCCCGGCTCTGCAAAATTGATGTTTTGGAAGCAAAGTCATCAATTATGGCTATGTTACATTTTTCTGCCAGTTCTGTGATTCACGAGTATTACTGCCAAAAACAAACTTGCCGCAGGGTCCCCTAGTGGCTCAGGAGCCCCAAGCAGCTACAAATACAGAACCAAGAAACAGCCTTGCGACTTCAGCTGTCAGCAACAGCGAAGGACTTTCCGGGGGCCCTTGAATATCGGGAACAACTTAATTGGTAACAAACCCTCTCTAACCTATACTTTGCATTGAAGGTGAAAGTTAAACTTTGACTTGTGCTGCAAGTTTAAAATAAGACCAACCTGAAGAGTAAAGTAAAGGTAAATCTAGATAAACGTCCCGCTAATCGAAATACAGTTGCTCCTAACAGCTAGCAGTTCAATAATTTCAATTAGTGTGTGTTCTCGCCTTTGTATTTTGATTAGAACATGTTTTAATTACTTGAATTCCTTCACATGTGGGTATGTCTGTTTACAGCCGTGCAATAGATGTTGCTAGCCAATCACATTTGAGTTAATGGGCTGAGGAACATAATTAAAATGCCATCAGTGTGACTGGACTTTGGATACAGCTTTTCCCTGGAGCACTAGATCACGCTCTGCATACAGACAGCAGGAGAAAGAGAGAGAGAGAATGAAGAAACAAAGATAGAGTGTGAACGAGCACAAGAAATATGAATGCCAGAAACCTGGCCATAAAACCAGAAGGCACGTCAGTGCTGATGTAACTGTAGGTAATGGGAAAAATGTCCATAATTTGAGCGAAAAAAGTGATTAATATATTCCAGATTGTTAGATTTCATTATAGCTCATGTATGACTTGTTTTGAGCTATTACTTTCATTCCCAATGGAAAGAATGGCACAGATTCATCTTAGCACACGGCCCTGTCAGGATTCCTGGTAATGTAGCATAGAAGAGTTGGTGGCAAGGATGAATTACATCTGTAGCCGCATTAATCATATGCATTTGTTGGCTAAAAATGCTGCTTCTTGACGAGTACTGCCGCCATGCTGCCAGAAACTAACAAAGAAACACTACAGCAACATCCATCACAGCAATATAAAGGACATGTGGCGACACGGTGGTAAAGGCACTCATTATTGACACAATTACTTCAGATCGATCATGGGGTCACTCTGTGAGTAAGTGTTTGTGTGTGGCTGTTAGCAGACTGTGAATTACAGAGAGGCTAAGATTGGGGGGGGGGGGGGGGGGCCCCAAAAAAAACCTTAAACCCACCAAA